>CAMZMU010000047.1:21983279-22524490 GCA_947311845.1 Poa pratensis
ACCCGTTATGTAAAACATTTTTATTTTTTAAATGTCAAAAAATTCTAAATAAAAATTCTAGATATACATCATGAATTTTACGTTAGCACAAAAAATTTCGCAAACAAAAAACATTCTTTGTGAACGATGCAAAAAAGACAAAAAGCAATCGCGTACAAAGTCATTTGTGAAAACTCCAGATTTGTCTTTTTTGCAAAGCCCAAAACAAATGTCTTTCTTCGCGAAACTTTTTGTGCTATCATAAAATGTCATCTAATATATCCGGAAACTTTATTTCGAATTTTTTGACATTTAAAAAAAATTAAGTAGTGGGTGCATCTAGACCTACGAGCGATATGGATTTCCCGCTACATCATAATCTAGATAGTTTACGCTATATTTTACTAAATTTTACCGTTATGGTGCTATTCGCAAAAATAGCACATTATATCGCGCAAAACGTCATAACGTTAGCGCGCTATTTTTTTCCAGCCTATTGGCTCAATGGCTGAATTTTCACCTTAGGAAGACGAAGAAGTTACTTCCTCTTTGTCGTGGCGATGAACTGCAATCTACTGGTTCCTCTTCTAAATCAGAAGATGAAATTACTAATGCAGATGATTATGAATAAGTAATTTATGCTATTTGTTACTCTATGGCATGTTGACGTTAGGCTTCTAGACAATTGGAAACAGTTTTTGTGTATGGTATGCATATATGGTTTTGACATTTTTAAAATATATCATTTATTCTTATTAAATCCTTTACTTTTTAGTTATATTTTGTATTTTTTTCAAAACGCTAGAGTGGATTTTGGAACACGGGCTACATGGATCATGTTTTTTTGAAAAATCGAAAATGACATTTTTTTTAAGTTTCACGAAAAATCGAAAAATCACGAAAACAATCACAGATGTAGATAGTGTCGATATTTCAAGCGTGCTAATTTTTACCTTAAAATTCGTTATATTTTAGTCTGTACAAAAAAAAAGTCGGGAAATTTTCAAATTTTTGAAAGTTTGTATTGTTCACCACTCAGATCACCCATTTTCTTTTTTGTGCAGCTAGAAATACAATGAATTTTGAGTTAAATTTGCATGATTGTAGATCTCAACAATATCTACAATCAGAATTTTTTTCTCAATTTTTATAAACTTAGAAATGTCGATTTTGTTTTTTTTAAACGGGCACCATGTAGCCCGAACTCCATTATAGGTTTTGGGTATTAGCACGCTACAGCTTGTATATCATGTGCGGGAGTTAGCCGCTATCTCTTTTATCACATTATTTTTTACCTTGCCTAAAATGTAGAACAATTTGGATTGAAACTTTGCACGGTTATAGGATATGGTATTAGCTACATCCAGATTTATTTGAAACTTAAAAATATATTTTCTACAATTTGAAATATAAAGCTACCTGTAGCCCGGGCTACAAATGCGTTTTTACGACAAGGAGTGTTAGAGCATCTCCAAGCGGAGCCTCAAATTCGGCTCCCAAACTGTCCGTGGACGCGTCCGGACGCGTCCGCGGACAGTGACCGGGCACCCCCTAAAACATGTTGCTACAACGACACACCTCTAATTTAAGATACCAAATTACTACAAAAGCATGCAACGTGTATACGAGTTGCTACTTAATCCTACGGCAGTTCATGCGACGGATAGCCACCTAGCCTAGTCTACTCATCGTCGGACAGGACGATGACGTTGTCGCGCCGGCGCCGGAGTCGGAGCCGCCCTGTGCCGCAGCTGGAGGAGGGTCCGGAGAAGACCCCTGCTCGTCGGAGTCGGTGTAGAAGAAGCCATATCCGGAAGATTCTGGCACGTAGAAGCAGCCTTCACGGAACGCCTCCTCCGCCTGCTTCTGCTTCTCGACGAAGCCGACCCTGTTCTTCATCTGCTCGACGAAGATGCGGTCCGTGCCCTCGGCCTTGAGCTGCTCCTCAGCCAAATGGTGCTCCGCCATCACCCTTGCGCGCTCCTCCGCCCGAACCCGCGTGGCCTCGTCCTCCGCCCGCATCCTTGCCAGCTCCGCCTCCGCCTGCTGATTCCACTCCTCCGCCATCGCGTCCAACTGCGCCCAATTCGATTCGTGCATCTGCCGGAGATACTCTGAACCCGTCATTTCGACGATGTCAGAGCCCTCGCGGAGGATGATGTAGCCGACGTCTGTCCCCTCCGCCGCCAACACTTCTGCGGACACACGCGATTTCGCGGCCTCCGCTTCGCGGCGGAGCCGCGCCCACTTCTCCGCCGTCAGCTTGGCGCATGTGGTGGGGAGGCGGCGAGGCATGGTGGATGAGGTGGAGGAGGAAACTCGGCACCGGTGGATGAGGAGGAGAAGAGAGCGGCGGCGGCGGCGGAAGTGCGGTGCGGGAGTAGGGTTTGCTCCGGCCCCTCCACTTATAGTCGGAGGTGGCCGGTACGCCATGAATGCCGACGCCGGTCAAGCTAGCTTATCCGCTCCGCCAGGCGGTCAAAGCGTGGGCACAAACCCGCCCCAGATATGGGCTGGGTTTGGGGTGTGCTGGACCGCCCAGGCGTTTCGGATGGCTTTGGGGGCCTCCTTTGGGTGGTGGTTTTCAGCCCAAACCGCGTCCGGGCTGCCCGCCCGGACGTTTGGGCGGCCTTTGGGGGCTTCGCTTGGAGATGCTCTTCCAACCGGAGCCCCAAAGCCCCCCCAAAACGCCCGGGAGGACAGCCCGGACAGCTTTTGGGCTAAAAACCGCCACCCCAACCGCACCCCCTATAGTTAGCCCAAACGTCCGGGCGGTCCGGCACACCCCAAAGCCAGCCCATATGTAGGGCGGGTTTGGGGCCGCCCGGACGCGTCCGCCACGTCGGACCTGGCAATGCGGGCCTACCCAATTTTTCCCCTAAATCGGACGGAAACCTTGCTTTTTCCTCTTCTCCTTGGTGGCTCTAAGTTGACGAGGGAATATCTCCCCGGCAATAGTGCCAGAAACAATGCTTGTACGTCACACGTCAGTTGGGAACCCCAAGAGGAAGGTATGATGAGTGCAGCAGTAAGTTTTCCCTCAGTATGAAACCAAGGTTTAATCGACCAGTAGGAAAACGAGGTTTGCTTCGAAGGTGTTGGTGAAGGAGTGTAGTGCGGCGCAACACCAGGGATTCCGGTGCCAACGTGGAACCTGCACAACACAATCAAATTACTTTGCCCCAACTTAACAGTGAGGTTGTCAATCTCACCGGCTTGCTGAAAACAAAGGGTTAAACGTATCGAATGGAAATGATGTTTGTTTGCATAAAACAGTAGAGAACAATGATTGCAGTAGATTGTATTTCAGATGTAAAAGAATGGACCGGGGTCCACAGTTCACTAGTGGTGTCTCTCCAATAAGATAACTAACATGCTGGGTAAACAAATTACAGCTGGGCAATTGACAATTGATAAGTGCATATAACATGCATGTGTGAGCTGTGGTGTCTACTATGAGATTCATTTGGGCATTACGACAAAGTACATAGACCGCTATCCAGCATGCATCTATGCCTAAATAGTCCACTTTCCGGTTAACATCCGTACCCCTTCCAGTATTAAGTTGCAAGCAACAGACAATTGCATTAAGTAATGTGCGTAATGTAAACAATACATTCATCCTTGAATAAAGCATTGCTGTTTTACCCCTAGTGGCAACAACACATCTACAACCTTAGAACTTGCTGTCACTATCCCAGGTTAAATAGAGGTTGAACCCAACTATCATGCATAAATACCCCCTCTTGGAGTTACAAGTATTCACTGGCCAAGGCTTCAACAAGTAACGGAGAGCATGCAAGATCACAAATGACATAGACATGATAATATAATATTCAGCTCCACATAGGTATCAATATAAGTCAGATCCCAGCAAACACAACATGTAGCATTACAATAAGATGATCTTGATCATGATAGGCAGCTCACAAGATCTAAACATGATGGCACAAGTGGAGAAGACAACCATCTAGCTACTGCTATGGACCCATAGTCCAAGGATGAACTACTCACGCATCACTCCGGAGGCGGGCATGGCGATGTAGAGCCCTCCGGTGATGATTCCCCTCTCCGGCAGGGTGCCGGGAAGAGCTTCAGAACCCCCCGAGTTAGGGTTGACGACGGCGGCGGCAGCGAATATGTTCTGGATGAAAGGCTCGGTGTTTTAGGGTTTTCGCGTCTCGGGGAATAAATAGGCGAAGGGGCGATGTCGGCGGACCCCCGAGGGGCCCAAACCACAGGCGGCGCGGCTGGGCCCACTGCCGCGCCGTGTGGTTTGGCCACCTCGTGGCTCTCTTCGTCTCTCCTTCGGACTCCGTGTACGTGCTGGAAAAATAGGGACTGGCCTTTTGTTTCGTGCAATTCCGAGAATATTTCCAGAAGTAACTTTCTGAAACCAAAAACAGCAGAAAACAGGGAACTGGCACTGTGGCATCTTGTTAATAGGTTAGTCCCAGAAAATGCATAAAAGTGATACGAAGTGTATATAAAACATGTAGCAAATGGTATAATATAAGCATGGAACAGCAGAAATTATGGATACGTTGGAGACGTATCAAGCATCCCCAAGCTTAGTTCTACTCGTCCTCGAGTAGGTAAAACGATAACAACAAATAATTTCTGAGGAGACATGCTTTCACACAATCTTGATCAATATATTGCAAGGCTCATGTCATGAATGAAGTGACTCAAAGCAATGATCTATAGTTTGCTAACAAATAGATAAAGAGTAAACAATGAATCATATAAGCAAAAACTTTTCATGAATAGTACTTTCAAGACAAGCATCAAAAAGTTTTGCATAAGAGGTAACTCATAAAGCAATAGATTCAAAGTAAAAGGCATTGAAGCAACACAAAGGATGATTAAGTTTCAGCATTTTTTCAACTTGTAACATGTATATCTCATGGATAGTTGTCAACATAAAGCAATATAACAAGTGCAATAAGTAAATATGTAAGAATCAATGCACACAAAGTTGACACAAGTGTTTGCTTCTAAGATAGAAAGGAGTAGGTAAACTGACTCAACATAAAGTAAAAGATAGGCCCTTCGCAGAGGGAAGCAGGGATTAAATCATGTGCTAGAGCTTTTTAAGTTTTCGAAAGCATATAGAGAGCACAAAATAAGTATTTGAGAGGTGTTTGTTGTTGTCAACGAATGGTAGTGGGCACTCTAACCCCCTTGTCAACCAGACTTTCAAAGAGCGGCTCCCATGAAGGACGTTATCTCTACCAGCAAGGTAGATCATCCCTCTTCTCTTTTGTTTACACATGTATTTTAGTTTCTTTATAGATGACACTCCTCCCAACCTTTTGCTTACACAAGCCATGGCTAACCGAATCCTCGGGTGCCTTCCAACATTCACATACCATGGAGGAGTGTCTATTGCAAAATTAAGTTGCTTACTGATAAATCAGGGCAAAACATGTGAAGAGAATTATTAATGAAAGTTGTAATTAATTGGGGCTGGGCACCCCGTTGCCAGCTCTTTTTGCAAATTATTGGATAAGCGGATGTATATGCCACTAGTCCATTGGTGAAAGTCTGTCAGAAGTAAATGACAAGATTGAAAGATAAAACACCACATACTTCCTCATGAGCTATAAAACATTGACACAAATAAGGAGTAATAAAGTTTTGAATAGTTTAAAGGTAGCACATGAAATATTTACTTGGAATGGCAGGAAATACCACATAGTAGGTAGGTATGGTGGACACAAATGGCATGGGTTTTGGCTCAAGTTTTGGATGCACGAGAAGCATTCCCTCTCAGTACAGAGTTTAGGCTAGCAAGGTTGTTTGAAGCAAACACAAGTATAAACCGGTACAGCAAGAATCACATAAAAACATATTGCAAGTATTATAAGACTCTACACTGTCTTCCTTGTTGCTCAAACATTTTACCAGAAAATATCTAGACCTTAGAGAGAACAAATATGCATCCCAAGTCTCAACAAGCTCTACGGTAGTTCTCCACTACTAGGCTTTAACTACATGATGCAAGAGCTTAAACATGATCTACTTGAGAGCTCAAAACAATTGCAAAGCATCAAATCAAAACAAGACAATGATCTACAAGAATGCATATGTCTTTTCCAATACCAACTACTACATGTAGCATTTTCTTTCTTCCAAACAAACACCAATAATTTATTTAAACATAAACTCTCCAAATGATAATATAATGCAGCAAGAGAGTATTTATAAACAAGTGCTAACAGCTCGAAGAGATGCATGAAAAACAGGAGCTAAAAGCACTGCAGTAGCTAGTTAAGAATACTCAACAAATATAAGTGAAGAACATGAGTATTCACATGAAAAAGCGGAGCGTGTCTCTCTCCCACACAAGGATTGCTAGGATCCGAATTTATTCAAACAAAAACAAAAATAAAAACACACAGACGCTCCAAGTAAAGCGCATAAGATGTGAAAGAATTAAAATATAGTTTCACTAGAGATGACCTGATAAGTTTGTTGATGAAGAAGGGGATGCCTTGGGCATCCCCAAGCTTAGACGCTTGAGTCTCTCTGAATATGGTTGGGATGAACCACGGGGGCATCCCCAAGCTTAGGCTTTTCACTCTTCTTGATCACATAATATCACCCTTCTCGCTTGATCCTTGAAAACTTCCTTCACACCAAACTCAAGACAGTTCTCATTAGAGGGTTAGTGCATAATCAAAAATTCTCATATTCTGTAATGATACAATCAATCCCAAAGCTTCTGGACATTAGCTACAGCCACCAATGCTTTGTGGAGCAAAGAAATCCACACAAACACAGTAAAAGAGCGAATGCAAAACAAAAGGCAGAATCTGTCAAAAACAGAACAGTCTGGAATGACGAATTTTTTCGAGGCACTTAAGTTGCTCAGATGGATCTGGCCTAAAATAATGAAAGTTGCGTACATATCTCAGGAATATGCGTGATTTTTCTCAGAATTTTTTGAATTTTCTACAGGGAGATAAGCTCAAATCCGTGACAGCTAAAAATCTGTCACTGCGCAGAAATCCAAATCTTGCATCAACTTTCAATATAGAACTTTACTTGGCACAACATTGCGATAAAATAAAGATACAAAGGAGTTGCTACAGAAGTAACAAAACTCCTTGACTCAAAGAAAACAAAAATAACAGCAAATAAAAACGATGGGTTGTCTCCCATAAGCGCTTTTCTTTAACGCCTTTCAGCTAGGCGCAGAAAGTGAAAATCAAGTGTTGTCAAGAGAAGAAGCATCAACATCATAACTTGCTCTAACAATAGAGTCAAAAGGTAACTTCATTCTCTTCCTAGGGAAGTGTTCCATACCTTTCTTGAGAGGAAATTGGTACCTTATATTACCTTCTTTCATATCAATGATGGCACCAACAGTTCGAAGAAAAGGTCTTCCCAAAACAATAGGACAAGATGCATTGCATTCAATATCCATAACAATAAAATCAACGGGGACAAGGTTATTGTTTACTGTAATAAAAACATCATTAACTCGCCCCAAAGGTTTCTTCATAGCATTATCAGCGAGAAAAACATCCAAATAACAATGTTCCAAAGGTGGCAAATCAAGAATATCATAAAGCTTCTTGGGCAAAACCGAAACACTTGCACCAAGATCACACAAGGCATTGCAATAAAATCATTCACCTTTACCTTAATGATGGGTTCCCAACCATCTTCTAATTTCCTAGGAATAGAAGCTTTAAGTTTCAACTTCTCCTCCCTAGCTTGCAAAAGAGCATTTGTAATATGCTTTGTAAAAGCCAAATTAATAGTGCTAGCATTGGGACTTCTAGCTAATTTTTGCAAGAACATAATAACTTCAGAGATGTTACAATCATCAAAATCAAAATCATTATTGTCAATGGTGGTGGAACCATTGTCTCCAATAGTTTGAAAAATTTCAGCACTTTTATCAGAAAAAGTTTCAGCAGTTTTAGGCAATTTCAAACGCTTTGCAGAAGTAGTAGAGACATTACCAACACCAATAACATTACCATCAATAGTAGGAGGTTACTAGCATGTGAAACATTAGCATTACTAGTGGTGGTGATAGTACAAACTCTAACTATACTATTCTCTTTTTCAAGTTCTTCCTCTTTTTCCCACCTAGCATGCAATTCAGCCAACATCCTAATATTATTATCAATTCGAACTTGGATGGCATTTGCTTTAACTTCATTAGGCATAACTTTCAGTTTTAGAATTTCAACATCATGAGCAAGACTATCAACTTTAGAGCAAGATCATCAATTTTTTCAAACTTTTCCTCAACAGTTTTATTGAAAGCTTTTTGTGTGCTAATAAATTCTTTAAGCATAGCTTCAAGATCAGAGGACACACTTCTATTGTTGCTGTAGGAATTACCATAACCATTTGAAGGATAAGGCTTATATTGTTGCTACCAAAATTATTCCTATAAGCATTGTTGTTGAAGTTGTTGTTTTTAATGAAGTTTACATCAACATGCTCTTCTTGAGCAACCAATGAAGCTAAAGGAACATTATTAGGATCAACATGAGATCTACCATTCACAAGCATAGACATAATAGCATCAATCTTATCACTCAAAGAGGAGGTTTCTTCAACAGAATTTACCTTCTTACCTTGAGGAGCTCTTTCGGTGTGCCATTCGGAATAGTTGATCATCATATCATCAAGTAGCTTTGTTGCTGCACCTAAAGTGATGGACATAAAGGTTCCTCCAGAGGCTGAATCCAATAAGTTCCTTGAGGAAAAATTTAATCCTGCATAAAAGGTTTGGATGATCATCCAAGTAGTCAGTCCATGAGTGGGACAATTCTTCACCAAAGATTTCATTCTTTCCCAAGCTTGAGCAACATGTTCATTATCAAGTTGTTTAAAATTCATAATGCTACTTCTCAAGGATATAATCTTAGCAGGAGGATAATATTTCCCTATGAAAGCATCTTTGCATTTTGTCCAAGAATTAATACTATTTCTAGGCAAAGAAAGCAACCATTCTTTAGCTCTTCCTCTCAAGGAGAAAGGAAAAAGTTTCAGTTTTATAATATCCCCATCCATATCCTTATACTTTTGCATTTCACAAAGTTCAACAAAGTTATTAAGATGGGCAGCAGCATCATCAGTACTAACACCAGAAAATTGCTCTTTCATAACAAGATTTAATAGAGCAGGTTTAATTTCATAAAATTCTGCTGTAGAAGCAGGTGGAGCAATAGGAGTGCATATGAAATCATTGTTGTTTGTGCTAGTGAAGTCACACAACTTAGTGTTCTCAGGAGTACTCATTTTGAAAAACAAAATCAAACTGAATTAAACAAGTAACTAATTTTTTTGTGTTTTTGATAAAGAGAGCAAACAAGACTAAATAAAAATAAACTAAGCAAGACAAATAACAAAGTAAAGAGATTGGGTGTGAGAGACTCCCCTTGCAGAAGCAATTCGGTTTTCCCCGGCAACGGCGCCAGAAAACGTGTTGGTGCTCTAAGTTGACGAGGGAATATCTCCCGGCAATAGTGCCAGAAACAATGCTTGTACGTCACACGTCAGTTGGGAACCCCAAGAGGAAGGTATGATGAGTGCAGCAGTAAGTTTTCCCTCAGTATGAAACCAAGGTTTAATCGAACCAGTAGGAAAACGAGGTTTGCTTCGAAGGTGTTGGTGAAGGAGTGTAGTGCGGCGCAACACCAGGGATTCCGGTGCCAACGTGGAACCTGCACAACACAATCAAATTACTTTGCCCCAACTTAACAGTGAGGTTGTCAATCTCACCGGCTTGCTGAAAACAAAGGGTTAAACGTATCGAATGGAAATGATGTTTGTTTGCATAAAACAGTAGAGAACAATGATTGCAGTAGATTGTATTTCAGATGTAAAAGAATGGACCGGGGTCCACAGTTCACTAGTGGTGTCTCTCCAATAAGATAACTAACATGCTGGGTAAACAAATTACAGCTGGGCAATTGACAATTGATAAGTGCATATAACATGCATGTGTGAGCTGTGGTGTCTACTATGAGATTCATTTGGGCATTACGACAAAGTACATAGACCGCTATCCAGCATGCATCTATGCCTAAATAGTCCACTTTCCGGTTAACATCCGTACCCCTTCCAGTATTAAGTTGCAAGCAACAGACAATTGCATTAAGTAATGTGCGTAATGTAAACAATACATTCATCCTTGAATAAAGCATTGCTGTTTTACCCCTAGTGGCAACAACACATCTACAACCTTAGAACTTGCTGTCACTATCCCAGGTTAAATAGAGGTTGAACCCAACTATCATGCATAAATACCCCCTCTTGGAGTTACAAGTATTCACTTGGCCAAGGCTTCAACAAGTAACGGAGAGCATGCAAGATCACAAATGACATAGACATGATAATATAATATTCAGCTCCACATAGGTATCAATATAAGTCAGATCCCAGCAAACACAACATGTAGCATTACAATAAGATGATCTTGATCATGATAGGCAGCTCACAAGATCTAAACATGATGGCACAAGTGGAGAAGACAACCATCTAGCTACTGCTATGGACCCATAGTCCAAGGATGAACTACTCACGCATCACTCCGGAGGCGGGCATGGCGATGTAGAGCCCTCCGGTGATGATTCCCCTCTCCGGCAGGGTGCCGGGAAGAGCTTCAGAACCCCCCGAGTTAGGGTTGACGACGGCGGCGGCAGCGAATATGTTCTGGATGAAAGGCTCGGTGTTTTAGGGTTTTCGCGTCTCGGGGAATAAATAGGCGAAGGGGCGATGTCGGCGGACCCCCGAGGGGCCCAAACCACAGGCGGCGCGGCTGGGCCCACTGCCGCGCTGTGTGGTTTGGCCACCTCGTGGCTCTCCTTCGTCTCTCCTTCGGACTCCGTGTACGTGCTGGAAAAATAGGGACTGGCCTTTTGTTTCGTGCAATTCCGAGAATATTTCCAGAAGTAACTTTCTGAAACCAAAAACAGCAGAAAACAGGGAACTGGCACTGTGGCATCTTGTTAATAGGTTAGTCCCAGAAAATGCATAAAAGTGATACGAAGTGTATATAAAACATGTAGCAAATGGTATAATATAAGCATGGAACAGCAGAAATTATGGATACGTTGGAGACGTATCACTCCTCTGCTCTGTCCAGTTTGGCCGCACCACTCTGCTCCGCCGCCGGCCCCTTCGAGTCTTCGACTGACCGCCGCCACCCCCAAGTCACAGCGTCCACGGCCAAGTCCTCTGCGGTCGCCGAAGCCCGTCGCCGGAGGAACCTCATCTGGACGGTCCGCTCCCGGTACGTTTAGCATCGCCCGACCTCCACCTCGCTCTCAAAGTGTTTGTGTAAATGCCGGCACCGGATTTTGATTAAGTGTTCATGCATGTAGCCATGGATTCTTCGTCCGACGAGGAGTACGATTACTTGGCCATGGATGAGTTGGTTTACAAGGAGTTCATCGACGGGTCCAGTGATGAATACATGTTTGACGACGGAGACGAGGAGGCCGCCATGTCCATGATGAGCATTCAAGAGGAAATGGAGAAGAAGGAGGAGCATGTTCTCAACTTCAAGGGATCAATTAACGGGCGGATCACCGTGGACCGTGACAGGCTCAAAGGCGCTCGAGATCTGTATGACGATTACTTCAAGCGTCCGAAGCCGGTCTTTCATGAGGGGTTTTTCCGACGTCGGTTCCGGATGAGCTCAAGACTATTCAAGCACATACAAGAGAAAGTAACAAAGTATGATGACTATTTCAAGTTGAAGTATGATTGTTGCGGAAAACTATCCTTCTCTCCTATGCAGAAATGCACCGCTGCTTTGAGAATGCTTGCGTATGGAAAAGCCGCGGATGCCATAGACGAGTATGTCCGGATGGGAGAGAGTACATGCATCGAGGCTATGGAGCACTTTGCATACGCCGTCGTGAAGGTGTTTGGGCCAAAATATCTGAGAGAACCTAATGCCGAGGACACCGCAAGGCTATTGGCCCTAGGAGAAGCAAGCGGATTTCCTGGTATGCTAGGTTCAGTAGATTGCATGCATTGGCAATGGAAAAACTGTCCAACGGGGTTGCGTGGGCTGTACCAAGGTCACAGCAAGGAGGCCACTATTGTACTTGAAGCTGTGGTATCTCAAGACTTGTGGATTTGGCATGCTTTTTTTGGCATGCCCGGTTCTCACAACGACATCAATGTGCTTCAGCGCTCTCCCCTGTTCAAGAGGCTCTGTGATGGGGATGCTCCACCATGCAACTACATCGTCAACGGACACGACTACACCATGGGATACTATCTTGCAGATGGTATCTATCCTCAGTGGGCGGCATTTGTGAAGACTATCAGTAATCCTACTGGTCCCAAAAAATGTGGCTTTGCAGCTGCACATGAATCTGTTAGGAAAGATGTCGAGAGGGCATTTGGTGTGTTGCAAGCTCGTTGGGGCATAGTCCGTGCAGCCGCAATGATGTGGGATCCGAGGTTCTATGGCAGGTCATGACTTGTTGTGTAATTTTGCACAACATGATTGTGGAGGATGAGGGAGAAGGGGCAGCTCGTACTGATTTTGAGAAGCCTGGAGAACATGTCCACCTACCTGAACAAGAAGCGGAGTATGTCATGCAATTACTTGAGATGCATCGACAACTTCGAGATGAAGTGGCGCACACCCAACTACTCAATGATCTAGTGGAGCATATGTATGTCTTCATGGGGAAGGACTGAATTTTAATTTGCAATGATTTGTGTCCAAATAATGTGAACTTTTATGTCCATCTACTTTTATTTGTTTAGATACAATTATGTTGTAATAACGTGATGTGAACTATTTATTTAGACATCAAAACTACCTCTATGATGGACGTGCATGGCTTGCATGTATTTGGGTGTCAATATTTGAACATTGTGGTTGTAGGACACTAGTTTTGGGGGTTGTCCGGTCGGTGTCCGCGGACACTATGGGGGCCGAATTAGGGGCCTCCGGTTGGAGATGCTCTAACTTCAGTGAAATCGCCTTCTCTCTGACCAAAATCCGATGTCTGCCCCCGCACTGTCGCCTTCTCCTGTCCGTCGACCCCAATCCAGTTGCCGTGGCCGCGGCTCGCCCAGGATTGAGGACCTCTTCCATCCCCGCGGTACATTCGCCGCTGCGATCCCCCGCGGAACCGTCGTGGTGCCGCCTTCCCCGTCCAATTCAAACTTCTGGGACGGTGGGACCCCACGGCAGCTCCCGGCGAGGCGATGGAGCAGGTGAGTAGATTTCCTCCGCCTCTGGTTGTTCTGTATCTGCCACTGCTGTTGGTAGCGGGCCGGTGTTGGGTCAGAGCATCTGAGCATGTACTTGCTACATTAACAGATTATGGTGTCTGAAAATGCCCTGAAATTTGTTAGGTTCCATTCGCGTGTAGTAATATCGGCGCGTTCTAGTTGGATCGGTCGGAATGTGCTTGCAATCGGTAATGGCGGGATGTTTTTGGGCTTGATGGCTCTGAATCGAACCTACGAACACCACACTCTGCTTCGGTGACCCCTGTCCTTTTTTTCTTTTTTTTTCGAGGAAGACGGGGGGGATTGCTCCCACCGGTTGTTATTATAACTCGAAAGAGGGCTTGGCTGCCCTTACAAAGTGATTGGTGAAATACATGGGGGCGAGGGAGAGAGACTGAACCGAAATTACACACATGCGTTGATAATGAGCACACGCAGGCGCTCAATGTGATCCCTCTTGTCGGAGGGGAATCTACCAGCCCAAGTGAGCAAGTCCTCAGCAGTTCGCCGGAGAATGTCGGAGGGCAAGGAAGTCTTGGCGTTGAAGACCAGGTCGTTCCGGGCCTTCCAAATGTGCCACATGATAGTGGCGAGGCCAGCAGCCCAAGCACCGGCAGTCGCCGTGGTGGGAGCTGCCATGGTCCAGAAAGAGGCTCCGTGGGGGGGGGGGGGGGGCGTGGACGTGAAGAAGGTTCCACACATCGGAGGCAGTGGACCGCGTCGTGCCGGCAATAAGAGCCTGGACCGCGTCAAGCTCAGAAGCCGCCGCTGCGGTCAGTCGAGGCTGAAGGTCCAGCCCCTCGACGAGAACGCAGGCCACCGTGGCGTGGGGACGAGTGCTGTGGGAGAAGAGAGCCGGGAACCAGAGATACAGTGGAGCGCCGGTGCCCCACTTGTCCATCCAGAAAGCACAGCGGCGCCCATCGCGAAGGGCGACGCGGGTGAGGGCGCGATAGACTGGTAAGCAGTAGGAAACAATCTTGTCGAGGAAGGAGGGGGTGGTCGCCTTGTCCCCGAGGTCCCTGGCCAACCGCCTGAAAAACCCAGTTTTCCAGGGAAGCTCCGAAGTCTGGTGGAGGCGGTCCACGAAGTGAAGAAGCAAGCATAGGTTCTGCCTGCGAAGATCCCGAAGCCCGAAGCCGCCAACCTGCGTAGACAACACAACTTTATCCCAAGCAATTAGACAGCGAGCACCAGAGCAAGAATCTTTCCCAGTCCAGAAAAAAGCGCGACGCCTCTTATCAATGTTCTCAATCACACCAACGGACAGTAGGAAGGAGCACATAAAATAAGTGGGGAGGTTGTTAAGGACGGAGTTGCAGAGAACAAGGCGCCCTCTGGCTGAAAGAAGGGAGGCGCGCCACCCGGAGAGCCTTTTGTCGATGGAGGATAGGAGGGGGGCGAAGGCCGAAGCAGGAAGCTTGATGGGGGAAAGCGGGAGGCCAAGGTAGGGCTGGGGGAACGAGGAGATGGGGCATTGGAGGATCGAAGCCATGTGTTGAGCTTGAGACTGTTTGCTCTAGACTGTGCTCCACAGTTGCGTAGTTTCTACTCCCTCAAATGGAAGTCATCTAATTTGGAACGGAGTGAGTAGCAAATAAAGTACTGACGTGTCGTATGTACATGCACATTTGAACATCACATAGTAAATTCATTTCAGATTCAGTCCACGAAATGATCGACGGAACCATGTTGCAGTCAAATTCAGTTAACATCCAATGATCCAAATGTGGTCGTGTGGTTTTGCCTGGCAGTCCACACCCATGCTGCCATGCTGGGAACTAGGTTGAGTTTGTGCAGCATATAAACCCATGGAGCAAATTGTTCAATTCCTTCGACAAAGTGAGAATGGAAGTCCATGTGAATTTCTGTGCATGCATGACTTGCCATTAGTGGTACTGTAGCATATTTGAGTCGCATTGCGGTTTTGTAATATACAGTCTGTTTCTATTCATCTTTTCGGACATGTCATTTAATTTGTGAATATGGTTTTCACCCTGAGGTCATTAAACTTACTTGAAAAAAAATCTTGAAAATTAGCTTTCTGCAAATGCCAAGTTTGCAATTGACAGTACATGAAGACAGTCCTTTCTGAAGGTGTACACGAATATGGTCCTCAATGGGAACTTGTTAGTGACTTAATTTTTTTTTTTTTTTTTGCGAAACACAGTACAACGCAAACGCTCATATACACGCGCACACACTCACCCCTATGAATGCACGCACGCACACCCTACCCCTATGAGCACCTCCGAGAGACTGAGTCGGCGGTTAGTGACTTAATTTGTTCCATACCGGGTGGTGGAATTACAGAAGTAATCGTGATCCTGTGCAATGCTTCGAGAGATTTGAAGAGTTTCTGCGAACATTTTGCATTGTTACCAGACAATTCAAACACTGATGAGGTTTCATCTGGGACTGGGAAAGCCACCTTGAAAGAATGCGAGGGGTTTAGTTTTGTAACGTACGGTATTACACTAGTCGCTCTCATATGAAAGAAAAAAAAGGATGTATCATAACACTTATTCATAATTTTGAATGCTATTGGTGAACAGCGATTTTATTTTCATCTTTCCTTATGGAATTTATTTTTCTGATAAATTGAATATTTAAGGTGCTTTACAGGATCAAGTTCATGGACTACAAAATCTCATCAGCAAGCTACCTAATAACGATTTGCTTCTTCAGAAGCATTTCATGGCTGTACTTTGTGTGTGAAGTTCAACGTTCTCTGTTGTCATCTTGCGGATATTCATTCAGGTGCAGTTTATGCATCCCCTCCTTCAAAAAAGTCCAGAATATTGAGAACAGAACAATCTATGATAAACTGTTGACCAAGCGTGAAGCTAGTGAAGAAAGCCCTGGTAGTAATTCACATGAGCAGTCCGTAATCGTACCGCAATTAGTTAGGATTGGAACTGGACCTCCTAGATGAGAAATCTGATTATGACACCGGCTTTCCATCAGTAATCAATGTGTTTATATATGAGCCAGAACCTCCAAGACATGCCAGTGAACCAGTTGGACAGTCAATACTATTTTTTTTTTTTTGCGAAACACAGTACAACGCATGCGTTCATATACACGCGCACACACTCACCCCTATGAACGCACGCACGCACACCCTACCCCTATGAGCACCTCCGAGAGACCGAGTCGGCGGGTCGAGCCTTGAAATTGACGAAGTCACCACGGGCGCCTCGCTGTCGACGGAAACGTCGCCTCCCACTGAAGAATATTCCGCCTTAAATGAGAAACACCAGCGTCAAACCTGAGGTTTGAACTCTGGTGGGCTGGGGGTATAACCACCCTCCTAACCATCTTGCCACAGGCAAGTTCTCTTGGACAGTCAATACTAGCCAATCTTTCTCAGAGACTCTCTAAGAATTGTTTCCAGTAAGTTGCACCTTCCATTTGAGTTCGTGTGTACATATTTATTTTCCTATTCAGATGATTAGACTCATAACTGGCTGTTGAATTCATGTTGTGCCATTGAATGCTTGGTTAACCAGATTTTCTATTGAACAGTCAGTACTTTCTTTGGAAGTGGAAGAGAGTTCACACTGGCCTTCATATAGGTCTACTAGGCATATATCTCATCTCACATCTTTAGGCAAGTACAAGGCTGCTTCTGAATCTGGGAATCCTCCAACATCACAAGTTCAGATTATTACTGAATTACAGGAAGAGTCAACTGAAGTAAAATATTTTCATTGCTCACCAGGCCAATCTTCAGCAAGTGTAACAAAGTTCTACATTAGTTACACTTGCTGCAGTGAAGGAACAAAGCAAGCGCATAAACATCGAAAATTACAAAATCTTTATCCGGTGGTTCTGCCAACCGTTTGCGTACATAGATGATACAGGATTTAACTTGCAAGTATGTGTTCCTCATCAGTAATCATACAAAATTGTCCCTTTGACAAATGTATGCAACTCAAATCATCTATCTCTGAATATGATGTTCCTCCGAGGCGTCGGCTGCCCGTACTCCCAGTATTCCATTTAATCATGCCATCTGCCTTGCCTTGGCTTGATCATGCCGGTGGGGCTAGAGCTTAGCTAGGACTGTGATTGATGTTGATGTTCATCTGTTGTCAGACAACGCCCTGTGCTGCAGCGCTGGGAAGGATACTTTTGGGACAGCATTGCCTCTTGCTGTCAGGTGACGATCTTGCTGCCGCCGCCCTCTTGACGCCGCTGCTGCTGGAGCTCGACTCGGAGTCGCCGGATGCAGACGACGAAGGAGAAGGATCATCTTGGGCGCGCTTCCTCTTGATGTGAGCAGCCGGGAGGATCTGATCCAGCACGTAGGACGGCAGGTCCTTCCTTCGGGCGTGCTTGACCTCCAGCTCCATCCCGGGTCTCCAGAACTCGTACATGTACACCTCCTGCTTGAACCCCTCTGTTGTCGCACGGAGGTCGAACTGCGTCTGGGCTGCTTCTGCTCCTCCTGCTGCTGTGGCTTGGACAGACCCACGAAGAACGATGACGTGCAGTGCAGATCATTGGGCTTGGCTGCGTAGCCTTGCGGGTTGGGATGGCAGAGCAGCATGCCTGCCGTGGCCATCTCGACCCTGATCACCAGCTGTCTCAGCCGTGACTCCACCCACCCCTTCCACTCCCGGAGTTCGGCCTCTCCGCCGGCGGCCTTCACGTCCACCTGCAGGTAGCTCTTGTACGCCTTGAAGAACTGAAACGGCTGGAACAGCGCCTCCCACCCAATGGCGCCTCTGGAGTCTGCGATCTCCTGGCTGATGACGCGGCCGACCTCGAGCTGCTCCGTGATGACCCGTAGAGTGGCGTGGGAGACGTTGTAGCAGGAGTTCATGCACGGGTACGCCGGGGTGATGACGGGCATGAGGTGGCTCCTGTCGCGTGGGTTCCTCCTCGGGTCCCAGACCGGCAGCCGGAGGGCGAGCTCGCCGTCATCGTCGTGCTCGATGGCCCCCAACAGCACCGGGTTGGGCCACTTCCACTGCGCCATGATCTTGAAGAACCGGTGCACAAGCATGCTCGGCGCGGCGTTGGGGTAGAATTGGCACACGCGCGCCACGAGGATGGCCCATCCGACGCCGCCGAGGAATCCCATCACGTTGGAGTAGATGCCCCGCGCCTTGGCCCAGTGCTTGACGCAGCGCAGAGTCGTCCGGAACGAGGCGGCGTTCGGGACGAGACGCATGAGCTCGTCGGCCACGCGCACGCCGTTGAGGCTGCGGACGGTGGCCAGGTCCATGCCACGGAGCACGGAGCGGTCACGCAGGTCAATGTCCTTGGGCACCACCGGGAGGCACACGCTGGCGTAGAGGAGGTCCACCGGCACGCCGCGGAACTTCATCTTCATCACAGGCACGTGCGCGCGCGGCACCGGCTGCAGCTCCGTCACCGCCTCCGTCTCGGCTAGCACGCCGCCCAACACGTCGAAGAAGTCGTGGTCGCGGTCAATGTAGGAGGGGCCGACGACGAGAGCGTCGATGTCGGAGCCGCGGCCGTGAACGCCGAGGCGGTATGAGCCGAAAGGGAGGAGCACGGCCGTGGCCTGCTCGACCATACCGTCGGGGTAACCTCGCTGGGCGGTAAGACGCTTCACCCACCGATCCAGAACACCTTGGAGTTCGGCCAACACGTTCTCGCGGGCAGCTAATTCTTCGGAGCTCTCGCTCAACCCGGCCTCGCTAAGAACAAATTCTAACCGCGAGCTGCTCTCTAGATCAGCCGGCGTCGGGCCGACAAGCGAGATTGGCTGCTCGATGTGGGACGCCATAGTTGGATGATCGGAGTGTTGTTCTGCCTTCAGGGGATTGAACTTATAGCCCAACCGCCCCAACCGTGCTAAATCCTTGTTCTAGTCGGAGTTCGAGTCATGGCGTGGTAACAAAGCACGGACCGTATCGAATTCGAAACGGGAACGGCAGAGCCTTCTCTTGAGCCGTGCCACGTCATCGCCCAATGCGTGGTACGACAGCATCCCAGTGCATCCGTTTCTTGCCACGCCAATGCTACTTCTTGCTGACCCCGTCGAGGCGTCGACGCCAAAGTGCTGCTCGTCATGGAGGACGCAGGAGACGAACTATCCACTTGGGCTGTTTACCGAGAAGCTCGGCTTCTCTGCATTCAGGCGGAGCGCAAGGCTGAGCAGCGGCGTGGGCGGTGTAGCAACCACAAGCAGCATGGCCCGCCGCCCGAAGTACTATCCGTTCCTAAATATAAAACGTTTTAGCTATTTGAATGAACAAACACATTGAAACATGTCTAGCTATATGTAGATACACGTGAATCTGTCGGGAGTAGCTAATATGGAGGTGTCCAGCGGTGCTTACAATACATAGGCCAATCGCGGCGGCGTTGTTGCACCACCCTGCCGTCGCCTTGGCACGGGCCATAGTCTATGTAAGGCGACATGGGCATCGTCGTCAGCTCAACTACGACCTCTTTAACCCGGCGTAGTTTTCCAAATTCATAGTTGCTCTCCGCCATGCGCTCGGGCGGCGGGCTCGCCGGAATGGAGGTGACCCCGTGCAGACGACACGCTAGAGAAGGGTGGTGTTAGAGATTCTCCAACTAGACCCTCACTTCACCCTTATACGCCCGCACGGACAGTTCGGACATGATGCGAGAAAAAAGTCACCCAATCAGACCCTATATATAGCCCAAATGTTTGGGATATCCTACATTCTTCAGTCCCAACACATGTGTGGGACGGATTTGGGTCTGCCGAACGCGTCCGCCGGATAGGCAAAAACTAACCCCAATCTCTCTAAAACGTCCCCAAGTCCCGCTTGAATCCCTAGTCCTCCTTTCTACCTTGTCCGCGTCGCCCTAGCCTAGCTCTGCCGCTGTCCCAACCCGCGGACGCAGCCACCACCGGCTCCAAATTTCTTGACGGACAGGTTCGTCGCTCCAACTGCATCGTAGATCCTCCCGGGCAGCCATCTCGTTAGAGTTCTCATACAAACCGGTCTCAGTTTCCAACCGAGGCTCTCTCAGGGCTGGTCCATATGCAAGGTAAATAGGATATCCACCCCCGGTCCCGACAACAGAAATGTAAGTGTACTGATAATCATTATATCGTTAACTATTATGTTCAAAAGACTATTGAATATCTACTCCCTCCAATCGTTAAAAAGTGTCATGAGCAATGCTATTGATTTGTACGTAATCAAGTCATTTCCAACAACACTTATAATGGATCCGAGGGAGTATTAAAATGCTAAATTTGCATTAGCATATCCATATGGCCCGACAGATAGTATCTATTACATATGTAAGAAGAAAACAATCTAATAAAACAGGGCATGTAGTTAGGTTAATAGTCACGCTCCGATAGAGGTCCTACATTTGGTAAAAACTTAAATATGTGTCAACTAGACTACCATTTTTAATTATGTGCCTTAATATTTATATCAGAAACATGCAGAGCACTTGTATGGAGCGGATGATATCAAGCGGATTGCATACGAGCATATCAAACAATCAAGTCTATTTACGTGAAAGTAGTATAATATATTTATTTATTGGTGATTACTATTAGTGAGGTTAATACAAAGTACACATAAGGAAAATGATTGTCAATTCATTAATGTACCCACTCTAACTTCCAAGACATATTTACCTGCGAATCTTGGCTGGTGCTTTCAGTCGTAAGTCGGAGTATGCAGAGAGGCATCTAACCTCGTGAGGGAGATCTTGTCGTCGGGCGTGGCTACGGAGTTAGGGTTTGGCCACGGTGGTCGCGGTAACCTGAGGGCTCTCGCGGGACTGTCGGGGACCCGTTCGTCCAGCATGTGGCGATGAAATACGACAGGCCTAGATCGATGTAAAAGGAGGTTCGGCGGTGGCCCTAGTCCTAGATCTAGATGTCGACAAGTTCCGGATGTCTCCGTTGACGGTCTTCACATAATGGTGTATGTGCTTCTGAATCTCTGGTTTGGATGGCATCCGGTCGTGCACGTCTGCAAATCAACCCTTGGGGTTTCTAGGGGCGTGTCGTGAAGCTCCACTTTTCGTCGACACCATGGGACATGTCGACACTTGCGATTTCGTGGTGTTGAATTGAGGCGGAGAAAGTCAAGATAGTTATGATTGGAAGATTAATATTAGTTGGTGCAGAGTTTTTGATGTGACGAAGACATTGCTTCACATACGGTTGTGCGGGCATGGTTGCAGGCATAGTTCATGTCCGAACCGCACATGTGCATGTGAGTCTAATGATTGATGATTTACAGTGGCGGCCTCGGTGGGGTGGCAGCACTCGAGGATTTCAGTTTTGGTGGTGCTTTTCAAGTGTCGAGTCTCGATATCCAAGGAGAAAACCCTATGTCCGATCTTCGTTGGTTGTACGGTGATGTTTCCCTTATTGAAGGCACTGTATGGAGAGTTCGGATTTTCACGTGGGTGAAAACCTACGATCTTTAATTGGGCGACAACGAAGATTGTGCACTATTCCCTTGGAAGTCAGTTTTGGGGAACCTCTTATGTAATTATGTGTTTGTATTTGTGGTTTGACCACCACCGCTGCGGGTTTTATTTTCTTTCTTCTTCTTTTTCCTTCTTAACTATGTGCATCCTTGATGTCTCGACTAGTTCTTAACACATTAGTGCACAGACTAGGTGTAAGTGGTATCCTTTTAATATTAATATATTTTCTTTATCAAAAAAATTGACCACATAGGTAAAGAATCATGCCAACGTCCAATTTATGTACACTATATTATAGAATTATCTGAAATTAACTAGTGAAGAAAAATAAAAACCTCTATTAAGATATTTGTTAAACCATGTGTTTTAGAGATGTCTTCCATAAGTGTATACACTATAGTATAGAATTATCTGAAATTAACTAGTGAAGAAAAGACTATGCTATAAAATATAACTTAAATCTATCATAACAAAATATTTTTTCAGCTATATACATAACCATTACAACTATATAAAATGAATTCTACAACTAATATTTAACAATTTTATGTGGTTAATAATACCAAATAAGAAATATAAATTTAGACTCATTAAGTTCGTAGCATAATAAAAGTAGTATAAAAGTTTAATATAAATTATATGAAAAACAGTCACCCAGCGATCTAGGACATGCCTTGCGCGTCCTCACGGATAGCCAACTCTTCCAACCGAGTGGTTTCCAGGTTGGCCGATGTCGGGCCGACAAGTGTGATCGACTGCTGCTGCTAGGACGTCATAATAGAGATAGTGCCGTATGGGGATTTGTGAGATCGGTATCTAGAAAATTTGCTAGATATCATAAGCTTGGGAAGATTGAATTGGTTGACTGCAGGTATGACAGGGTACTTCTATCACAATCATCTTCTTGTTCATAGAACAAGTGGCATGATGTGCCTAGTAGTCGTGGCCGGGCGGAAAGTCGGAGTTTTTGATTTGTTATCAGTTGCTCCGCTTGGAACATGTCCAAGGTGTTTGTAGGTCCTGGGGAGGAAACTGACTACCGACTAGTTGGTTCTGGGACAGACAAGATTCTTTTCCATGCAGCCGACAGGCTATGCTGCATGAATCTAATAGATGGCCGCTGTTTTGATGTACTCCAAGTTTATTCGGGAAGCTTTTCTGCTTTGAGCTAGAGCATCCTCCAGTAGCAGAATTCCTCCGAAGGCTACACTGAGCATTTTGATGAAGTGAGTAAGCATCATCTTTGCCATCCTTCTTTCGGACATGAGTTTACATATCCGGCACTTTTTTTATTTTAACAAGTTTCAGTGTCTTTGCCTTCCATTAGCTTGGAAATTTCTTGATCTGGCAAAAGGCAGAAGCTTGAGTGCTTTATTTTTATTTTAACAAGTTATGTGTTAAGTTGTTGGCACAGGAACTTTCTTTTTGTTTAGGAGCACTTGGTGCTTGTTGGCTCGGTGCTAGTGAACTAAAAATATTGATTTTCAGCCAAATTGCGACCTCGTTTTTTGTATATATTACCTTGTACTGAGGTTTTGTGCTGCACAATCTAGAAGATAGGAAATAACGCCTGTTTTAGCTTATAACTTGAACCCAATGTGTAATGAAGTTATTTTTCGTTGTTGCATGGGCTGGGAGTAGCTGAACGACTAGATGATGTACTGACAGACAGCGCCTAACAAAGAATGCGGTCAAGCTGAGAGCTTATGGCGTTTAACTTTGAATTGGGTGATGAGATCACCAATGGTCCTCTGTTTTCATTAGTTAGTAACTTTTTGCACCTCAGTTGGTCCAGCAGTTGCAGCTCTCATCCATAAGAACATGTTACCTGACTCCCTTTTGCAACTTGAGCTGTTGTGTTCTTTGTTTTACTTACTAGATCATGCAGGCGCGCGTTGTCGCGCCCGTCTATTATGACAGTAGAATGTTAAGAATTGATGAAAATATATTTTGAATTTAACTAAAAATTTGGTATACTTAAAGTAAGGTAACAATTTGAAGTGTATTTTAAGTAAATATATTACTATTATGAAGTATCATGGCCATTATTCTTTTAATTACACCTATTTGCGCATAAACAAAAATTGAACAGTTGTAAACATGGTAACGCGCCCGTTTAATTGTAAGATAGAATGGTAGAAAATAATAAAATGAGAATGTCTCAAAAGGGTGCTTTGGTAGCAAAACAGATGGAGATGCTTCAGAAGAAAGAAATTATCATTCGGATAGTTGTGTTCTAGTCAATATAAAGTAGATCTCATTACTGGATTCCTGGTTATACTAGTGAAATTCAGATAGATTTCCCAGTAGTAATTTGGTGACACTGAAAACATGTTCCTATTGATTGTGTCAGCTGCCAGCATTATCCGCCATCAGAAATAAAAAATGCTGAAATGAATACTTAATAGGCCAATAACTGAGTCATACATCCTGCATTAAAAGATCAACCGATGTAATAAAGAAATCCTAAAACTTCGGGTGCATTTTTACTTTTAGGAAATTTCACTATTCAGATTTTAAGGTGTGATGTAAACGCAATCTAATTCAACTCCATGTCAATACCTGATATTAAAAAATGCATATAGGCACAATATATGATCTGCATCTGTTGGATCATGTTAATTACAAAATTAAGGAGCTTTATCTCCACCAAGCTCCCATCAAAAAATCTTTCTCGTTTGAAGACAGACATCTATTCCTGGGCAAAGATCACGTACCTACACGACCCAATTGGATGCAGCTGAACCAATTGAATCAACCACATTAGGAAATGATTTGCTTCTTCAAAGACAGTCCTGCAGGAGAAGCCTATCATATGAGCATATGAGTGCATTCAAATAACTAATAGGCAACATAATAAATAGAAAAGGTATTGGATAGTGAACCCGTTCTTCCAGTGGAAAATTCTCAGCTAAAATTCCTCATATTCTTGATGAAAATAGAGCTTGCAATATCCATATCCGTTTTTGGACCTTCATCAATTTTATAAGTATTGCATGAATGTGGCCGAAAGCTTGCAGAATCATAGGTGGATCGCAGCGATTCAAGGCACACTTTCAGTGCCAGCTTTAGTTGATTATCTGAACTTGTGGGAGGCAGTAAGGACCAAGGCAGTAGTTGAGGAGGAGGGTGACAAGATACGATGGCGTCTAACAGCAAACGGCGTTTACTCCGCGAAATAGGCGTACCAAGCCTTCTTCTTCGGGAGGGAATTGAGTCCTGCTGCGACGGAACTTTGGTCTGCCAAGGCGCCGCTATCCCTGAAGCTCCATATGTGGCTCGCACTGAAGAACAGGTTGTGGACTGCGGACAGGTTGAGCAAGCGTGGCTTGCAGCACCCTCCCTGTTTGCCCGCTTTGCTGCCAGGAGCCTGAAACAGGAAATCATCTCACCCTCCAGTGTTCTTTCTCTCGGGAAGTTTGGTTCCGAGTATTGTCTGATTATGGGCTCAGCACCTCGCCCCACGCAGCGCATCAGTCTGCACCCAATGGTGGCCTAAAGTAAGCAAAGCAGTACCAAAACAAATTGGCCGGGACGTGAACACCTTGATCATCCTCGTTGCAAGATTCATCTGGCTTGAGCGCAACAGCCGCGTGTTCGAAAAGGTAGCAACCATGGCACATGAAGTTTGTCGCAAGATTCATGTGGAGTTTGAGCAGTGGCGGAGAGCTAAGCTATGTGGGACTTTGAGAGTAGTCACATAGGAATCTGTGTGTGTTGTGGGTTGTAAGACTGATCGCTAGAGATCAGTCCCGTGTTCAGCTGCTGTAAAAACACTCCTTTCTATCTTAATAAAGAAGACGCGCATGGCTTATGCGTGTTCTGGTTAAGTATTGTTTTGAACATTTTTATCAGCTGACCCAAAGTCCTCCATCTCATAAATATCTTCAGGATTACCATTCTCAGGAAAAGGATGCACGTTGTAACTATTCTTCGAAATTCTTTGTCACCGGCAGTTTTCTCATCTACGATGTCAATATCTAGTTCAACATTTACTCTGAAGTCATGGTCAAACCTACAGTACGAGAAGATATAAGTAAAGTCAGAATGGACCCACCTAAGTCCACAAGAAAAACATATTTTTGACTTCATATACTCCCTCCGTCCCAAAATAAGTGTCTTAAGTTTGCCCAAAAGTGAATTTATCTAGACATGTTTCATGTATAGATACATCCACTTTTGAGCAAAGTTGAGACACTTATTTTTGGACGGAGGGAGTACGAATAATGAATTTTGGAATTACAGAGACATGCAAATCTGGATCAGCCAGAAAAACTACATCAAGTTAACCTGAAAAATTACATAATTCAAGTTTGTTACATGGGTTCGTAATTCAAAGCACCACCAATGTTCTAGGATTGCGACAGTCATGCGCTAGTACAAATATAATATGGATCTCTTTAGATAACAAGCCAATTACAACGTCACAAAGAGAATCCTTTTGAGCTTCTTAGAGAATTCTACTAAACACGACAAATGACCCTGAGGAGTATGAAAGAGGCCAGAAGTACTTACTGTTATGTTAAGAGCATTTGTGTCTTCAGCCAAGTAAGTACTGAGCATCTGAATGCTGAAGCGCCTTCTCCAGCGCACTCAGATCAAACTCCTGGTCATCTCCACTCATGTAATCCACTAATGGGATGCCCTTGAGCGTGGAATCGTATTCCTCGTTGCGTGTGAAGTGAAGCGGATGTTCACCTCGGTTAGCTAAGCTAGAAAATGTTTGCTCAGCTGGGCATAGTCACCAGGATCCAGGCTAGTTATCTAAAGAGGTAATTGGGGATACCCCAAGGGGCTCCCTCAGAGTTTAGTGCATTTCGGCCGTCGGATCGAGCAGTTACCGCGCGATCTGCACCGTCGATTCCTGGTTTTACTTTTTGTCCTTTTCCATTGTTCGTTGCCGCTGGGGCCAAACGGCGTCGGTCCCGCTCCGCAGAGGCTCATGCGCGTGGTTTTCTCGGTGCGTTTCGCACTGTCCGGTCGTGCGCGCAAGCCATGGAACCAGAACGCGTGTCGGTTCCGCATTAGCTGCCCTGGGCTGAGAGGCGTGGGTTGGCCATGTTCTACTCGCTCGGTGGCTGTTTTGTGGGACTCCCCTCGGGCTGGTCCACGTCTCAGTCAGTCTAGCTGGCTCCGGGTATGTGGTAGACGTTTGTTTGGCACGGGAATAATATCACTTTGGAAGGGTAGAGTTGGGTTTTCGCATACAAGTGGACCGAACGTCTGTGCGCTTTGCTCGTTGTCGATTCGTCCATGGTCAGCGGGTACAACCTATACAGTCATGGACCCCTATTCCTGGCCACGATTGGGAGATGAGTTCGCCTGGCCTCACTTTTCTGCTTTTGCTCTCTCTCGCCCGCCTCGGTTTCGCCTCCACCTATCTACTGTTTCATCCAGAGAGATTTAGATCAGATTCAGATCCGCCGCCGCGTCGCCGATCTCCGGCAGGATCTGAAGCTATGCGAGCCTTGAGCAGTGGTTTCAGTTGAGGTGAGGCCCTGGTTGACCATGTGCGTTGGCTTCCTTCCCCTTCGTTTATGTCTGGATTTGGATGTTCTTCCATCTTTTCCAGGTTCTTTTCTTGTTCGCTTTTGCAACTCTCCCGTGTCTTGGCTTTAGTTTTGATTTGTTGAGTCTGTTCTTACTAGCGTGCCCTGGTTGACCCGTGGGGGTTTGATTTCTTTGGTTTGCTACCTTCCTTGACCAGTGGGGATCTGATTGGTTGTCTTTGCTTATTTTGCTGCCTATTCTATTGCAGATCTCTCTTCTCTTTTTTTCTGAGTCCCAGATTTCGTCTTCTCCTTGCATTTGTAGGTTCTTTTGTTGTTCGCTTTTGGATAATTCCTGTTCTTTGCCTTATCTTAGGTCCTTACTTTCTGTTTCCTTTGGATTTCATTTGTTTTGTTGTTCGTTCTTCCTGGTTCTTTTTGTTTCGTCAGTTGATTTCGTATTTTTCTTGCTTTTCTAGGTTCTTTTGGTGTTTGCTTTTGGAACGTTCCTCTTTTTTTTTGCCTCTTCTTAGATCCTTGCTTTTTCTTTCTTTCGTATTGTTTCTTATTTTTTCTGTTCATAGATCTTCATGGCTCTTTTGTTTTACCAGTCCTTGGTTTTGTGCTGCTCTTTGTTTCTCTCTTGGATTCTTACTCTTCATTTTTGTTAGCTTTTTTCTTTTTCGTTCTGATCTGCTTTCTTCGTTTCGAATTTCCTGCCAGTTGTTTTTGTGGCTCTTTTTGTTCTTTTGCTGCTCGATTTGGGTTCGCTTTTTTATTTTCCCTTGGGTTCTTGCTGTTGGTTGCGGTTTGTGCTTTGTGGGCTTCACCTTTCCTTTTTGAGCTCTGTGATCTTGCAATTTGTAGGCTTTGCTTTGTTGTTGTTGTTGCTGGAATTGGGATTCGATTTTCTTGCTGGTATAAGATTTGGGATTTGAAAGAGATGTTTTTTGGATTATGTTTTGAGGTGTTTTGTTTAGTTTGGAATTGGGATTCGATTTTCTTGCTGGTATAACCATGGATTTTCATTCTAGATGTGGTCTCTGTATGAATGTTATAGGAAGTTTGGTGCAGATTCAGATAACTTAGGTTGTTGGTGTATGACTAGAATGTGGTTTATGGTAGCAGTAGGTTCGTGCTGATATATATTTCGGAATAGGCTTTGTGCTTTTTATGTTTTTATGCATCCATATGTGATATGCCAATAAGAATAGACTCTTCATGTGTGACATGCTGCTAAGAATAGACTATTTCTTCAGAGTGAAAATTATTGCTAGGTAGTTTCTAGATCACATAGAATTTTAACGAGTTATATTGCTGGTCTTTGTTGCTTGGTCTACTGATAAACAATAATCTGAACACCAACAGCTATGAGGCACAGCTAACGTGGATTTTGGTAGACCCCAAGGAAACAGAATTCCAGTTCATTTGATGGAGACGTCACAGACCCCAAGGGGCCTCCTCAGGTTGCAGGGAGATTATGTTTGGGCTAGGGTGGAAATATTTTTTAGTTTGGTTTTGGTTCAAATATTTTAGGTTATTCATGTGTGCCTAAACCACGGTTTATGTTTCTAGTACGCTGGCTTTGTTGTACATTTTGGAATAGGATATGTCTCTATTTATTTTATGCATGGCCCTAGGAATAGACTCTTCCTTTAGAGTGAAGATTATCGGTTGGTACTGCCTAAATCCACATGGAATTGTATTTACCTATGTCAGCTGAATATTTGAACATTAGCAGCTATGTGGTATAGTTTAGTTACACAACATTGCAGTCCAGAATTTAGCAAGAATGTGTGACTATATGTTCTTACAACAGGAGGAGATTAAGAAAATTCAAAAAGCAAGTGAATATTGTTCTTAGTGAAAAAGGAGTATCCTAATTATCTACATTGCCATAGGTGATCATCACCCGAAAGTAGGTAGATCTTCATCTTAACTGCAAAAATGAGAATATGTTGAGTTACGAAATTATACATGTTTAAACGGATCTTCATCTCCGTTGCAAATAAATAAAAAGAATCCGAGTTAACTTGGTTTAAGACTAGCTGCAATAGTTAGTGGCTTAAATCTGCAGTATGGAAGTGAAAACTGTTACTTTTGCTCTTTTGTTTGATCTAGATATCTTCCTTTAATTATGCTGGTTGCTTACTACTAATTTGCTTCTCATATTAATACATTCAAACTAACATAGGGATTTGATTTTATCATGCAAATCAGTTGTTTTTAGTCGAGCAATTCATGCTTATTTGTACCAAATCAGTGACGAGTGGTTTAAATCGAACTCCATAGAAACCAAGATATATTGGCCCAGGGTTATATTTTGGCATATCACATTTGCCAAGCGAAGGCCGTGTGCCTCATGCGCATTTGTCATAACATTCAGCTCTTTTGGCATGTGTTTTTCCCTTACCACATATCATGTACCTGATTGTAATTATCATTTTTTTCTAGGCTACATGCACGAATTCATAGGCAATCGACCACTTAATATTGCAATTTAAAGTTATATGCGACATTCCATGTCGTAACCATGATAGCAGCTTTGTGCAAGAATCCTCATCAGGTTGGTATTATTTGTTGTCTATAGAAAATGTAAATGATCTGGTCATATTACCAATTGATAACATTTAGTCTCTGTTAGTACCTTACTTTCTTTACCTCTCCAACACTATTTTTTTGTTTCACCTTCCCGTCAGCTACTTTAAATGAAAGTCTCTGTTAGATTGCATGTGTTTTGTCTCTGCTTGGTGACTAATTAGTTTTCAGTAGTAGCTTCAAAGGTGTGGTTTAATCAACTGATTTGGTAAAAACCAAGCTTGCCTCGCCAATACGTATACCACCACTCGAGTTTCATTTAGTATGTATGCTTAGGGTAAAATATTTATTCAGCTAGCTTTCGTGTGAACGCCTATTGTCTATATTTAGGTTCTTATGCCTGCCAGTTCAATCTTTCAGACGTATGGTTATATATAATCTATTGTTACCTATTTGATCTTTTTGTATCATGGCTTTTTGATCTATGTACATACCAGTCAATTGTTTTATCTTATTATGTCAAACTGTTAAATTTATTACTATAACCATCTTGCTTCTGCCTCTTTATTTGTTAGGTATTTACTACCTCTTTGCTCTACATGGTGTCAATTTTGATGTATAGCTCTGCTAAAGAATGCAGACCATTGTTCTGATTGAAGCTCTAAACAATTCAGTTTGCATGGGTATGTTGCAACCTCTATATTTCCTTCACTTGTGCTGATATTGTGAACATAGATCTATTCGTAAAAACACATACATGACAAAAGATGGTTCATAGGAAAGTAATGCAGATGTATGGATCGCCTGATACAAGGCGACAGAGTTAGTCCTACGTACTGGGAGTGGGAGCAACACTAGCCAAGAGGTGTCATATCATATATTCTTATATTGTGATGCCCGTTTTTGTTCACATGCGCTGAATCTGGTCCTAAAGGAGCATCCGCTTCTTGAAAACTGCAAGTAATGGCTTCGATTGGAAGACAGTTAGTTGGTTATATGTATATGTCTTAATCATATATTCTTATACATGCCCTCTTTTATTCATATGCGCTGAATCTGGTCTTAAAGGAGCATCTGCTCTCTGAAGATTGCAAGTAATGGTGTGAGATTGGAAAAAAGTTAGATTTTGTCACTTGGTTATATGTATCTCTGCCTCGATGATGATTTTCTTTGAATGATGGATGGGCTATTTCAGAAATTATGAAACTGATTCAATTCATCTCCGAGTAGGGCAAACATTTTTAATTTGGTGTCCCAAAAAAGACTTTTATGGTTTTACTTCACAACGAGGTCATATACCAAAAAATTATGGCTCAACAACAAAATAATGTATCAGAATATCACCAGTTTATTCCTGCTTTGGATCGTTGCAGCTTCCGGCTAATAGTACCTATATAATTGATTTTTACCTTGAGTCATCCATTTAGCACAAGCTGGTATAGTTTGGCTTTCCCTGTTAATCGTTTTAACATTAGTCTTGACATTGTCTTATACAGGCTGGTTCATCCATTCCCCTGACTAATTCCTTTCACTTTCATTCGTAGGTGGCATGCATCCCATGAAGAATTTCGTATTTGTGCTGACACAGACGAGGACATATTGCCTTTGAGATATTACGATGGCTTAGGAAGAAACAATTTTGGGACCTGACTTCCTTTACTTAACTACTCCAAATATTGTCCTTGCTGTAGATTCTCAACCGCTCTTTGCAAGAGTATATTTCCCATTTTATGTGCTTGAGTTTCATTAGCTGGATAGAGAGCTACATCTCCTAAAAGTGTATCGATCAAAATGATCTGCCCTCTGGCTCTATGCCACCCTCTACCCTCTGTAATATATTCCATCCGTATCAACTTAGCAAGTGACTATTCATAGAAATATGCACTTATGTTGTATTTTGACCTTCCTGCTACCGTCGTACACATAATGTTTTACCCGGTGATAATAATCTTTGTCGTGATTGGTACACTCTGGGAAGTACAGAAAGGCACAACACATCTTGACCAACTTACCTTTGAATCAATAGATCTCCTTAGAGAATAGGCAAGTATCCATACGACAATATATTTCTATGCTCCTGCTATCTAAGTTTAAGAATCTATATGATGATCGTAGATGTTGTAATTAAGAACCTATTTATCATGGAGATTTATGGGGTGTAAACTATGTATGTAAGAGCATTATGCTTTGCTCTAAACCTATAATGTCATTGCTATGTATAATAGTGATTGACTATCGTGTCATATTAAAAATATTTGTCATAGCGTTTTGCAAACCGAAAACCAATGTCAACGGCGGATGGCGCGCGACAAGCCACGCCAAGGGATCTAGTTTGGTTAAAGAACCAGATATGCAGTGCGTGCATGGCAGTTTGCGCAAAAGGACGTGCGTTTGCCTGTGCGGGAGAGCTCCTTCGACGGCAAGTTTTTGTTGCAGTTAAGGGCTATGTGGCCACCCGAATCAAGATTTTATTAGCTGTACCAAACGATTATCCTTGCCTACTGAGACAGTTGCTATTATAGCCTGACATGTCAGTGGCGGAGCTAGCAATTTATTGAAGCCGGGGCACACCACAAGTAAAAAACAATTGTCTACGGAGAACCAATTCTCACATCTTTCGAGCGTTGAACACATGTTTTATGAAAATATGCACCATTGAACCAATATTTTATCGAACGTAGTCTTCCATGATTTTTTTGAGGGAATCTTCCATAGATTATATGCGTACTGTACGTCACATCACTAAAACTAGCTACAGTGCTAAAATTTGCGATTATGATGTTGTACACAAGATTTTTTTTAAATAATATTATTTTAAACATTTATTTGAAAAGTAGCCCGTTTTTTCAAAAAATTCAGAAAATAGCCCGCCGTCGGCATGTGCCCTGTCGAGACCAGTGGTCAACCGAACAAAGGAACCTTCCTCCTTTTACTGTGTAATTTTGTGATTAAAATGAAAGTTCTTCAACTGTATCATTTTTCGTGATAATATATACATGAAATATATGCGCATCGACGAGTAGGTTCCATTCCCGTGATCGGTTTTGAGTTTAGTCTACTCTAACTCCTTAATTTTGGATCCAAATTCGCAAAAACATTTGACGAATTTTGTCAAATTCGTCACACTCAGTCGTCTGTTAGAATTTTTATTTCATGAATGGATGGATATAACCCTTATAAACAACTTTTATGTTTTAACTTTTTTGTTTTGATGGACATATACATATTCTCCGTAACATCTAAAAAACACACGTATTAGAGAGAAATATGTATACGTCCGTCAAAATAAAAAATTTAAAACATGAAAGTTGTTTGGAAGGGTGATATCCATCTACTCGTGAAAGTAAAATTCAAACGGACGATTGAATGCGATGAATTTAACAAAATTCGTTAAATATTTTTGCGAATTTGGATCCAAAATTAAGGAGTTAGAGTAGACCAAACTCAAAACCGATCACGGGAATGGAACCTACTCGTCGATGCACATATATTTCATGTATATATTATCACGAAAAATGATACGGTTGAACAAATTTCATTTTAATCAAAAATTACACAGTAAAAAGAGGAACCTACCTTTGTTCCGTTGCTTTCGGCACTAGCCATGCCTAAACCACAGGTTTCATCATGGCCATGCCGAAACCTGGCTTCGGCGCTATTTTCCGAAATTTTTGAAAAAGCGCGCTACTTTTCAAATAAATATTTTAAATAATATTATTTAAAAAAAAATCTTGTACACAACAGGCAGCCTGTGATTCTGGGCAAAACCTATTATAGGCCCGCTCCAAAGGATATCAGCTTTTCGCCCGCCCTAGTCACTCCCCGCCTCTCTTGTTGGGCCGGCCCATAAAGCTTTTTCGGGCTGGTTTACCAACCGTTTTTTCTGGTATCTTTTGTTTTCCTTTTGTTGTTTCGATTTTCTGTTTCATTTTTCTGGTTTATTTTTTAATTTCCAAATTTTGAAAATGGTTCATGATTTCGAAAAATCTGATTTTGAAAATGGTTCATGAACATTTTTTTCAAATTCGTGAACCATTTTTGAAATTCAAGAAATTTTAAATTCACGAACCATTTTTAAATTCATGAACCGTTTTTTAAATCATGAACATTTTTTCAAATTCGTGAACCGTTTTTCAAATCATGAACTTTTTTGAAATACGGAAAAATTTAAATTCACGAACTATTTTCATATTAATGAATCGTTTTTGAAATCATGAACCATTTTTGAAATTCATGATTTTTATAAAAAATTATAACCATTTTTTGAAATCTGAGAACTTTTTTTGATTTCACAATTTTGCTCATATTAAAAAACAAAACAACTAAAATCGCACCCAGCTAATGGGCCAGGCCCAAGATGCCACGTAGTGGGTGAAACTAGGCTAACCAGTGCTAAGAGTACTAAATAGGGCTCCCGTGATTCTGCTAAGAAGAACAGCCGTATGCGGCACTGGGCCAGCCTGAAGTAGTGGAGTGAATAAAATAGCAGCCTACTAACGAGGCCCAGGTTGGTGCCTCTATGGCCCATTATAACCAAAAATGCGTCTTTTTCAGCACCGCTCACGAATCCTTGCCGTACCAACGAGCTTGGCCATGGTCGAAGCTCTCCACTGATCAGGCTTACGGCAGAACGGAGGCCGGGCACGTGCCGAGGGCGGAGGCATGGTAAAATCGCCCAGTGACATCCAAACGTGGCAGTATAACCTGTCTGTGTGCTCAAGTGATCGCATATGGAGCTTGGACCTCATCCCCTTTCCCCGTCTACAGTGAATAGGGCGAATCTTTGGGCGACTCCGCGCACTCCAGCTCGCCGCCGGCGATCCGTGCGATTCCTCGCCCTCCGACGGCCGCCTCGGCGGCGGGAGGACGGGGGATCCACGGATCCCGATGTGTACATAGCCTAGGTGTGTGTGGGTGGCTAGCTGGCGGCGCTGTGGAGGATGTGGCGGTGCCGGAGTGGCTTTTGGCGACGGTGGTCTCCTCCTCCGATGGTGCGGCTCCGGTGGAGCTTCGCCGCGGATCTGCCGCCCTCTTCTCGCTCGAGGCTCGGAGGAGCCCTCGAGTGACCGTTCCCCTCGCCGGTGGCCGTGAGACGGCGGTGCCGGCTTTTGTTGATCTCGAAGGAGAAGATGCTGTTGACCAAGATGGTGTCGCTGTCTGTCGCTCAGGGTGGAGGTGCTCAGGTTCCGAGGAGCGTCGACTTCCTGGTCGCGATGGGGAGCCTCCCAGTCCAAGGTTTCGGAGATGCAGCGGCGGGTTTCGCCGGCGTAATGGCCTGCGCGACGGAGACGACGCCAGAGCTCGGAGGGACTTCAATGTAATTTTCTTTTTTTCTGGGCTTTTCTATAAGAATCTTGGTTAATTGCAATCAGATCCTTATACGCAAAAAAAAAAAGAGTTGAATCCAAAGGAATAGTTCTTGAATGTGAGCACTCCCTAGGGATCCACATGTTGAATTGAACAGGCTAGATAAGCGTGCAGAGAAGCTCATCCTCCTCACCTCCACGGCCGCCATTCCAGAGCGCGAAGTCATTCCCAGCTCCGGCAGCAAACCCCATGACGCCGCCCTCAACCTCAACCTCGCTGATGTTGATGCCCAGTACCCAGACCTCACTTTGTGTTGAATAACGACTCGAGACAAGAGTAGATTCGTACTACCTCCGTATCAAAATATAAGATGTTTTACCATTTTCTCATACGGGTGTACCTAGACTTGTAATAGTGTGTAGATTCACTAATTTTAAGACGTATGTAGTCCATATTAAAATATCTAAAACATCTTATATTTTGATAGGGGGAAGTAGAACTTTTGGTCATTGTGGTTTGTGGACCCTCCTCTTCACTCACCGGTGGAAACTGAATGTGTTTTTGCCAAAAAATTACATGGTGCTCCAATGTATGCCATCAGTTACAAAAAAACCACAAACTTTACGCGGGGAACCACAGCTTGGCACTGTCAAAGCTGACACCTGAAATGGTCCCGGAATCGATGTGGCTACTAGTACATGCCAAAGCAAATATATACAGCATCTATACGGCTTTGGCCTCAAAAACTCGCAAAACTATACTACGGCACGACCTATTGTTGTGCATTCGAACGGGAAGTTCTCAGCTCTGGAATAGATTGCACGTCCTTGTTTGTTAGATCCAATAGACCGCCACGCTCAGCTACCTTCTCGACTAGAAGCTTCAGCAGTGGGATCGTTGAAACAGTTCCAGCAGACCCAACCATGATGAGTTTCTTCTGCAGTATGATCATCAAAAAAGTTCAAAATTAGTATGCAGGAATGGAGTCCTATAAACATGATATCAGGGCAGTCGACAGTTTGATAATCACTGAGGTCCAACAAAAGTTCTGAAAGAACTTAATTATGAGGAATTGCCCAAATGGGAAAGTACAGGCAGTCACTGACCTTTGCACGTGTCAACACGACATTGATCCTGTGCCAATCACCAAGCAAAGAAGAACCACTAGCCCTTGAATTCCCACTAGATCGTACAAATGATACGATAATACATTCTTTATCTCTCCCCTGAAAAGAGGTGGATTTGTTCAGCATTAAAAGACCACGGTACCGATGCTTTGTCAGAAACTCAGAATATGTCCCAAACCAAACTAACGAATCAGCAGAAACAAAATACGGTTACTCAAGTCTCGATAGTTTTTTGTCAATGAAGAGCATAAAAACATAATGAAGGATGAGTGAGGTGATTTGGAGGACGAGCTCCAAGGAGCTCGTTTTTTTTTTGAAGAATTCAGAAACGACATTTTTAAGTTTCCAAAAAATATGAAAAAAAATCTAGATGTCGACAATGATTATTTCTACCATTGTGCAAAATTTCAGTGCGAAATATTATGTATTGTGGGCTGTGTAAAAATGACAAATCTCTGAATCTGAACGTGCAGTGCAAAATTTGAAAATTTTCAGATTTGTCGGAATTTGTCATTTTTGTGTAGGCCAGAACACAAACTATTTCAGGTTGAAAATTTACAGAACCGTATAATACATCATTGTCAACATCTATGATTTTTGCAAAATTTTCTGAAACATAAAAATGTCAATTTAATTTTTTTAGAAAAAAGGGCACCATGGAGCCCGTGCTCCAAATGGACTTTCCGAATGAAGGATGCTCTATTGTCCCAGTGAGAAACTGAGATGAACACTAAATCTTAAGAGTAAGCATGCAACTAATTACTTGGAAATGTTATACTTCCTCCGTCCGGAAATAGATGTCTTTGATTTGTCTAAATTTGGATGTATGTGTACACTAAAACATGTCTATATACATCCAAATCTAGACAAATCTAAGACATCCTTTTCCGAACGGAGGGAGTACATAAGAAATAGCTGAAAAGAGACATAGCCACCATAACGAAATTGACATTAAAAGATCAGGCTGAGTCGATGACTTGCTCATGTAAAACAGTAATTTTTACCTGGTATTTGTCGATTGTATGAACCTCAACCAAAGCATCAACTTGTTGCCGAATGAGATCCGCTTGGGCATTATATGGGGTTATTATACCAATTTCATCTTCAGCTACACCTCTCTTTAGCAATTGTTTGGTGATCTATAGAAAAAGACAATTTTTCACTTGATCAAATAGCGAGAAATAAAAATGAAAGTAATGAGCTTTTCAAATCAGCAGGATGCATATGTAACAAAAATAGCTGGATCAGAGTGTATCGTATCTCCAATAGTTACATGAAAACAGCTCGATGTTACCCAATGCATTGGTAGTTCATCATATGTTGAACTTGATCACTGGGCCATTTCTAGCACTAAGCATAAAGTTCAAGATTGTGGACCAATGCAATTTCATCTGAACACTCTCCTAGCTAAAAATATACTTAAAGCATAGAGATACATTTTGAGAACGTGCAGCACATAGACAAGACAAAGTTTTTTTAAAACAAGACAAAGAAATTGGGTACTGCTAACTATTCAACATGACACACAGCACATGCTGTGCCCATACGTGCACGAGCACTCAGCTGAAAGATAAAATACATGGCAAATGTGAAAGATCTAACTGGTAGCTATAGAGGTCAGTGATTGCTTGCTAAAATATAAGAGAAAGGCATGAAATAAGGGCCATCACGCCGCCTGTAGATCAGGACATACCCATGAAACAATGTATGCTTCTGTAGGATTGTTCACAGTTTTATGTTCCTTGGCCTCAAGTGCCGGTACTTGATCTGTAGGATTTGGTCATGTAGTTAGCATCGAAGGTAGAGATCAGAAGAATATAACTAGTTGAATTTATCAAAAACCTGTGTTGGCAAAGATGACAGCCCTATCGGGATTCAAAATCTGCAATTAAAGGAACCAAGGCGCGCCAATTAAAAGGAGGTTGCTGAAAGATAAAATACATGGCAGTATGACAAACCTGGGTAAACGAATCCAAGCATTCAAGAACAGGATGTTTCTATATTGAGAATGGAAAAATTAAAGCAAAAAGGCAGTGTTACCTCCTTGAACTTTAAGTGAACTTGTTCTTTGCCAGAAAACTTGAGTTTCGCATTTGCAATTTCTAAGGAACCACAGCATAACCTATTGCCATAAATCAATGAATTCGAGAGCTCCATAATACCAGATGACATTCGGTACTGCAGAAAGGTAGTCAATCATGAGTTTACTGGAACAAAGGAGATCTTCCACTAAAAACAAAATATGTGGCATTGGCAACAGATAATAATGAAAAAAGTAGAGTTCAAACCGACTAACCTGGCAACGTAGTGCTGAAATTGCTTGAGGATGTGCTTCTGACAACCTCCAAAATAAGCTAATGCCCATCCCACTCTCTCGAGCTTCGAAGCTCTGTATATACAAAATTGCTAAAGTTAACAAAAAGAAAAGAGTGGCATAAAAAGCATTAGAAAAAGAATTAGTAACCTGAACAAGCGGAGGAAGTTGATAGTGGTCTCCTACTAGCACAAACTTTGTTGCAAGCATCAGAGGTCCAAGTGAAACCTAGCAAGTAAGATGTGTCATGTGTGAGAAGGATGTAGACCTCTTCAGTAATCATTTTTACAGAATAGTCTGGTTTAGCAGCTTGACCGACTAGTATATAGTTTACGATACATTTATGAAGTTAGATGAGCATCATTTTGTGATTTTTGTTGTGGTTTCCTTAAGACTAAATTACCAAGCATTTTAAAACTGGGGCCGGTAATGTGATTTCTCCAGCTTCTTCCATGATGGAGTTAGATGAGCATCATTTTGTGACTTTTGTTGTGGTTTCCTTGGAAGACTAAATTACCAAGCATTTTTAAATTGGGCCTACCGGTAATGTGATTTGTCCAGCTTCATCCATGATGCATGTATCAAACTTCTTATGTGCTAGTAAGGGATGGTATACTCCCAAACAAGTAACTCCAACAACTTGCACTTGATCCATCCTTGTTTTGATGGCGTCTACTGACTGTACCTCCGTTGCTGTTTCACAGGCACACAAATCAGAGCACACTTTCTTTAATGTTAAGAAATGCAAGTGAATTGATAATGATAGGTTCTGACTTGATAAGCAGTTGGCTCTGATATCAGGATGTACAGCTTCATGCCTCCCGATTCGAATAAAATCTACACCCTACAAAAAAACATTAATTAAAATAAATCATGTACATGTTTTGCTTCATTGAACTTAAATACTCTATGCAGCATGTAAAATTTTGCTCGCTGGAACAAATGAGGGATTTACAATGGAATAATGTTACATTAATGAAGCTTCAGAATACAAACCTCGGCCTTCAACTTCATAAGTAAATTATCAATAGCTGAATTAGTATATGAAGTTAGCAAAATAGATTCTCCTCTCCTCAATAAGGACTTCACAGCGTGCACCATTGTATATGTTTTGCCTGTTCCAGGCATTCCTAGAATAAGAGCATAATCTTTTGCTGCTAGAATCTGAAAGCGATACACGTGTTAGTTTTCTATTATAACCTTGAATATCCAGAAAAACATGAACTAAAAGAGCAATTACTTTGTGCAGGGATCTCTGTTGGTCATTGTTCAAACTCGTTAATGACCGTATGTATGATAATGCCGGGTCTTGGCTAAACAGTCCTCCACTATCAAACCTGGGAGCCTATCAACATTCGAGTTAGGAAATTCCAGACAGCAAAGACAGTATGGAAAACATGTTATAACACAGAAGTGCTAATGCCGAACAGACCTCAAGATCAACTACCAACTTCCGTAGTTTAGTGTTTTGCGGCTTCTGAGCAAATAGTTGGATAAGGTTGAGTCTGGCAATAGTTTAAATACAAACTTTAGTTAGAAAAGAAAATAGAACTTTTCTGAATAACCATCCAGAGCCATAAACATGAACGACAGATAAAAACAAGGGCCAACCTCATGGTTGCAAATGAAGAACTAAACTCGTCCTTGTCTATCCGCCAAAGTTCGCGTTGGAGGTCTCCTTGCTCTAACAAGGAGCTACTACCTGGAAGTCTCAGGCGACGTGACAAAGAGACCTACAGCACATTCCATTTGAATACTTATAAATTTATAATCATATTACCAAAAACGATGGACAGATAAGGTCTGTATTGGTCAGGTAATACCGTTATATGGGAACGGCTGATGTCTCTTACAGATCCATTCGCAACTGCTATCCGCCCAGATTGAGTGCTAAGCACCTAATGCAGAGCAGGAGACGAGATATAATTTAGTGTACGGACAAATTGAATCAACCAACAAAGGCGATAATCTTCATGCATCAATCTGATATCTTTTATTACTTCGGCAAGAAATGACCTCTTCATAGCTGTGCTCAAGTATATGAAATTAGACCATAATTAAACCTAGCAAAAATGATACACCACCAATCTGGTACCTTATCTGTTCGATAACTAATTAGTATGTTTGCACTAGCTGCAGAAGTTTCCAGCAGGTATTGTATTTGCTTTGCTTAAAGCTACATCGACTGAACTTGTTCTACAGAACATACACCTATATTTAATCCTTGCCAACGTACAATATGGTGCAAAAAAGGATTAAGATGTATACTGCGGTGTACAAAGGTATATGCACAAACAAAAACAAAGAAACCATGAGGATGTCAAAAACTTGAAGTATCACTAAATAAAGAAAGTGGACAAGGCTTACCACACAATCCCCAGATTTGAGGCTGAAATCTAGGCTCTCAACCTGTGGTTGTGAATGACCTGCTATTTCAGAATGCATCTTCGGACGCACAAAATTATATATGTATCTTTTGCTTTTTCCAGATGAATCAATTGAGTGTTCATTTTTTATATCAAGGACAAAAAATGACGGGGCAGAATTCTTGCTCCCAGAATTTGAATGGCGAGGAAGGAAAATTTCCTTTTTCTTGACCTGAATTTTGCATAAACTGAGTTAAGAGAGAAAAACAAGTTTCAGAGCTCATTTGAGAAACTAAAGAGATACCTGAGAAGTTCTAGCTTCAAGATCAATCAATCTATCCCAATGTTTAAGAAAGTCATGATGCGCAACTGTTAAATGATTCACAAGGTTATCAAATAGATCACCAAGCCCACTAGTTGCTGTATTTCCTCCATGCGCCTGTTGCATCAAAATGGAAGTACTACATAAAGATTAGCTCGCACATAGTACATTTCCATACAAGCAAAGTAGTTTCATTTTTTTCCTCGACAATAACACATGCTAAGGCCATGTAAGAGAAACAAGTTTCTAGCAAACCTTGTGATATATGGTGCATGAAGTCAGGTGTCGACATCCAGTACATGCTGATGGACTCTGGAAAGAACAGGAATTTAGTTAAACTCCTGCAGATGAATCATTATGTACAAGTTTCTAGTTCAATGGTTCTACCTGTAACATTGGAGGAAAACTCTGTGAAATCGACGCCTTCAGGATCTCAGAGGCAAGTTCGTTCCGACGCATTATTAGCCCAATTAAATCAGACCTCTTAACTTTGATACCCTTAATAAATCAATAAAATGAGTAAGGACGGGGTACAAAATCTATTTTGAGTATCTTAATTACAAGATTACCAATGTTTGGTCTGTGTGAAGATAATACAAAAGACCTAAGTCAATGTCCTTATTCAGGTATCTGAAAAATACATGGAAAGACATGGTAAGTACAGTACTAATGATTACGGAAAGACTGCTGAACAAACAAAGATCACAGGATAAATGGATCATACCTCTCTTTCATCAATAGCGTGTATAATATCACCTGGGCAGAGTGCTCCATAGCTGACTGCAAATAGATAAACTCTCATGAGGGTAACATAGAAGTAAGTGCTGGATCTACTAAGGGAGGGCAATCACATTGTTGTTTACTGAGACATTGTTACGTTAAACTATGGGAAGGCAATACATATAATAAAATCTTATGTTTAAGAAATGAACAATTAAAATTAAGCCAACACCAAGACTAGCTACCATATTCAAACACGAAATCAAAATTATTACAACATAACAAGATCTGTTATACAGTGATTATGGAAATTAAAGAGTATTGACCTTGAAAAAGTAGAAGCAAGGCTAATCCTGGGACTATTGGTTGGTTGGTTTTCTCCCGAGGAAATTATTTATTGGTTTGTTTTACGTGATTATTTAATTGGTTATTGCGAAAGATAGTTGACAGAGATTCACAAACAATTACTAAGAAATACTAGCGTGATAGCATTTACTATGATGACAGAGAAGCTATGCATGTCAGCATGTATGCTTGTCTAGTATTAATTCTTAAGAATACTAGCTAAATACCCGTGTGCTGCTACGGATAAAAAATTGCAACATCCAACAGGGTTTTGCGAATAAAACAATTAGACTACCCAAAGCCTCCACTAATGCGAAGCTTAGCCGTGGAACAATCACATATAAGTGGCACTTTGAGGAAATCTGATCTCAACTCTATTAGAAAACATGACAACCATGTTAGCAGTTTGCTACAGATCTAACTGCTCACATCAGGAAGGCGGGAGGAGGTGAATACAGTGCCATAAATGACATCTTTACAGGAGTACATGTGGAAATATGATTTGCAAAAATCATGTGAAATCAAAATCAGTCTTACTTTTCCAAAGACCTACTTAGGTAAATCAAAGTCCTCACTCTAGGCCGGTATCAGTGAATACCCGATCCCTGACCAGTATGGCTTATTACAAGAAGTCACTCCTTTAATAATTAATTGCAATGTCGATAATTTCCAGAATTCAGTGACGAAAGCACCCAAGAAAGGTATAATATGTGCATCTTCATTTGGTATCCACTATACAGGAATATATGCTTACCTGACCACTGGTGCTTTTACCAGTTTTGAACTCCAGTGGCATTACACTGTCACATGAACCACCATCACATGAATTTACCCTTGATATAACAGAAGCATCGATAATTCCTTTTAAACCATATCTTGGAGCCCATGCCATCTCCTCAATATCCATCACCTAAGGCGCATGAGAATTTCATTCAGTAACTGTTAATAATGCACACATAAAGTGCTCAATTTTTTGAAAAATAAGCATGGAGAGTATGCAACTTTTAATTTCATGATCAAGGACCATAAGAAATACAGGAATGCACCACCATGAAATGGACTAGCTATTGATCCGTTCGGAAATAGAATAAGTAAATAGTTATAGACCCTACATAATAAGGTCCTAATTGTGCAGTTCAATGTTTTCCCACCTCAGTCACTCCAACAGTTTTCCGTCCTTCAGTATGTCCAAAATCCACATTGGTGCACTTTGAACCCTGAAAGTGCAGCTTATCATTGAAACAATGGTATATGATCAAATCTTCTTCATACAATTAGAAACAAGCCAAACAGAAAAGAAAGTACAGATGATTTACTGATGAATTTACAATTAAGATACTCTACCAGCATAGATACAGAAATACTAATTCTGAAGTTTTTCGTGAAATATATAATTGAATTGGCACACACATTAATATTATAGGACTTGACATAGGAATTACCCCTTGTTTCAAAATTCTGAAAGAATGGAATATGATAGCAGGTTTAATTTGAACAAAAATCAGGCAAGAGTACTTAAGATATGGAACGGTTGTTAACATTCAAAAATTCCTGTAGCCACATAAAGGAAAAGAAAAGTAAATTTCTGAAAGCTAGTATGCCATGTTTATCTACCTTCGTAAAGCGTTTGAACCAATTCAACATTTTAGGGATTGCTTCAATAAGAATTGAATATGCGTTGCTATCACCGGCTGCATGAAAAACTTTGAAAAATTAGTAACACAGATGCATGGCACAAAAATAATTAGGTAAGAGATCTCAAAACAACACTCAGATCAAACATGATTCAACGTTTACGCATGCATTTGTATCGTGTGCTAATATTTGATAAAAGAGTGCCACGGGCTTGCAGGTAGGACCTACCTTGATGTTTTCTAATCCATACATGAGTACAATACAGATCTTAAAAGCAATATGTACTTAAAAAGGACAAAAAGGAACAGTTTAAATTGATAAAATTAGGCATCACATACAAAAAAGAATCATCAGATAGCAGTAGTCATGGTTATATAATAGCTAATTTACCTCAGATTTCTACAATAAGAATAAGGAAGCATCACTAATCAACACCCGGTATAACACTAACTATAATCTTAAAAAAAAAATCCGTACAATCTTATGGCCGGGTTCCACTGTCCGAAGATAACGGAACCCAACAAAAGTCCCAGCATCCATGTGAAAAAAAAACAAAAACAAAGCTACCAACAGCCAAAAGCAAACAGGGGAGGTTCCAGCCCCAAAGAGCCAACCAGCCATAGCAGAAGAAAGGAAATTATAATCTAATCACATTAACATACCAAGCAATATTCTGTTCATATTTTTATATAAGGTTGCAAATTTTGTCCTGAATATTACCTCCACATGCGTACAAACTCTCGATGTTGTTCAAAAGAACTTCTTTTGCTTGTTGTTCCAAAAACTGCCTTGAAGGAACATCCTCAAGTAGCCCAGCCTAAAACACAAGAAAGAAAACTTCAGGTATCTCAACTGTTACAATATTAACTGACAAAAAGAAGTTGTGGCACATTAACCAAAATTGGCAAGTATGCATGTATTGGAAACCTGAAAAACTTGATGAAGCATAGTACCCATCAAAGCACTTGTGGCAAAATCGGTGCTTTTTAATCTTTCGTCGAGAACGGATCTTCTTGGACAATGGAAACTCGAAGCTACCTAAAATCAACTAGTTATCAAAAATGCTGTAGGAAAATAAGAAAATACATGTCTAAAGAAAATTTGAGAGTTTCTAATAGGATGTGATACTAAGTTGTCGGTATAAATGTAGGATGCCGACTACAAAGTACAAAATGGTACCAGAACATGGCAAGTAGTACTCACCCGAGTTCCAGAAATGAGCAATTCTGGATGGATAATAACAAGATTGCTATCATGATCAATTACACATTCTCCTTGGTCACCGAATTCTCCAATGACACTTACCGTGTCACCTGGTGCGACAGTACTATGGAACCTGCAGTAGTGTGAAAAGGGAAATACAGAAGATTGCTTAGATGTATGTAGTACATATAGTAAACGACTACAAGTGGAAGACTATCCATAGGTGGTGTATATATCCTACGTTGAAGAAGCCCAAGGTTGTTGAATTACAGAAATCCCAAGATGTAACAGGGAGATAAACTGATGATCTAATATCTGGTTACTAGGTTAAAGATAGGCAGTTTGGCAAAGTAATAGTGTATACTCACCACTCATCGCACAGATGCACAGCATATTCTTTCCCACGATGCTCATTCAGCAGACGCAGAACCTGCCAAAAACAGCAACTTTGAAGAACAAAAGAAAGATTGCACATATAAATGATCCATACATGGAGAGGGACACACCTTAACAGGATAGCGATCACATGATGAAGTATCACCTTTGTGTTTTTCTGACACCTAAAAAGTTAAGGTAAAACAAAAGAAAAAAAAGTCACTGGAACAGTACGTTGACACTGATCAGAAAGCAACAGGTGGAACTAAAAAGGCAAACCTCCAACACAAGGAAACTATCAAAATATGGGGTGTCAAGTGGCTTGCTGGATTCAACATCTAGACTGCTATTAAGAATAGGAGAACATTTGCTGTCCGTGCTATCCCCAGACATGACTTGACCTCCTTTATTCCCAGCATCAATTGGAGATTCTTCTTCCGTAATTGCATCTTCTACTTGATCTAGAAGGTCCAGTAACGCCTAGCACATGTGATGACTTTAATTCTGACAAGTAGCAAGATAACAAAATGGATGATGTATCAAGAGAAAATAGTGTAGTTATTTAGTTCACCTTTTTGTGCTGCCCTGCTCCCAACAGGTCAGGTCCTCCATTGCCAGTGACACCAGCAACCAACTGTTGTTTGATGCATGACAAGATTACACAATTTACACAACTGGCAATCAAAATTCGCTAACGACGCACAAACAATAATTCAGCATATAAGCGTCTGTACCTCAGTGCAGCTATAGGGCAGTGATGGTGGCGTCCGGAACGGGCTCTGGGTATCCTCCGTGCCATCACAGCCACCTGGTCCTATACCACACACACTCGGATTGCGTGCTGAAGCAGTACACCTCGACAAGCCCAATGGAGATGAATGCCACTTCTTCATAGCCTCGAGCGAGGAATGTTTCTGCGGCCACAATTATCACGTCACAATACACCCCAGAGGTGGCACTAGCAAGCACCCGTTCGAGCACAGCAATATGCGCGTAAAACATGTATGAACTCGAACATAAAGAAAGGAACTTCGGGGTTAGTGTAGTACCTCGCCGTTTGAGCAGGGATGAAGCGCCATCCCTGGCAACTGCCTGGTGCGAAGGCGATTGTTCACGGGTGAGATCTTCCAGGTGATGACCTCCCCGCCCCCGTCGTCCTGGCTCTGGTTGATCAGCTGAACCGCACAAACAACAAGACCAAGCCTAAGAGTCGGTCCAGAACGCAGCTAAACTAGATCAAATCGGACGAAGGCTCACCATTCCGGGAGAAAACTTGACCCGCTTCGGCGCGAGGGTCTTGGTGACCTCCGGCGAGACCTCGGACAGCTCCTCCTCCTCCGGGAGGGGCGGCGGCGGCGGGGGCGGGGGCGGCATGGGGTCGGGTTTGTGGTGCCTGGCGGGCTGGGAGGGGCGGCCTGCGACTGGCGCTCGAAGAAGTGGCGGATGCCGAACTTGGCGGGCTGCGACGGCTGCGACGATGGCGGCGGCTTCTTCGACGAGGCGGACGCCGCCGCCGCGCGCTTCCGCGGGGCCATGGCGGGTTAGGGCTGTACTGCGGGTTTGGGATTCGGAGGCGGGATGCCGGTGGCGGTGGGCGGCGGCGGGATGGGGAAATCGGATTTGGGAGAGGAGGAGTGGGGCGGGCGGAGTTGGGGGCGGAGATGGAGGGACGGGAAATTGGAATTCCCGCGCGAAGCGATTTCCATGGAGCCGTCGGCGCCATTTCGGCCCGTTGACCATTGGATCTGGAATAAGCAGCAGAAGGTGTTGGCACTACAAAGGTTTTGCAGGCCGAAATTGTATGATTAAGCCCAGGAAGTACTAGGATACTTCTACAAGGTCCAACATGTGTCTAAAAAAAGAAAACAAGGACCAACATGTTTCGCACATTTAGCATTTAGGTTTCTTCGATTCAAAGAAAATTCATACTACTTATTAAGGATTTTGATTCTTAGGAAGTTTTTCTGCGATATATTATAGTGGTGAACAGTACAAGTTAGAGATACATGAGCTGACTACAGCAATTACAAAATAAAGTCTAAAAGAAACGAGCAAATCTTCGAGATTTTGAAACTCTTCCTTCTTCCATGACACAATCTTTTACTTTTCTGAATTTAGTCGTAGAACGACAAAGATAGCTAACACAAACCTGTAAATACTAACGATGGTTCTCCCATAATTTTTTTGAGCCGCAGTGCCAAGCCTACGTGCACGCACGTAGTCATTGAAGTAATCAACCAACATCGACAAGAGTACCAACACCAGTATTTCAGAGAAAAACAAACGGACAACCTGGTCGGCGTAGCTGGGAGCCGAGGGTACGAATCACTATTGTCGAGCACGTAGCAGTCGGGACAGATATTGCGAGGACAAACCTCCTCGCGGCAACCAAAACAATAAAACCTCCTCGCGCTCAGACATTTTGCTAAAGTTGGCTTGCCTATTTCGAAGTATTTATTCATCTAGAGATAGTAGTAGCCGCCTATTAGGTTGCGCATCTTTGGAAAGTGTTTTTGGGTCCCGAGATTTAGTGCTCCCTCCATTTAAACAAAAATAGAAAATCATATTTATGAGACTTAATTTAAAAAAAAAGATGTAGCCAATGGTGTATCTCACATACATGCAAAATATCAGTTGAAAGTACTTTGTATTATGGGTTACACAAAAATAATAAAATATGATAAAATTTATAGATTTGAAGATATGCAGATTCCGATCCACGCATTTTTTTTTTAATGGAGGAGCACGGGAACTGGGGAGTGAAAAAAAATCTCCACTCGTGAATCTTATGCTAATGTGAGGTTCCTATATTTATCCTGTCCATCGATCAATCGTATTCATGTGCTTACACCGTTGGTACGCAAGTGTGTGCAACTGGCGGTAGTGATGGCTTCGATACAGGTAAGCATGTGAATATGTGATCCAATCTATTCCGAAGTCGTCCCATCTTTTCTTTTCTTTTCTTTTATTTTCACCATCGAAAGAAAATAATACAGCTAAATCCAATGGGAGTACTTGCATCACAAAGACAGCAGCCAGCCCGAGCCGGAGCATGAGAAAAACGAAGCGCGCGCATCAATCAAACCGACAGCCGAGTCTCGGAGAACGGCGTTCGCATTTGCAGCGCCACGCTGCCATCGAGAGAGTGCCACCTTGTCCAAGAGGGTCTCCGTCCATGGTCGCCCGTTTCAAAGCTTCGTTGAATTGAAGCAGCAGCGGCGCGATCATCGAGAACGGCCGGCTCTGCGTTTTCTACCACCGGTGGTTGGAAACTAAACTTGGAGCGATCTTCGATGGACTTGAAGAGGAGACGAGTGTCCTCCTCTCTCGATCGCCCATCCCGGCACGGCAGTTGTTTTTTCTCCTCGGGTACGTGGGTGCTTTTGGTGCGCCCGTGATTACTGTGTCCTGGCCTGCATGGAACTCTGCCTGCACGCGCGCCGCTGCGACGCGACCAGACCAGCCGCTTCTGGAACCAGAGCCAACGTGAAGCTGAAGAAGACAGGCTCTCGCCTCGGTGAGGGGCATCGCGACGAGTCCACGACACGGTCGAGATGAGAGTTGCTGCCTACTGTAAACGTTGCCGTCAGAGGAAGAACGTGACGAGCGGAATGGGCCGCTAGTGCCAGCCGAAAGAAACATGAAGAGATTCACGTGTACACTTTTGCAATTTGCCAATCAAAAGAGGAGTATCTCCCATACCGAGCACACTGCTATTTGGAAGTACTCCCTCCATTTCAAATTAATTGACTTCCATATATCTACATACGTTCGAGAGTAGGAGTGTGTCACGTCGGCTCACGGGGTGACGGGACTGTCCAAAACGTCCCATTCCGGTGCAGTGCAGGGGTCCATCAAATCTAGCAGAGCACAGCTAGATCCTTAACTCAGGGCATCTCTTTGAATCACAGGATTGAAAAATATAGAAATAGAAAAACATAGGTATTTCACCGGCGTGCAAGTGCAAAACAAAACATCGTAAAAAAAATACTACCTCCGATACGTTAGTCCTGTCGGAGAAGAAGAACTGGCTATGTACAATTTGCTAGTACAACTCCCGACATACTTTTCGAACCGGATGGGGTAGGAAAAGTACAGTAATTGTCGTTTCAATAAAACATAAAAAAAATAGAAAATGTGTCTCGATCCTACACACTTTAGTCTAAAAATGAGGTTGCAGCGGCTCTTCAAATTCTTATTGACTTGAGATATAGGAATCCAATCCATAAGATTTGGGTAGCACCGTTCCTTTAAACCAAAGTCAATCCATAGGATTTTTTTTGAAGGATTGAAATCCTATGAAAATCCTTGAAGGGACCCTTTGATTTAGGGCCTCTTTGGAGCACAGGGTTGAAAAATACAGGAATAGAAAAAATATAGGAATACCACAGGTTTACCAGCGTAAAACAGAGGATGTAAAATGTAGGAAAACTGTAGGACTATTCGTTTGGATGAAACGTAAGAAAAAATCATAGGGAAAGTGCATCAGTCCTACGCGCTTGAGTCTAAAAAAGAGGTTGAGGTGGATGTTCAAATTCCTATGAAATTAAGACATAGGAGTCCAATCCAAAGGAATTTGGTTAGTACCATTCCTTTGATCCAAAGCCAATCCATAGAAAAAATCCTAAAGATTGGAATCTTACAAAAATCACATGAAATCCCTACAATCCAAAGAGACCCTTAAAAAATGGTCCAATAGGAAGACAACTGGGTAGGAGTTGTAAGAGCATCTCCAAGCGGAGCCCCCAAATCCGGCCCCCAAACTATCCGCGGACGCGTCCGGACGCGTCCGCGGACAGTGACCGGACGACCCCCATAGTTGGGCTCCTACAATCACATCCCCTAAAATGTTGTCCCCAAACTCATGCAAGCCATGCAACGTCGATCCGATACATACCGGATCCGCATTACAAAACATAGTGGTTCAAATTCAAATGAAACAAACAAAGTTCAAGTTGTCCGATACAAGGGGTGGAGTGATCTCTTCTTCTTCAAGGGGCGGTTCCACCGGAGGCATCTAGGCCGAGGTCACGGTCAGAGATCCTCTTCTTCATCATGAGGATCCACTTTGCGCTAGGCTCATCCAAGAGGGAAGCGTCTTGGAACATGATCCTTTGTTCCTCGGTAATTCTTGCAACATTGAGTTTCTCTTGCTCCATCGCATAGGCATCCGCCATCTTCTTTTGCTCCAATTGGACCTTCATCCAAGCCTCCTCCTTCACCAATTCCAACCTCGCCCTCTCAATGTCCATCCTCTCCTTGAGTCGGAGGCGATCAAACTCCATTATTTCCTTTTGCAAAGTCAAGAAGGCGTCATACCTCTCGGCCTTCTTGTCCTCTCTTTCTTTCTCCAACTTGTGCATGGATTCATCCTTCTTTGAGAAGATGTCCTTCCATGCGGTGGACATCTTCGTGGCGGCGTTGTCTCGAGCCGCTCGATCCTTCTCCCAACTCCTCCCCATCATTATCCTCTTCCGGCCACTTCCGGTTTCGGACGGCCCATCTTCTTCATCAAGTCCAATTGGGATGGAAGAACATGATCCATCATTGGTCTTCCATTTCTTGGCCGAATTCTTGTGATCATCATATTGGGAGACCTATTTGGGCTTCCCGGTCAACTCTAGCCAACAATGTGCGAGGGTGAAGGGTTTCTTCTCCGTTTGATGGTACAAAGTCGCGGCCAAACTAGCCTAGCAAGCACAAAAGTAGAGCAATGACATCAATGAAATGTGATGAAATGAAGAGATGACAATGAACCAAGTAGAAGCAATAGCTTACATGGGAAATCACGTTGACACCACTTTGATTCCGGTTCAACACTTGTCCTGCGTCGGCGGAACCTGCGACGGGTACTCATCCGCGATGAGGCACGTCTCCTCCCTGTTCGTCGTTGAGGATGTCGACTGCCGCCATGCCCACAGCCGAAACCGGCGCCTGCGTCGGGCGCCGGACCACGGGCACGGGAGTGGTCAGCGCCGGCTCGTCGTCCTGCGTCTCCGCATTGGCAATCCTATCCGCCTCCTCCTGCGCCGCTTGCTCCTTCTTCTCCTTGCCCGCGAGCTCGCGTAGGCGCTGCTTGCGGCGCCGCGCCCGCCGCGCAACGGTCTCCGGCTTCAGCGCCGAGTCCTCCGCTTGCTCGACGGACTGGGAGGATGCGCCATGCTCGACCGAGTCGATGGCTCCTTCCGCCTCCATCCGGATTTGCAGGTGGACGCGGCGGGAGGAATGAAAATTACCGGCGGGAATTGGAGGTCGAGAAGGGGATAAGTGAAAGTGATGGGGAATTGGACCGACTCCTCTCCCCATCCACAGTAAATCGAGAGGCGATTTGTGAACTCTTCCCCGCGAACTCCACTGTGTCGCCGCCGATCCGGTGGATTTGCCGCCCTCCGGCGGCCGCTCCGGCGGCGGGAGGACGGGGAATCCCCGGATCCGGCTTGTACATTAAGTAGGGGTGCGTGGGTGTCCGCGGGCGGTGCTGTGGAGCTGTCGGCGGCGTCGGCGGTTTTTGTGGGCGGCGGTCTGCTCCTCGGTGGGAGGCTCTCCGGTGGAGGTTTCCCGTCGATCTGCTGCCCCCGGCGATCCCGTGGTTCTTCGGAGGCGCGGGCGTCGTCTTCCCCTCGCCGGAGTACGTGGGATGGCGACTCCGGGTGTGAGGTTTCTAGAAGGTTCCTTTGTGTTACTGCAGGTCATCTTCGACAGCGGCGAAGGGTGGAGATCCCCTTAGGGGTCGAGGTCGTCGACTTCCCGTTCCGCGGAGGGGCTTCGTCCAGTTCCAAGGCGTTGTGGAGAAGCAGCGGCGGCGCGCCGGCGCACGTCCTGAGCTGGAGGTTGAAGATGAGGTCCAGGAGGGGGCTTTTGTTATTTTCTGTGTCTTCTGGGTTTTTCTGTAAGAAACCTGCTGTAATGCTTGTACCTTCTACCGCAAAAAAAAAAAACAAAACTCAGAAATGAAGGGGAGGGGCCACTGCACCAGTCTACAAGAGCTCCCTCCTCCTCGTCCCGGCCTCCACCTAGTCATTCTTCTTCGAGTCCCACCACCAGTGTCCAAGAACTGCGTCATGGCAATGGAGCGATCGGCGAGCCAGTAGATGAGAGCCATGAGGTGCAAGAGGCACCCCTACGAGGGCGGCCCCGGCGTGTGCGCCTCCTGCCTCCGCGACCGCCTCCTCGCGCTCGCCGCCGCGCAGAACGAAGCGTCCTCGCTTCCCCCGCCACCGCCCTCGGAGCCGCCGGTCCCGCTCTTCCCGAGGTCCGTTTCCCCGTACGTGTGCCCCCGCAAGTCAGACGCATCGCGGCCGTGGAGCCGGCAGCCGTCGAGCCGCCTCTTCTTCCGGACGCCGCAGGTGGGCCCCGGCGGACCCGGCTTCGAGGACGGCGACATCGGGTTCCAGATCAAGCGGCGCCGTGGCCGAAGCAGGCTCTCCGTCCTCGCCGCGCTCTTCGGCCACCACGGATCGGACGAGAAGAGCAGGGAGCGGAAGCACGGATCTTGGCTCGCGGGGATCATGCCGCGCGGCCGCCGGAAGAAGGAGCCGACCGTCGTCACCGCGTCGCCGCCCTCCCCGCGACGGCGCCGCTCCTCCCGCGTCGTCAGCAACCGGGGGCTCTCGCCGGTGAGGTGCTCCTACGAGGAGAGCGAGGAGGGCAGCTCCTTGGCGGCAGACTCGCCGTGGCGGCCGTCGCCGATGCGGAAGACCCCCTGCCGTCGCCTCATGGGAGGAGGAGGCGCCGGGGCCGGCGTGTCGGGCTTCGCGGTGTGCATCAGCCCGCTCGTCCGGCCGGCCGCAGGGCGGCACCACCGCGGGCCGGACGCCCCCGCCCTGTCCGGCGAGCTCCGGCCGTCGCCGCTCCACCAGCCCTCCTCCGGGTCCTCGCTCCCCCACTGCCGCTCCTGGAAGCTCGCCGACGGCGGCCGCTTCCGGTGAGACCGTCCCCTATACTACGTATTTCTCTTTCTGTTCTGCCAATTATTCATCCCAAATTCTCGTAGACATTTTTTGTTTAGGGTTCATTCACCTTTTCTGGCTTTACGTGTAAGCTGGAAAACGAATTTGCGCCCGCGGAGGGCGGCAAGCTGCTCCACTGACATGTGGGCACCGACGCTTCCGACTGTGTAGGTGTCTGTCCGTTCAACACGTTGCGGCACTGTAAAAAGAAAAAAAAAATGCTTCTTGTGCTTGTGTATAATTTATCTATCGGCGTGTCAGATTATTTTTTGCGTTGATTCTGCGATGAATATATTTAGTGTGCTAGTAGTAGGGTGTGTAGTGAGGTCATGTGACCGGAATTAAATGCTGGCATTATGAATTGGAGATCTGAAGTGCTAATGTCTACTGGCGTACTGACACGACCATGTGTGATTTTATATTATCTACGGGTTGTAGGCAACAGGTGACTAGCAGGTGTCTGGATGGGTCATTCTTCGAGCAACAAATTTTATGAATGCAATAGATACATCCGTATTTAGACAAATCAAGTCAATTAATTTGAAACGGAGGGAGTATAAACCACTGCTGTTGGCTTGATGTCTCCCATCACCCTTATTACAGACTCCCACCTACACAACCCCACATTTTTAGAGCCTCTTCCAATCCAATAGATGATGTAAAATAGGAAACCACTTTTGGTTTTAGGGCACCATATTTTGGGTTATAGAAAACCAAAACTTGTTTTACCCTGGCAGATGATGTACGTTAGTACACTTGAATTTTTTGAGGTCCAAAAGATGCCCTAAACCTAGTGCCCTGAAATAGATCTCACGGTGGTGAGGGAGGGAGGAGCATCTGACGGTCACCGAGTGCCAAGCTCGATTTCGACCACAGAGGTGGCCAGAGGCTGAGAAAAGGCGGCGAGAGCGGGGCAGGTCGGCAGTGGCTGGAGGGGAGTTGGGGGATGTGGCCAAATCCCTTGTCACGCTGTTCGAGCGTCAATAGCTCGGCAAGGAGCAGCGGCTTGCTGACGGCCGCATGGGAGTCGCGTCGGTCGCTCATCATCGTCGGTGGGATGTTGCGGTGTTGCGGGCGACCATATGAGATGACCATGTATGATTTTATATTATCTACTGGTTGTAGGCAACAAGTGACTAGCAGGTGTCTGGATGGGTCATTCTTTGAGCAACAAATTTTATGAATTTATTAACTAGAGTTGTTGGCTTGATGTCTCCCATCACTCTTATTAGAGTTGATTGCACAGAACTACCACTTTACGCGCTAAATTCCGGAAAACTACCACTTTACGTTTGAATCGCACAGAACTACCACTATTCTACTGATTTTTTGCAATGTGCGCACATTGTTGTCTAAACCAAAATTGACACTCGCTCTTACAGGTGGGACCCACCGGTCAGGTCTGAGGTGGCAGCACGCGTGGACTCTTTGCTGACGTGGCAGCAAGGGCCCACATGTCAGATAATTAAAAAATAAAAAATCTCAAGAAAAAATAAAAAAGTCAAACAAGGCTGCTAGCCCGAGCTGGTACAAAATAAAAAAAGCCAAATAACCAAAAAACCTAAATAAAAAATGTAAATAACAAAAAAGTCAAACAAGGCTGCTAGCCCGAGCTCGTCATAGCGGCCATGGCTGGACCGAGGCGCCGGCGCAGGCCGGCACGGCCTGGATCGCCGCCACCCTCCCCGGCCGCTTCCACCCGGCCGTCGCCGCCCTCCACGACGCCACCAACGCGCTCCTCGGCTGGACCGAGGCGCCGGCCTCGTCCCCGTCGCCCCCCGCGGGTCCGCGATCTCCTGGGTCGAACGGCGACCCGAGGCGCCGAGCTCCAAGGACGTGCGGTCAAGGTTGGCTGCAACACGATCTCGTTGACGACGGCGTGCTGAGGGCCGGCCGACCCGGCGGTCGCGCTGCCCCGGAGGGCGAGCAGGAGGTCTGCCCTGAACAAGCGCCGGTCGCGTCGGCCTCTTCCGTGGACCTCCGGCCTCGAGCCACGGCGTGAGGCAGGACCCTTCAAGCCGCCCTCCTCCACGGCTCGCCACCGTCGGCCAGGCGCCCTCCCCCAGCTCGCCGCCGGCCGGGGTCCCTCCGCCGGTTGGGCTTCCCCTCCAGCTCATGGTCGCGCTGTCCCTGGTCGACGCCGCCACGATGGACTGCGCACGACGACCTCGCACGCTGCTGCCCCGTCGAGATGGCCGAGACGGCGACGCCGTGAGCAGACCATGCCTGCACCCGGCGCGGCATGCCTGCCGGCCACGCATCCATCGTCGTTCTCCCGTCAGCTGCAGCTCGCCCCTCCACTCGCTAGCCTCCACGCCGTCTGCGCTCGACCGGCTCGGGGACAGAGTGCCCTGGCCGGGAGCAGCCGCCTCGCCCGACCGCGGGCTGCCGCTCAGCGGCGGACGGCCTGTGGACTTTTTTATTTTTTTGAGAAAATAAATTGCTAGAGGAAAGAAAATAGGAGAAAATTGGTTCATTTTTTTTGAGGTATTTAGTGTGCTGCCACGTCAGCAAAAAGTCCACACGTGCTGCCACCTCAGACCTGACCGGTGGGTCCCACCTGTAAGAGCGAGTGTCAATTTTGGTTTAGACAACAATGTGCGCACATTGCAAAAAATCAGTAGAATAGTGGTAGTTCTGTGCGATTCAAACGTAAAGTGGTAGTTTTTCGCAATTTAGTGCGTAAAGTGGTAGTTCTGTGCAATCAACTCCTCTTATTACGACTCCCACCTACATAACCCCCACATTTTTAGAGCCTCTCCAATCCAATAGATGATGTGAAATAGGACACCACATTCTGGTTTTAGGGCAACATTTTGGGTTATAGAACACCAAAACTTACTTTACTCTGACAAATGATGTACTTTAGTACACCTGAAATTTTTTGAGCTCCAAAAGATGCCCTAAAATAGATCTCACAGCGGTGAGGGAGGGAGGCGCATGGTGACGGTCACCGAGTGACAAGCTCGATTTCGACCACATAGGTGGCCAGAGGCCGAAGAAAGGCGGCGAGGGAGGGGCAGGTCGGCAGTGGCTGGAGGGGAGTTGGGGATGTGGCCAAATCCCCCGTCACGCTGTCCAAGCGTCAATAGCTCGGCAAGGAGCAGCGGCTTGCTGACGGCCGCATGGGAGTCACGTCGGTCGCTCATTGTCGTCGGTGGGCTGTTGCGGTGTTTGTGGGCGACCATGTGAGACGGCAGTGGGGGCGAGGAATGGCCGAAATCTCAAATTAGGGCGGCGACGCTCCGATATTCAGCGACAATCGTGGGGGTTGCTGCGAACGTCCCGAGCGGTGGGAATGAGTGGTGAGGTGTCAGCGGGACTAAGGGCGGGCGGCGTGGCAGCAGTGAAAAACAGCTGGAATCGACGTGTGGCGGCGGGGAACTATCACCATGATGGCTGGCTCCCCCCCCCCCCCCCCCCCCCCACGACCTTTTCGTTTTTGGGCATGCCCTATCGGTCCTATGGGTGATGTAATTTGCATCCCCAAAGCCATAAATTTCGGACATGCCCAAAAAAATATACATCACCGTTTAGGGATAGGTCAACTCGTGTAGCTGCGTTTTTACTGTTTGGTGAAGTAAAAAAACAAATTTTTAGCCACATGCCCTATTTTACGTCATGTATTGGAGATGCTCTCATGGCAAACACACAACTACTACCAGATCGTCGGTGACACTATATACAGCATAATGCGGCAACGTCACTTGTTACTCGAATTGGTCGATCTGTGCTTGGCAAGTTTGATCAACAAAAAATCAGATTGCTTGATGACTTTCCGGTTACAAGGTTCTGACTTGTGTGTTTGGACAAGATCGGTACATAAACAGTGAATGAGCGGTACTGATCAGCGAGTTGACTAGAACGACGCCGTCACAATCACGCAGCAGATCCCGGGCTCGCTTCGTAACGGTAGCGGGACCATGCCATGCGCTGCGCCACCGAGCTGGGCTCGTGGAAAGGTCAACCAGTTCATCCCCCTCCTCGCATCGCACTCGCTCAACTTCCGGAGTTCCGATCTACTCTCCTCGGCCAAGAAGAACGAGAGCTCGCACGCACGCAATCATGGGCTTTGCTTAGCTAGAACCCACCAGCACCTGGGCAGTTGAGAGCTCGTCAGCTCGAGCGTCTGGACAGAGATTGCCAGGTTCGCCGCGCACTCGCTCGCGCTCTTTATTAGTCTGTTAATCATCCCGGATAATGGAAAAAGGCCTCTAATCATGACAGGTGTTCCTCGCTTTGGCTGGAAAAGCTCGCCGCCTTTTCGGTTTTAAGGCTGGGCCGGTAGTGCGGCGGTGGTGGTGGTGGCCGGTCTCTTCCCCGCGGAGGTTAGCAGCAGGACAGAGATCCTGTGAATCGCGGTGAGCTGTGAAAGGCGAGAGCGGCTGGTGCACGAGCTCGTGTTTGCCCGTGTGCCGTGATTGCAGGCTTGCAGCTGCAGCTGGATGCAGTTTCTTGATACCAGTGCTGTTTTTGTATGCATTGTTTTACCTGTATGTTTGTGTGCATGGATCCTTTTGACGGAGCATATCGGTGTGACTGTTTTTCTTAGGGAGTGAGGTAGGACTGTTTTTTTTTCGAATAGATAGGACTGTTTTTGTTGGCTGTTTGATTAAAAACTGGTGTGCAAAACGGGAGGTTTAGGTGCAAAAGAAAATAAGTCTGTAATGAGGCCCACTTTTTCAGTTCAGGTCATCCACAATAAGTCAATGAAGAAGCTAGTCTGTGGGCCTCGAACAAAATAGACTTGGCCACAGACCAGAATATTTGGGCCATGGAGCTAAATGGCCTATATAGGGTTTGCGATCGCGGGAGCTCCTTTATGCCGCTCCTTAGCGGCGGTTTCCTCCCGCGCCGCCTACAAGCATTCCTATATGGGCCGGCCCAATTGTTTTGCGCTCGCTGGCTGTTTTTTTCTGTTTCATTTCTGATTCTACTGGGTTCCGTTCGTTCGTTATACTGCTTCAACTGTTTCGCCCCGCGCTACAAGCTTCCATACGCGTCGCTGATTCATTTCTGCTTGAACTGAATCATTCGAACGAAAAAATATTGTGAGTAAGAATTAGAAAACCACACTATAAAAAATAATATAAGATAATTTAAAATTAGTAATTTTAAAATTTGGAACCATTTTTAATTTGGAACCATTTTCAAAATGGAACCATTTAAAAAAATGAACAAATTTTAATTTTGGAACCATTTTTAAATTTGGAACCATTTTCAAAATGGAACCGTTTTAAAAAATGAACAATTTCCAAATTTTGGAACCATTTTTTAATGGGGAACATTTTCAAAATGGAACCATTTTAAAAAATGGACAATTTTCAAATATGGAACCATTTTCAATTCGCAACCATTTTTAAATTTGGAACCATTTTCAAAATGGAACCAATTTTTAATTTGGAACCATTTTCAAATTTGGAACCATTTTTAATTTGGAACCATTTTCAAAATGGAACAATTTTTAAATTTGGAACCATTTTCAAATTTGGAACCATTTTTAATTTGGAACCATTTTTAAATTTGAAACCATTTTCAAAATGGAACCATTTTGAAATTTGGAACCATTTTCAATTCGCAACCATTTTTAAATTTGGAACCATTTTTTAATTTGGAACCATTTTCAAATTTGGAACCATTTTTAATTTGGAACCATTTTCAAAATGGAACCATTTTAAATTTGGAACCATTTTCAACATGGAACCATTTTCAAAATGGAACAATTTTTAAATTTGGAACCATTTTTAATTTGGAACCATTTTTTAAATTTGGAACCATTTTCAAAATGGAACCATTTTTTAGAGCCGGTTCGATCCACAACTCAAGTGTATGCTCTCAAGAGCTCATTTTGTCAACTCATGTTCAATGGAGGTTGACATTATAGCATGCGGTCCAATGCACAAAAACCAAATGAAAAAGTTATGTGCATGGTATATGAACACATCATCCATCATGATGCATCTCTTCATTTGCACTTCACCAAACACACCAAAATCAAGGGGAATGTATGACATATGTGGATGGTTACTATGCAAAGTGAAGGATGAAACAAGGTCCATAAGAGAGAATGAACCATCTCCAAAATGTGAGAAAGCTATGGGTGCAATCTCATTATATATCAAGGGCTCATCATTGCAAACCAAGCATTTGAAAGAACAAGTTTTCATTGTTTTGGTTGCAACGAAGGGAGAGTAGTAAAAACATTGATTGCAAAACAAGTGAATGACATTTTTATCACCAATAGCATAATCCACATGATCAACATTGTTTTTAGGCGAAGTATCACATGGGAATAGGAAAGACTCATAAGTGACATCAAGAGAATCATCCAATTCATGCAAGCAATCAACATTCATCATGTCCACTAGTGGGAACATGGTCACATCAACACCCATACCTTTGTAGTCCCGCTCATGAGAAGTAGGTGTTGAAGTAGTAGGGGCCTCCATGTGGCCGACTTGTTCATCTTGATGTAGACATGTGGTGGCATCATCCTCATCATTCGCCATGTACATCTTCTCCATTTGAATCATCATCGTGTCGAGGGATGGCGTCTCATCATTCATGGAACCTAGCACACAATGAGAGAACACACTAGGGGTAGAGGGTAAGTTGTCAGAAATCGAAATGGCCTCACAAGACCTATCAACTACCTCTCTCAACTCATGTGGTGTATCACTCATTCCCTCAAAGTTGGAACACTCAATCTCACGTATGGTGGAGGCACTCAACTCACTCTCACTCTCACTCAAGTGGGCTAAGTGGCTCTCATTCTCACATGGGATTGGTACCATCTCATAACTCAAGCTCATAGGGATAGGCTCGGATTCCTCAACTCCATACGCCACCATGGTTGAAGGGAAACTCCCATGCTCAACCTTCTCGACCTCGTCGCCTCCAAAGATGCATGCCATAAGAGGGGCATCATAACTCAACTCCTTTGCCGAAGGGATCATCCCATGACATGGGATTGGTACCATCTCATAACTCAAGCTCATAGGGATAGGCTCGTATTCCTCAACTCCATACGCCACCATGGTTGAAGGGAAACTCCCATGCTCAACCTTCTCGACCTCGTCGCCTCCAAAGATGCATGCCATAAGAGGGGCATCATAACTCAACTCCTTTGCCGAAGGGATCATCCCATGGTCGGCATCATCACTTGACCCATGGTCAAAGCTGATAGCATCATCAATGCTCGCCTCCTTGGTCGAAGGGAAGATCCCATGCTCGACCATCTTGTCGTCGTCTTGGTCACCGTCTTGCTTACCAACTTGGCAATCCCAAGTCATGCGACCATTTCCATTGCATAGTGGGCACAAGAGCTTGGGGCATTCTCGTGGATCATGTCCTTGGCCTTGGCAATTGTCGCATAGAAGGTCTTCATCGTTCCATATGGGGGCCATTGTGGTGGTGGCACTTGTTGTAGAGACCATATCATGAGAGGTGCTCGAGAAGGGCACCAATGTCGCGGTCGTGGCCTCACATGTGTGACCATGTTTCTTGTGGCGTCGACGTGAGCTTGACCGTTGCTCGAAGAACTTGTCGATGTCGGCCATGAACTCGTCAACACAAGACTCAAGATTTGGGAAGTCGCCGAAGATGGAACTTGAAGCTTTTGTGGGCACAAGTGTGGTAGTGGCATTCGGAGACACCATAAGTTGCGCACTTTTCGTCGTCTTGGATGTAGAAGTTGCACCTTGAAGTTCTTGTGTAGGTGTAGGTGCTTGATGGCTTTGCATCCGTATTATTTTCTCCTCAAGTCGGCTATGGCGTTCTTGATGGGAGGGGTGACGTCGAAAGTCTTACGGATGCTTCTCCTCATGGCGACGTTGGCGTGCTTGTTGCTTGGACGACCTTTCCTTGGGGCTCCCACTCGAGCTTGGTGATGTGTTCCGAAGCTTTGCAAGTGTGTCGATGTCGTCTTCAAGCTTGGATATGTTGTGGTTCACCTTGGCAAAATTCTTGTGTCGCCTTATTGAGCTAGATGGGCATTGGCTTGAGTTGGCCTTGACGATGCACTTCTTGTGGCGCCGTCTTGTTGTTGATGTAGAATGTCGAAGCTTGGCGCTCTTGGCAATGTCCTTCTCGTGACACCTTCTTGAAGGTGATGGAGCTTCATAGGATGAACGCATGGTGGCCTTCTTGTTGCTCCATCTTGACCTTGAACCATAGATGGTTGTGCCACCAAGCTTGTTGGTGCCGCTCTTGAACACGGTAGTGATGGGTGGCATCTCCTCTTGCATTGAGTCGAAGGTGTAGTCGATGTCGCCGCACATGCTTGAGGAGTGGTAGTCGTAGATGTTCTCCACCATGTCGTCGGAGTTGTAGTCGTGGTAGTGGTTCACCATGGGATCCATGCTCGTGGAGTCTATGTCGGTGTAGGGCTCCATCATGTTGTAGTCGAAGTCGGTACCATGTGATGAAGGTTGGTCGAAGTCGTGGTACTGCTCCATGTTGTTGACGTTTGCGGAGTCGGAGTCGTAGTAGCGGAAGTCTTGGTGATGCTCCATCTCATTGACGCTTGTGGAGTCGAAGTCGTGGTAGCGGAAGTCTTGGTGATGCACCATCATGTCATGGTCGGTGTCGAATGCGAGGGGATGCTCCAACATGTCATGGGGGTCATTGTTGGTGTAGAGTTCTCCCATGTCCTCTATGCTCGAGGCATCATAGTCGTCGTGACTCATCGTGTACTCATCATCATCTTGGTCTCCATAGTTGAATCCGCTCTCCCTAGACATGTTAACTCACAAGCACAAGTGTATGTGTGGAGTGGAAGGAACTAGAACACAACCTCTCACCTTGTAGATAGTATTGGACGTCGTGGACAACCAAAGGAAACGATCACAAAGTAAAGTGATTGTGTTCAAGTATCCAAAAACGAACTCCAAAACACACGCGGCTTATGGTGGATAGGAAGGTATGGTAGGTGGAAAGCAAATGGAACCAAACGGAAACCAAGATATTGTAAAGGCAAGTAGAGAACCACGATGATCACAAAGCAAAAAACAACTCAATCTCAAAAGATAGGAATGTAGATCAAGGAAACACACACGCGGAGAGATAAATGGGACTCATGCAACCAAGAAGTGAGCTAAAGAACCATATGATCCTAGCAAAGACTATAAGCTCGTGTTGCACAAGTACAAGGAGAGCCACTAGCTCGATTGCAAATTTATTGGTGGGCTACAAGATTTGCACAAAATGTACCACCTACAAGATGTTCTTCAAGCTTGCGCGCTTCCTACAAAAGATATGGCAAGTGGTGTTTCTTTCTTTTCTTTTCTTGCTCTTTTTGCTTCTTTTCTCTTTTCTCTTTTGATTCTTTTCTCTTTTGCACACCCACTTCTTTTGATGCCAACAATAAGATATATGATGTATGAACTGGCGCATACAACGGTCGCTCGGAAACTACACGATACAATTGTGCAAATCCCAAACAATCATCAAGAGCTAGCCTCAACAGGACATGGTAAACGCAAAGAATAGTGTGGCTCACAAAGGAATGGCAAGGGGGAGAAGATTCATGATGTTTATACCTTTGGTCAATGATCTTCACCCGTTGTTGTCGAAGTGTCGTGCTTGCCCACGGATTTTGGGGTTGGTGGATGATGGATCTACCGCAATGATGATGTAGGTCTTGTCGGTAGCTTCGAAACGAGCCAAAGAACACCAAAAGCGGAGTCCGAATGCAAAAGATATGGCCAAAACCATGGCGCTGAAATGTTGTTTCTGGTCTGTCCCAGAACTGATGGTAGTACCGCTGAGCGAGGCGGTAGTACCACTGGAACCAGGTTCCGGTAGTACCGCTCGGCCCAGAGGTAGTACCGCTAGCTGCGGGAATTCCAGATCTGAACTCGAGACGAGAAAAATCGCGATTTGGGCGGAAAACCGTGATGGAAAACAGCAAATCAGAGGGGTAAACGATGGAATTAGTCTATGGGAACGCAAAGGAAGGTAGATCAACAAGTTTAGCAATAGATCTATGGATCAAAACCTACCCAAACGCACAAGATTCACAGATCGATCCAAAAGCTCGTGAGGCTATTTTTGGTGGAAATTTTCGAATTTCTCAAAATCAAAGAAAAATTTGGGTGGATTGGGGGTGGAAACAAAGTCAAATCCGTGGCAACCTTTGCTCTGATACCATATGGTGAAGGCTAAGCCTCTAGGGTGGCCCGATCTTCACGGATTGACGAACGAGTGGACGAACTCACGCAAGAACACGAGGAGGAACACGAAGAACGCAAGAACACGAGAACACAAACACGATACAAGAACCATTTCCCTTACCGGTCGGTCCAACCGGCCCAATAGAATCCACACGAGGGTGGGAGATTGGCAAGCACTCGGTAGAATCGAGGAAGGAGAGACCAGAACGGTAGAATCCAACCAAGAGAGACTAAGCACAAGTAGGGGTCTTGATACAACTCAATAGATGTATGATCTAAGGAGAGTGTAAGATTATGGAAACCACACATTGTGGTGCCTTGTATTGATCTATAAATAGGAGATTACAAGGCAGAGTTCTTGCTGTACAAGACACGGACACATATACAAGGAAACACATACACAACCGTATATCTATGCACATACAATACGGTCATGTATTCTAACACCCTCCCTCAGTCGAAAACGGGCGTCCGACGAATGTTGAGACTGTCCCGAAAATCCAAAAAGAGAGGAGATGACAATCCTTTTGTGAAGATGTCCGCGAATTGAGAAGAACTAGGAACATGTAGAACCCGGACCTCGCCTGTGGTGACACGATCTCTGACGAAGTGAAGATCTATTTCCACATGCTTAGTGCGCTGATGATGGACTGGATTCTGAGTCATGTAAACCGAGCTTATGTTATCACAGAAAACAACAGTAGCACCAGTCACCGGTCGATGAAGCTCCTGAAGAAGCTGTCGAAGCCAACATGTCTCAGCTACCACGTTTGCAACCGCCCTGTACTCAGCCTCGGCACTGGAGCGTGAGACTGTGTGTTGACGCTTTGCAGACCAAGACACCAGATTAGCGCCGAGAAAAACACAATAGCCAGATGTAGACCGGCGAGTGTCTGGACAACCAGCCCAATCAGCGTCAGAATAGGCCGTCAACTTGTTCGAGGTGCGACGAAACAAAGTGAGGCCATAATCAGTGGTGCCGCGGATGTAGCGTAGAACACGCTTAACAAGAAGCAAATGATTCGCCCGGGGATCATGCATGTGAAGACAAATCTGCTGCACTGCATAGGAGATATCTGGCCGAGTAAAAGTGAGGTATTGAAGACCTCCTGCAATGCTGCGATACTCGGTAGGGTCGGCAACAGGATCACTAGACTTGGCTGAAAGCTTGGAAGCTGTGTCAACTGGAGTGGAGATGGACTTGCAGTGCAACATACCAGTTCGATCAAGAAGCTCCAACGCATACTTCTCTTGCGAGAGGAAAAGACAGTCCTTGCTGCGCTTGACTGAGATGCCCAAAAATAATGAAGATCACCCATGTCTGTCATACTGAACTCCGTACGAAGAGAGGCAATCAAACTGTGCAACAAAGTCGAGGAAGAAGCAGTCAATATAATGTCATCCACATAGAGCAAAAGATAAGCCATGTTGGAGCCACGACGGTATATGAACAATGAGCTGTCAGACTTGGAGGCAATGAAACCAAGAGATGCATGTAGGTAGCAAATCGCTGAAACCATGCCGGGCGCCTGCTTTAAACCATACAGAGATTTGTTGAGGCGACACACCTTGTCAGGATGATTGGGATCAATGAAACCTGAAGGCTGACGAGCATAAACTGTCTCACTGAGAGTACCGTTGAGGAACGCATTCTTCACATCAAGCTGATGAATAGGCCAGTCGCTAGATAGCGCAAGAGACAACACCGTGCGTATAGTGGCTGGTTTGACAACCGGACTGAAAGTCTCGTCAAAATCAATACCTTCGCGTTGGGTGAATCCGCGCAAGACCCATCGTGCTTTGTATCGATCTAGAGAACCATCAGACTTCATCTTGTGACGATAAATCCACTTGCCTGTAACAATATTAGCATGGCGAGGTGGATCAACGAGGTCCCAAGTATTGTTGGAGAGAAGAGCACTGTACTCATCAACCATGGCTGAATGCCAATTTGGGTCCTTGAGCGCGCCACGGTAAGTCTTCGGTATGGGAGATAAACCCTCAACGTGAAGATCAAGAATCGTCGTCGGCTTCACGATACCAGCCTTGGCACGAGTGACCATCGTGTGAGACGGTGGTGGAGGCGGAGCACGTGGACGGCGAACCCTGGGCGGCGGCGGGGAGGCTGCAGTTGATCCGCAGCAGCACCGAGGTGGAAGCAGAGGCCGCAGGAGAAGAGCCTCCCATGGCAGTAGAGGTGTCCGCAGCGGGAGAACCGGTCACAGCAGGTTCCTGGGCGGCCGGTCTGCGGCAGTACGCGCGTGAGAGCGTCCCGTGGCAGGCACGTGAATGGTGTCGACGGCATCGGCTGCTCCATATCCTGCAAAAAGTCATACGTATGCATGGAGGAGTACGAGATGTGGAGGACACGGGAGATGCGAAGGGAAGGAAGACTCGTCGAACACAACGTGACGAGAGATGATGACCTTTTGGGATGAACGATCGAGACACCGATAGCCACGATGGTTGGATGGGTACCCAAGAAACACGCAGGGCATGGAGCGCGGCGCAAGCTTGTGCGGTGCAACGGCGGTGGTGTTGGGGTAGCATAAACATCCAAAAACCCGGAGATCAACATATGAGGGATCCGAACCATAAAGAACGCGATAGGGGACGCGATTCGAAATAGCTTTGGAAGGCAGCCGATTATGAAGAAGAACGGCTGTATGGAGTGCTTCGACCCAGTATCGTGGCGGCATGCTAGCTTGTATCAAAAGGGTACGAGTAATATTGTTGAGAGTGCGAATAATTCTTTCAGCTTTACCGTTTTGTTGTGATGTATATGGACATGAAAAGCGAGTGCAATTCCATGTTGTTGGGCAAACGAATGGAGAAGGGAATTATCGAACTCACGACCATTATCGCATGGATAGCTTGCAAGCGTGCTTGAAACTGTGTGAGAGCTAACGCATGAAGTGATGACAAATGAGAGAAAGCTTCCGATTTAGACCTAAGAGGAAAGACCCAAGTATATTGAGTAAAATCATCGAGACAAACGAGGTAATACTTAAAGCCAGAAACACTCTCAACAGGAGAGGTCCACAAGTCACAATGAACAAGCTGAAAAGATCTAGTCGTTACACGGTTTGATGAATAAAAAGGAAGACGAACATGATGACCTAGCTGACAAGCATGACACAAACTACTCTTATTTTTATTCTTCTCTCTAGGAATAACCGAGGAGCGAACTAAGGAATCCATGACAGGACGTCCAGGGTGTCCAAGACGTTGATGCCACAACGCCGGATCAACGGCGAGAAGTGCTTGTGGAGACTCGAAGAGGCGGTGCGGACCGGGTAGAGAGCGCCGGAGCTATTGGATCTGAGAATCTCGGTCTTGGTTGGAAGATCCTTCACAGAAAAACCAAGAGGGTCAAATTCGACTGAAACTTGATTGTCAGTAGTGAACTGACGAACGGACAACAAATTTTTGACAATGTTAGGTGCGACTAAAACATTACGAAGGTGTAGAGGACGGGAAGAAGTGGGAATAGGAAAACGTGCGTGACCGGTACAGTGATAGGAAGAGAAGAACCGTTACCGACAATGACAACACGAGATGATGGAGTAGGAGGGAAACAGAGGTGAGCATACCGGGGTCGGACGCGAAGTGAGAAGACGCGCCGGTGTCCATGACCCATTCTCTGGGAGGTGCTTGCAGCCCCATGGTCTGGAACTGGTTCATCAGCGCAGCTTGATCCCACGACGACCCTGCGAGGATGTCGGTGAAGAGGGCACGGTGTTGCCGAATCCGTAGGATGGAGAGTAACCGTAGCCGTAGGACGGAGAGGAACCATAGCCATACGGTAACGAAGGAGGCAGCGCCATGCCGTAGGGCCCTGCGCGTAGAACGCATGCGGAGCAGGGTTGTGTGGCGGCATGTAGCTCTGCGGGCGTCCAAGAAGGCCTGGCCATAGGGCCACATCTGGATGGCACCGTTCCAGGGAAGCTGGGGAGTCGGCCAGGTTGGGAGTAGTAGTAGCAGCGCTAGGCTGCTCCTTGACAGGGACGATCTCCTTGGAGGACACGCTCGTGGATGCCTGCTGTTGCTGCTTCTTCTTTTTCCCTTTGCCGTTCCCCTTGCCGGTGGTGCTCGTGTTGGAGTACAATGCCGTATCGTTGTTGCGGGCACGGCGATTTTTCCGCTTCATCTCCCGAAGCGTGAGCATGGAGCGACACTGGGCAAAGGAGATGGATGGCGTGAGGGAGATCAGATCGGCTGTGGCGTCGTACTGCTCGGGGAGACCGTTGAGGCAGTGGATCACAAGCTGGGCATCGGCGACCGGTGCATCTAGATCGGCAAGACCATCCGCAAGGGATTTAAGATTTTGCAGGTACTCCATCAAGGTCATGTCACCCATGCGTATCTCGCCAAGCTCAGCGGAGAGGTGGAGCTGCCGATTGATCCGGTGGTCGTTGAAGAGGCTGTTGATGGACGTCGAAAGCTCGACGGCAGCAGGGTCGTTGCCCGGGGTCATCACGGTGTCGAGGATCGCGAGCGAGACGGACCCGTAAATCCAGGACACCACCGTGGCGTTGAGGAGAGACCACTCCGGTGACGGCTCGGCTGGAACAGGGTCGTCGAGGTGGTCCAGCCGGGCATACTTGCGGACGGCGGCGCAGAAGAAGGTGCGCCATTGTCGGTGGACACAGGTGTCAAGCGCGAGTTCGACGGGGACATGGCCCTTGATGCTGGGAAGGCCGACGGCTTGAGCATGCAGGGAGGACAGGGTGAACTTCCCCGCGCTCGGAGCAGATGCAGCGGCGAGCGCCAGCTTGGCCTTGGCAGCCTGTTCTTCTCGTTCCTTGGCTGCAGCGGCAGCGGCACGCGTGGCGTCATCGTCAGCCATGGGAGCGATCTCAGGAGAAAGAGGTAGGGTTGGGTGGTTTCAGAGGCGGCGGCGGAAGAGAGAGGGGCGCAGGACTAGGTTAGAGTTTTGCGTCTGATACCATGTAAGATTATGGAAACCACACATTGTGGTGCCTTGTATTGATCTATAAATAGGAGATTACAAGGCAGAGTTCTTGCTGTACAAGACACGGACACATATACAAGGAAACACATACACAACCGTATATCTATGCACATACAATACGGTCATGTATTCTAACAGAGAGGCCTTGAATCCACAAGAGGGATCTTCTCCACTTGGAGAGGAATCATCTCTACAAGTGGAGGGGATGAGCACAAGCTCTATCTCTATCTCATATCTTACCTATCCTCTAGAGGTGTGGGGGGGTACGTCTATATATAGTCTAGGCCCAAAGGGGTAGGTGGGAAAGGGGTACAAGGGCTTCAGCCCGTTGACTGCAAGCAGGTAGCGGTAGTACCGGACCTGGTAGGGTGGCGGTAGTACCGCTGCGCCAGCGGTATCACTACAAGGAAACATCTAATAGCCGGCTTGTAATCACCGGCGCGCCACTTAAATCCCACGCCGGTGATCTGCTGTGGCCAAATTCCGCAGGTAATCACCGGTGTGGGCAATTTTACTCGCCGGTGTTACAGTGGAATCACCGGCGTGGACATCTTAGAGCCACACCGGTGATTTGTGGGCCCAAAAATCGAACCACGGTGAAACATGTTACCGGCGTGGGACTACCAAGACACGCCGGTAAGTTCTAGTGTAATCACCGGCGTGGCATTTAGCAAACACGCCGATAATTGTGTATGGTCTGGGGCACCGATACGGACTCAGCAAATCACTGGCGTGGAAATGTTAGCACGCCGGTAATGTGTTTCAGATTACTGGGGTGACTTTGTTCCCCACGCCGGTAATCTCGTCGCGAAAATTCGGTAGCCATGTGACCACCTTTCCCCACCACTCCTTTTACTCTTTATCTCTTTGGATCTATATTCTTCCTCCTTGGTTCTTCTTGTTTTTCACTCTCTCCTCTCACACCAAGCAAGGTAAATTAATCTCTCTCCTCCACTCACTCTCTCTCTCTCCCCCACTCACTCTCTCTCCTCTCTCTCTCCACCAATCACTTTCTTAATTACTTGCCCCACACTCACTAACTCTCTAATTTATTGAACTCCCCCTCTCTAGGTGTTTACTAATGGAGGATTCAATGGATTGGAGCTAGCTAGTAACTTGGGTGCTCTACTACTTGTGGTAACACATCTCTCATTCTCCAACTCGATCATTACTGTCGCATATATATATATTTGTGTTGGAGCCATTTATTTTTGGCTATGCATTTATTATCTTGTTCATGTGTGGTTGGAACCGAATTTGGCCATGCATTTATGGTCATGCAGATGTATATTCGATGGTGTGTGTTGTTTGTCATGCAGGAAAATGAGTTCTAATGTTTTGACGAAACGACGTTTTGTCAAATTTCTGGCACTCAATACGTCATATTTTAGCAAAGGTCATGCCGAATTTTTCTATTTTGATTTAATTCGTGTACATATTTGTGTAGGCATCGATCGATGGCGGTGAACATGGACAATCGAGGCGCAGGCGCAGCTGCGTATTTGGAGACGGTGGTGAAGAAAATGTATGCTGATGACAAGGAAAACGTGATTCCATGTCCTTGTGTTAAATGCAAGAACACACTTATGTTTGACCCCTTCCGAGGAACTGTGTTGTCACATTTTCTTAAAAGTGGTTTCATGGAAGGCTATGAGTTGGTGGTGCCAGTTGAGGATGCAGAAATGAGAATATTCCCGATGATGAGTGGTCGTCATCGGACGATGATGAAGAAGGGGGAAGCATTGACGTCCATGATCATCATGGTGATGATGTCGGTCCTGGAGAAGATGAGATGGGCACGCAAAGCTCGTTAGCAACAAAGTTGGATGACCCATATCTTCAAGAGTTGATTCGTAAAAGACGACTAATGAACGTGCTGCGTGTAGGGAGGCAAAAAAACTGGAGCAACTGTCGATAGACTCAAAACTCCTTTGTACAAAGGTAGCAGTCCCGAGTTCAACCGTCTTGACGTGTCGCTTAAACTTCTTGACATCAAGGCGAAAACAAAAAGCACGGACAAATGCCTCGATATGATTTTAGAGTATGTGCACGATATGTTACCCAAAGGGAACACATTGCCTCAGAATGTCGAACAGGCTAAGAAAGTCGTGTGCCCTCTTGATTTGCCACACACTAGATATCACACGTGCATCAATGATTGCATCATCTATAGGAACAAGCACGCGAATAGTATAGTGTGTCCAGTGTGCGGCCACTCCCGTTACAAGCGTGGAAGGAAGAGTCCTCAAAAGGTTGTATGGTACTTTCCTCTCATTCCTCGTTTGCAACGCTATTACCAGGACAAGAAAGAAGCAGAGCTAATGCGTTGGCACAAGGAAAGGACAAAGGAAAAAGCAAGTGATAACTTTTTGAGACACCCAGCGGATGGTTTGCAGTGGAAAAAGGTTGACTATGAGAACAAAGAGTTCACGGATGAGGTAAGGAACTTGAGGTTGGGCCTTAGTACGGATGGACTAAATCCGTTTGGCAACCAGAGCACAAATCACACACGTGGCCCGTGTTTATATGGATGTACAACTTGCCCCCTTCGTTGTGCATGAAGAGAAAATACATACACATGGTTATGCTAATTCAAGGGCCAACACAACCAGGTAGTGATATTAACATGTACATGCAGCTGGTAAAGAAGGAGCTAGACACCTTATGGGATAAGAAAGGTGTCAGTACATGGGACGCCTACAAAAAAGAATATTTCAATATGAGAGCCGTGTTGATGACGACGGTACAAGACTTTCCGGGGTTAGGGTATGTGTCTTGCCAGGTGTGCCACGGACACCATGTATGTGTCAAGTGTATGGACGAGACAGCTTACCGCCAGCTATCAAAATTGGGGTCCTGTAAAACCATGTACCAGGGTCATCGGAGGTGGCTAGACCCGAATGACGAGTGGAGAAAAAGAAAAGACATGTTCGACAATACAGTTGAGACCAGAGGACCGCCACGTCCGAGAAAAAGAACAGAGATTCTTGAAATGTTGAACAATTGGAAGGAGTGCCCTTTGCCGGGAAAGAAACGAAAGACACCCGAGCCTCTTTGCAAAACATGGAAAAGGAAGTCTGTTTTTTAGGACTTGGCCTACTGGCCACTTCTTGATACGCCACATTCTCTCGATTTAATGCATATCATTAAGAACGTGACCGAGAGTGTGTTGGGCACTTTATTCAGTATGCCGGACAAGGGTAAAGATGGACCAAAGGCAAGAATATATTTGGAAGAATTAGGCATCAGGGAAGAGCTTCATGTAGCAAAGAAGAAGAAATTAGATCACGAGACACAGGAGACAACTGTCACGAGCCAAAAGGGCACGAAAACCAAAGAGTGTCTTCCCCCCGCTTGCTTCACTCTTACTCCAGCGGAGCTGAAACAAGTTTTTGAGTGTCTTTACGACATCAAAGTAACAACCGGCTACTCGGGCTCCTTACGCAGATATCTAGACATGAAGAAACACAGGTTCAGTGGGATGAAGTCTCATGACTGTCACGTGATGATGACACAGTTACTTCCAGTTACACTTAGAGGTGTATTAGAGAAGCACATCCGTGACACACTTCTTGACCTCTGTAATATCTTGGACGTTATATCTCGAAAGTGTATCAGTAAGAAGCGTCTCAAAAGGCTACAAGAAGAGATCGTGACTGTACTATGTGAGCTTGAGATATACTTACCGCCTTCGCTGTTCGACGTAATGGTGCATCTACTTGTCCATATTGTTTCGGAGATCGAAGATCTCGGGCTTGCTTTTCTGCGCAACATGTTCCCGTTTGAAAGGCTGAATGGGTGGGTGAAGGGTTTCGTTCATAACAGGGCACATCCGGATGGAAGCATCGTCCAGGGATATCTAATTGAGGAGTGCTTCTCTTTTTGCAACAACTACATGGATGTCAATAGTCCTATTGGTGTGCCAGCCAATAAGCACTTTGACAAGCTCTGTGGGTCTGGTCACTCGACTCTAAAGAAGCTGTTGCATGTGGGCCATTTAAACCGATGCGATGACTTTGAACGAGCGCACACGGTTTACTTACAACACGTGAATGTGCTGGATGATTGGTTGGAAAAGCATAAAATGACAATAGTCGAAAAGTATGCACTTCTTGAGCAAACGAACACGGAAGACCAGATTGGTAAAGAGCATAACCAGAGCTTCGCGGCTTGGTTAAAGCAGACCGTCAAGAAAATGCCAGTGAATGATGAAAATACAGAGACCATATACACCTTATCAAAAGGCCCCGCACACAATGTCATGTCTTATCAAGCGTATGATATGAGCGGATTCACATACTATACGGAGGCCAAAGACACAAATAGTGTGTACCAGAACTCTGGGGTAACTATGGAATCAGAGATCGGTGGTGTGAATCGAAGATACTATGGAAGTGACGTGGGGTGGCCACGGCAAATCCCAGGGTCGAGTACCCCAGGTTGATTGAGAGAGAGAAGTTGGAGTGCTGGTAGTTACCACGGCTGACAAACAAGGCGAGTTTACCCTGGTTCAGGCTCCCGGAGGATAATACCCTACTTCCAGCTTGTCTGTTATTGATTATTTGGAGGTGTTACAATGGCGATCCCGGCGAGATGTCGATCTCGCTAGGGTTTGGGTGGTGGAATATGAGCGTGTCTTCGTGTCTCCCCCCTAGATCGGTGGCCCTCCCAGCCTTTATAAAGGAGGCTGGGTCTCGGGAGTTCGCAACCGAGTATGTTTACAAGTATGGAAGGTTCTACCGACCTAAGCTTCGCCTGCCTTGGGGTGTACTTTAATGCCTTGACCGTCGTCTTCTAGTAGGCCACCGGTTGGGCCCTAGTCTTTGCGTGCACCAGGTATCTTCATAGTGGGGCACCCGATAGGTAGGCCCACGTCAGTAGCCCCCGAGTGCTTGGTCGAGTCAAAGATTCGGGTAAGGACTCCTCTCCGGGTGCACGTCATTCTTCACCTGTTGCAAGGCTCTTTGTTCTGAGTCGGGAATACATCGACTGCTGGATATGATCATGTTTTGCTGTCGTGCTGACAGTTCCTAGGGATGATGACATGGCTGGCCTGGCGCACTGGACGGATCGGGACCAGTTAGATGCTCTTGGGCAAAAACCTAGCCAGCCTACTTCAAGTCCGAGTCCCTGGACTCGAACCTGGAAAGAGCTGATAAGCTTCGACTCATGCCGCGGAGGCCTTACAGAGGATTTTGTGATGAACTGGGTACCCAACTCGTCCTTCGGGATTTTCTTCATGCCTGCTGGCACGGAAATCTCAGGGTGAACGCAGCTGGTGCGAGCCCTGGCCCACTCGAATGATCGGCAGGTCTTATCTTTGCACATTGGGTGCAGCATCCGAGGAACTCATGCGGCGGACGCATCTCGGGAGTCGAATGTTTTGCGACTGCTGTCGTAGTAAGTTTGTGTATGAAGCTGAGTAGCATCAGTCGACAGAAATGCGAGTGCTTATTTTGAGACTCAGTAGTCCAGTAGTCTTGTGCTTATCGGGGGCGCGACAGCGCTCCCGATGGGAGTAGCCCCCGAGATTAAGCTGAATTGCTTGCAATTGAGGTTAATCTCAATTGACATACAGTCGAATGAATTTTTTTGATACGCTCCCGATGGGAGTAAAGGGACTCGATAGATTAAGGAGTCCCCTATCAGCCTGTTGGCCTACTGATGAGAGGTTTGTGATCTTGCGGACTCGACAAGTTAATGGAGTCCTTGTTCAGCCTGGCGGCCTACTAATTAAAATACTCGGGTGGCGTGTCTACCGGAGTCGAAAGAAGCTAGGGTCCATCGAGGGGACCCGAGAGCCTGTTGGATTTATCTTGTTATTTGAATCGAGAGTCTGGCTCGAAAGATTCTCCAGTTCATAATGCTGGCGTCATGCATGACGATCATTGCTTGCGCGGGCCCGCTGATGGGACGTGTCCATGTGGGCCCTCTGTCAGTGTTGACCAAGGAGGACGCCGGTTCGGTTCTGATTTGACTGCACAGCGCGTGGTTTGCGGGACGTGATGATGGTCGCCTTGATTCTCGTGCGTAGTGGGCGTCGTGGCCTGCGACGGTTGCGTTCCGCGGCCGCCATGTGTAGGGCTGGATGCAGGCCGTTGCGGCTAATGCTGTTTGAACGGTTGGGATTGGATGGCGCCGCCATATATTAACTTCACCGCGAGGGGAAAAATTTACTTCCATCCCCATTGTCGCAGTTCCTTGCCCTTGCATCGTCTTCTTCCTCGCGCCTATTCTCCATTGCCACTGCTTCAAACTCTTCCCCGCGCCCTCGGCGAACCATGTCGAAGGCGGGCGCAAAGAAAATCGCTGCGGCGACGAGCTCGGCTGCCACCGTTGCGGCAGCTAGCAAGAAGACAGGAGGTGCGGCGACGAGCGCCGCCGCCATTGTTGATGCCGCCGGCGTCGACATGCTGAAGAAGATTCCCGGCGACTGGGTCAAGTCGTCCGTCAAGGCGCAGCACCTTGACGAGCTTTGTGATGATGGACTGCTGCCGCCGGCCGATTAGCTGGCCGTGCGTGCTCCGGGGAAAGGGGTAACCCCCCAACCTCGAGCCGGTGATACGTCTCAAACGTATCTATAATTTCTGATGTTCCATGTTTATATTATACCAATTGTTACATGTTTTATATACACTTCATAGCATTTTTATGCATTTTCTGGGACTAACCTATTAACAAGATGCCATAGTGCCAGTTCCTGTTTTCTGCTGTTTTTGTATTCCAGAAAAGCTGTTCTGGAAATATTCTCGGAATTGGACGAAACTTGGACAGGACCTCCTATTTTTCCAACACGTACACGGAGTCCAAAAGAGAGACGGAGACGACCTAGGAGGCAGCCACACCATGGGGCGGCGCGGGCCCACCTCCTGCCGCGCCGTGGGGTTGTGTGGCCCCCTCGGGTGCCTCCAGCCGCTGCCCTTTCGCCTATATAATCCCCCCGACGCGAAAACCCTAAATACCCGAGCCATATTCCACGAAAAGTTCCAGAGACGCTGCCGTCGTCAACCCTAGCTCAGGAGGGTTCAGAAGCTCTTCCCGGCACCTTACCGGAGAGGGGAATCATCACCGGAGGGCTCTACATCGCCATGCCTGCCTCCGGAGTGATGCGTGAGTAGTTCATCCTTGGACTACGGGTCCATAGCAGTAGCTAGATGGTTGTCTCTCCACCTTGTGCTATCATGTTTAGATCTTGTGAGCTGCCTATCATGATCAAGATCATATTATTGTAATGCTACATGTTGTGTTTGCTGGGATCCGATGAATATTGAATACTATGTCAAGTTGATTATCAATCTATCTTATATGTTATTTATGATCTTGCATGCTCTCCGTTACTAGTAGATGCTTTGCCCAAGTAGATGCTTTTAACTCCAAGAGGGAGTATTTATGCTAGATAGTGGGTTCAGTCTCCAGTAATCTGGGAGAGTGACATCAACTTCTAAGGTTGTGGATGTGCTGTTGTCACTAGGGGTAAAACAGCAATGCTTTGTCTAAGGATAATTGTATTGTTTACATTACGCACTTTACTTAATGCAATAATCTGTTGCTTGCAACTTAATACCAACGGGAAACACGGATGTCAACCTGAAGGTGGATTATTAGTCATAGATGCTGTTGGATAACGGTCTATGTAACACCCCGAAAATTCAGACCGAGTTTTTAATTATTTTTTGGACGCCGGAATTTTTTTTCTAGTTTAATAAGGGTTTCCTAAAAACTTTCGAGGAGTTTTGACGTAGAGTTTGCTCTCTCTTGGAATTCCGGAGGACTCCCCTACCCATTTCTAGAAGACCCGCCCAAAAATATTTCATACTCCAATTCAATATTTTCGATTTCGGAGTTAACTGTTAAATTCGGCTCCGATCCCAATTTTATTCGGTCAACTTAGGAGTCTCGGAAAATTCTCATAATTTAGGGAGTTGCATATTTTTGCATTTCCAACACTTCTCCCGTTGAACTTAAACTCATTTGAGCAAATTTTGACCTACTTCCTTTGTAAGCCGAATATCGGTGCCGGTACGCGGCTTAGCGGACTTTTGCAAAAACACCTTTTCCACAACACCAAATGAGCTCAAACTCCATAGACACTATCCTAGTACCAAATAAGCTCAGTGGTAATTTTTGGGGATTTTTCTGAGATGTGCAAGGCCCCTGTCATTTCATCAAGCACCTTCGGTGCCTTTGGTTTTCTGGAAAATCTAGTCTGCAAAGTTTGGAGTCCTTGAGGGATTCTTGTTTTGTTGTGTTGCTCTCGTCGTTACGAACCCAGTGGTGGAAACCATTGTCCGTTTGGTGCCCCGAGTCATCGGGAACGCGACGATGCCGCTCGCGTCGCGCTCTAGACGCACGCTTTGGCGTGACCTTAAACCGCTTAGCACTAACACCCCGGCCTAACCCTCCAACACCAGTGCACTCACGTGCTTCATTGTGCCTCCAGCACGACAGCCACATCCTCCCCTCATCCCTATCCCCTCCATAAAACCTTTGGAGCAAAGGTGGTGCACCAACCCACCGTCGGTGCCATCAAGCCTCCCCTCCCTCCGTGTAAAGCCACCCCAAGCAGCCAGAGCAAACCCAAGCCACGACCACGCACTCCCTTCCTTCCCTTGGCTCTCTCTGGTTTGCTCAAGGGCAGAGCTGCTCTCGGAGAAAACCACCGAGGTGGACACCGTCGATCGATGAACCGAGCAAGCTCACCGCAGCACCGCTGCTCGTCCAAACCAGCCGGGTAGCCTCCCCTTGACCCTACGCACCCGTTCCCACCTTCGGTTCATCCTAGAACCAACGGAGGAGGGAGATCAGCGAGCTGCCGCCATGGCCAAGCTCGGTGAAGCTCGGGCTGCCACTCGCCCGTGGTCCCCGGCGACAGCGGCCTGCCTCCCCGGGCGCGGCACTGCCCCACGGCCACGCCACCGTCCTCGGCTTGCCTCGCCGGGCTGCCGGACGCCGGCGCCAACCTCTCCCCGAGCCGCCCGTGCGGCCGAGCATGTCCAGCTCGCGCGCGACGCATGCGGAGTGTCCCCGTCGCCGGAGCCGCCCCCCCAGCCGCGGACGTCCGCCACCGCACGTCCCCGCCGTGGCCCGTGCCCCTCCCAGCAGCCGGCGCCGGCGGCCGCATGTGCTCTCCCGTGCCGCAGTCGGGGAAAGAAAGAGGAAGGAAGAAAAAGGAAGAAGAAGAAGGAAGAAAAAGAAAAGAAAAAGAAAAGAGAGAAGAGAGGGAGAGACCGACAGGTGGCCCCGGGCCCCACCTGTCGGGTTAAGTGGTGGCGCACTGGCCGTTTCCGTTTTCCCGCGCGGAAAACGTATTTTCGGAGGAATACGCTTTCGGCCCAGCCCAGTGCAGAAGCAGCCCGCTTCGTCTTTTTTTTCTCTCTGGTGAGCAGCGCATAGCTAACCGTCGCACGTCAATATCTTTCGAACCGTAGCTCCGTTTGGAGTGATTCAAATTTGTAAATTCTTAGTTTGAGAAGATCTGTCCAGTAGTATAAGTTTTACATTTTTGTAAAATACTTGTATGCTCAGCACCCTTGTGTGCCTGCTTAGGTGTATCCCGCAGTACCGGCAAACCGAGACCCTAACCCGTGACGTGTCCGTGACCCTCCAAGCCAAACAGTGTTGATCTTCGGAGGCAAGCTAACCACTTGCTATGAGCTCCTGTCTAGTTTATCTTGTTATGTTTTGCTCGCTAGTCAATGTTGATGATTGTTGATATGATTTCATGTGCATGCCTACATGCCAAGTTTAATTTCCGAGCATAGATAGCGATGCCTTGTTGCATTATAAATTGTCGCGTTACTTTACAATTACCTGTCTGCGCGTCACCCCCATTCCCGAGGCGATGGGCTGGAGGAACCGCCACAGTCAAAGGAATGGGGAACAATACAACTGTGCGCCTCGCACCTGCGTGGCTTTGTTTGCTTGTTCTTCTTCGCCGAGGTGAGGAGCAGACGAATGTCGTCTTATGATCCTCGGAGTTGGGGGCATTTGCCAAAAGAGTTATTTGCTTCTTCTCTCTCCGTCAAACGTGGTTGGCGTAAGCCCGCCTGGACTGCGACGATTGGGACATTTGCTTTCCATTTGGTTCTTTTTGCCAAGATTGCTGACACCACGTCGGGTTAATCCTTGAGTGGAATGGATGCTTCCTTTCTTATGAGTGCTTTTCGGTTCATTTTGGAGACTACATGCCCTACCAACTTTGGTAGTTGATCTGTGATGGCGCTGGTCGGAGGTATCTCTGCCACAGTCACCCGATCGACGCCAACAAACTGTGCTAACTTTTGTATTGATCTGCGATGGCGCTGGTCGGAGGTAGCTCTGCCATAGTCACCCGGTCAATACAAACAAACTATTGCTTGAGATATTATGTTGCTAATGTCTTGATGTTTGATGATATATATTATTATGATATTGTGATTGTTGTGTTGGACTAATCCTCTCTTGTTTGGACTTGTTATGATGGAACTTGATTAAATGAAACACCCCTCCAAACTTTGATAGGGTCAGTCCATAGTGCCACTAATCTGAACATCGAAAGCACTACCACTGTCGCTCATATGGGCGGGCCTTGACCTACGTATCCTATTGAGCCTCCTTTGATGCTACCATTTTGGCAAGTCTAGTCGGTTACCTTTGTGGTCGGGGCTAGTCTTGCGAAGGTTCCGGAGCTAGGCGTCGCTCATGGGTTGGGGACGTGCCGGATTCACTTCGTCATAAGACATAGAGTTATGTCGGTAGCTATACAGGGAGTGTCTTGGTAGCGTGAACGGTCATGTACGTGTATCAGGTCGTCTTAAGGAAGAGTTCCTAAAGTACCGGCTATATGGTGCACCTAGATGGGTGGAAACTGCAATCTCTCGAGAGTGTCAAATCTGGATGTCTAGCCTCGTTCCAAGGTTATGGAACAACAGTTCAGTGTCGGTCACACTATTGTCTTTGTCAAGTCAGGAGGTTAAACATAAGTTCTGTTTGAAAGAAAGATGAACAACCTGATTTCACTAAATGAACAATAAGATGATGCAGGGAATGTTACTTGAGCTGTGGATGGTTACCGGGTTTAGGGATGACGGTGTGATCGTTGGGAGCCTAGAGTTAGGCCTGAGCCAACATCACTCGTGCATGCCCAAGTGAAAGGATAAGGCCAGTGGGCCTAGCAGTTGACAGATGTAGCAAGGCCGTTGGGCCTAGTTGTGATGACAGGTATTGTTATGTTACTTGGTACCAACTGGTACACCCGGTTACTCGTCACAGGCAAGCCCTTTGTATGATTGCCGGTACACGATCCAACCCCACCTGGCTTGGACTCTGTACTGGTGATACCCCCGTTGTCTGCTTACGACATGTTTGGTTGTCAATGCCATGCTACTTCTATGTCATGTATCTAGAGTACACTTGCCATGTTGTAGGATTTTATTTCCAATATATATATTGCTGCATGATTGTTGGATTGTTTGTAGTAAGTGGCGATTCCTGCTGAGTGCATACAAATGTACTCACGGGCCTTGTGATTGTGGCCAGATTTTGGCGAGGATTCATCTTCTACCTTAGCGAGGACGTGGAGCAAGAGTGTGCTAGGATCAATAGCCCAGCCAGATGCCTGTGGAGTGGAGCCGCTCCAAGCCGTTGCCTTAGCTGTCTTCCACTGCCAGTTAAACTCTGTCCTGAGCCATGCTTGGCAAGATATTTTGTAATGCCTCGATGGCCTTGTAAACCTTTTGTAGCACTTTGTGCCTGATTGTGTAATGATTTCCGCTATGTTGCATTGTCGTAACGTGCGGCCAGATATCTTGGGCTGGCGCACGGGGCGACCGCCTCTCTGGAAATATGTGCCAGAGCGGGGTGCCACAGTCTATGTATCATGTTGTAATGCCCAATTGAATATCATAGTAGTCATCTTGTCATATATATGCATTGTTATGCGCTCAATATTTTATCAATTGCCCAGCTGTAATTTGTTCACCCAGCATGTTAGTTATCTTTTATGGAGAGACACCACTAGTGAACTGTGGACCCCGGTCCATTCTTTTACACTGATAATACAACCAACTGCAATCATTGTTCCTTTTCATTCTCTGCAATTAAACATTATTTTCCACACCATACGTTTAATCCTTTGTTTTCAGCAAGCCGGTGAGATTGACACCTCACTGTTTCGTTGGGGCAAAGTAGTTTGATTGTGTTGTGTGCAGGTTCCACGTCAGCGTGCCACTGACAACCTTCAGAAGTGATTTCTTACTCCTACTGGATTGATAACCTTGGTATCTTACTGAGGGAAAACTTGCTGCTGCACTGCTTCATACCTTCCTCTTGGGGTCTCCCAACGAACGTGTGCTTTCACGTCATCAAGCAATATTTTCTGGCGCCGTTGCCGGGGAGTAAGAGGATTTCTGCAAGGGGAGTCTCTCGCTTCCAATCTCTTTACTTTGTTATTGTCTTGCTTAGTTTATTTTTATCTTGTCTTGTTTGCTTTATTTATCAAAAACACAAAAAAATTAGTTTCTGCATCTAGTTTATTTCGGTTTGTTATTATGTCTAGTTGTTTACTTGATATCAATGGTTTCTCTCTTTGAAACAAAATCGTGTTGGCTAAGTGGGTTCACTGATGATCAACAAAATTATTATAAGGAATACCGCTTTTCTAAAAAAGGGGTACATTTATGGAAACAAATAAGTACATTGAATTTTTTGCTAAGAACTTGTGCTCTACTTATGATGAATCCTACTGCTTTAATGAATCATTATGTTGTAGAAGGCATAAACACCTCCCTTTCCAATGTGATTATAATGATAATGAAACCTTGGCTGCTTATGCTAAAGGAAACTATGACTTTGGTAATCTTGAACAAACTGAAGAATTTTTTGTTTTTAAAGGTGCCTATGAAATTGCTGGTTATATTCACGATGATGATTCTCCTTATAAATCTGAAAATTTTGCTATACTTGGTTATTGCCTTGAATATTACAATGATAATCCTTATATCACTGAATTTCTTGAGAAAACTTATTCTCCAGAACAACTTGCTCTTTCAGGAACCTGTGGAAGAAGAAATTGCTGAAACTGTGATCTCATTGGATGAAAAAGAGGAGAGAGTGATGAACAAAAGGAGGATCTACCTTCTAATGATAGTAACTCTTTAACTCTTACATTATATGATTACCCTCCATGCCTACCTAAGGAGGAAAATGCTATATTGTTGAATGTCATGATTCTATTGAAATATCTCCTTTTGATAAATTTGAAGTAACAAGCTCCTTGACTCAAGAAAAGGAAATTGCAGAAAGTAAAAATGTGCTCCCTAATGTTATATATGATAATGCTCTTGATGATGGTCCTATATTGCCTAATGATATTTATTATACTATTATTGTCAAAAGTGGGTTTGATAACCCCACTGTTTTTTAGCTTAATAAAAATTATGTGTTTGTAGATCATGAAAAGCATGCTTTATGTGATAGTTATATTGTTGAGTTTGTTCATGATGCTACTGAAAGTTATTATGAGAGAGGAAAATATGGTTGTAAAAGTTTTCAAGTCACTAAAAAATTCTCTTTATGTTGAAAGTTTTGAAGTTGTATTTGTTTCATCTTTCTATGCTAGTTGCTTTATGCTTCAATAATTTATTTTGTTACAAGATTCCTTTGCATAGAAGTGGGTTAGACTTAAATGTGTTTGATATTTGCCTCTTGATGCTCTCTTTTGTTTTTCAACTCTTATTCTTATGAGAGCATCATTAAAATCTTATAGCCTAGCTAAAAGGCATTAAAGAAAGCGCTTTTGGGAGGCAACCCATTATCTTTTGTTTTCAGTTTTTAGTCAAGGTGCTGTTTACTTCTGTAACAATGCCTTTGTATCTTTATTTTCTTGCATTGTTGTGCCAAGTAGGCCTCTAATAGGAAGATGATGCTAGATTTGGATTTCTGCGCAGGAACAGATTTCTGCTGTTCACCGTATTCTTCTGTAAAATCACAGAAAAATTATTTAAATCTGAAATTTTTGTGCGTGATCCTCAGATATGTACGCATCTTTCGTTAGTTTTGAGTTTTTCGATTGAGCAACGTAAGTGCCTCGAAAAAATTCGTCTTTACGGACTGTTCTGTTTTAGACAGATTCTGCCTTTTATTTTGCATTCTCTCTTTTACTAGTGTTGAGTGGAATTCTTTTTTGGTGGAAGAGCTTCACATAACATCAGTGGCAGTAGCTAATGTTTAAAAAGTAATGTCATGTTTGTGTCCTTATAGAACATGTGAGTTTTTGATTGTGCACTAACCCTCTAATGAGAATTATTCTGAGTTTGGTGTGGCGGAAGTTTTCAAGGGTCAAGAGAGGAGGATGATATAATGTGATCAAGAAGAGTGAAGAGCTTAAGCTTGGGGATGCTCCCATGGATCACCCCAGCATATTTCAAGAAGACTCAAGCGTCTAAGCTTGGGGATGCCCAAGGCATCCCCTTCTTCATCAGCAACTTATCAGGTCATCTCTAGTGAAACTATATTTTAATTCTTTCACATCATATGTGCTTTACTTGGAGCGTCTGTGTGCTTTTATTTTCGCATTGTTATTTTATTTTCTGAGATCAACTTGTTGGATCCTAGCAATCTTGTTTGGGAGAGAGACACGCTCCGCTTTTTCATGTGAATACTCTATTCTTCACTTATACTTGTTGAGTATTCTTGTTTAGCTACTGCTATGCTTTTAGCTCCTGTTTTTCATGCATCTCTTGTTCAGAGCTGTTAGTTCTTTTAGATAAAGTACTCTTTGTTTCACTTATAATTATTTGGAGAGTTTGTGTTGAAATAAGTTGATTGGTGTTTGGTTGGAACAGAAAATGCTGCATGTGGTAGATGGTATAATGAAAAAAGCTTACATATTCTTGTAGATCACTGTCTTGGATAATTTGATACTTGTCAATTGTTTTGAGTTATCAAGTAGTTCATGTTTAAGCTTTTGTATCATGTGGTTAAAACCTATTAGTGAGAAATACCGTAAAGCTTGTTGAAATTTGGTTTGTATGATTGGTATCTCTAAGGTCTAGATATTTTCTAGTAAAAGGGTTTGGTTAACAAGGAAGACAGTATAGAGTCTTATAATGCTTGCAATATGTTTTCATATGAGTCTTGTTGTACGGTTGATATCCTGTGTTTGCTTCAAATAACCTTGCTAGCCTAAATCTGTACTGAGAGGGAATGCTTCTCGTGCATCCAAAACCTTGAGCCAAAATCCATGCCATTTGTGTCCACCATAACTACCTATATGTGGTATTTCCTTGCCACTCCAAGTAAATTTTTCATGTGCTACCTTTAAACTATTCAAAACTTTATTATTCCTTTTTGTGTCAATGTTTACCAAGCTCATGAGGACGGGGTGGATGTCTTTATGTCACCTGTCAAACAGACTTTACCACCGGACTAGTGGCATATACATCCGCTTATCCATTAATTTTGCAAAAAGAGCTGGCAAATGGGGTGCCCAGTCCCAATTAATTACAACTTTAACCGCTTAATTCTCTTCACATTTTTGCCCTGATTTATCAGACAAGCAATGATACCACTGAAATATCTGCATGTGTAAACAAAAGAGAAAAGAGAGATTGTCGTGGGTTTGTCACGTCAGATGTCATAGATGACTTCGTAGGTGTGGGATTGCGCGAGTCAATCGTCTCCGAACTAAGGATCGCAGGGCACGAGGAAGATAATGTTTTTTACCCAGGTTCGGCCCCTCAATGCATGTGAGGTAAAGACCTACGTCCTGCCTATCCTAGATTGGTATTGATATGAATAGGGTGTTACAAGGGGTTGGCGATCGATGTGTCGAGTCGCCTTGTGATCTAGGGTTTGGAGCTTGAGAGCCTGTTCTTTTCTAAGTCCTGCGAGTCCTCTTTATATAACCAGAGGCTCGTCAGGTTACAATGGTATTACTTGGAGACTACTCTTCGTGCCTTCCAAGTTAAGTTATCTCCAATCTTCTGGATCCTTCTTACAGCATGATGTGACTCTTCGTGTCGGCCCATCTTCATGTAAGCCCAATGGTGGTGCAGCCGTAAAATTATTAAGCCGCAGTGGATGTAAATTAAGCCTTCAATATGATCTGTATTTAAAGTCTGCGGCATGATATATTTTGAATCGTAGATATATTGATAATAAGCCACATAAACTAGATAAGCAGCCCCCGAGATTGACTCGAAAGTGAAACTCAATATTAATTGATAAAGCAGAAGGCTGTAAAATGTGAGCATGAGAGCAACTTATCTTATTTTTATTCTCCCATCGGTGAAGACGAAATATGAGTCGCGAGCGACGGTGAGTGTAGATTTGCCAAAGCCGCATAGACAAGGTCGTGGTTGAAATTCCAGACAATTTGTTGTATCAAGGTCGCGGGTGCCCTTTATTGCACATATACGCGCATACTTCTCTTGAAGTATCATTCTTTGTGCGGATGTCTGTACACACAGAGTAGGCAGATGGAAGGAAAATCCTTTGCAATATAAAATTCATATGGGGGTGAGCTAGTTAGAAGAATAACACCTGATGGTTTTGTAGGAATGCGCCTGACACGATTTTCAGGAAACCTGATTTCTTTCGGTATGGTGGCCGGACGTGGACGCTGATGAAGTGATATGGTCTGTGGATCCTCAATGTTGATGATAACTTGAGCCGACCACTCCTTCCGTTCTCCTTCCTCAATCCATGTGTGATTCAAACTAGTAGTAGCACCAGTTGCTTACACGAAGTCGCGCCGAGTAGTAGCGACTCAAGTTGACGTCTTCTTCTTTTCTCAAAATAAGGAGTAGACGCATCAGGTATCACTTTCCATGCGAGGCAAGGGAAACTATCCCGTTCGCTTTCTTTTTTCCTTTTGTGCGTGAGGTTTCCATGCAAGGTAAACACTTTTTCTTTCCTTGTTTCCTTCCTTTCCTTACGTGAAGATCATGCATGACTAGTAAAGCTAGCGGCTCACATACGCAATCCAACTTTCTTGAACACGCTTCCTCCATCCGCGTACGAGTCCAAGTAATACTTTAAGTCGGACACGACTCGAATTGATCCGGTTGCTGAACTGTTTCCTTCTTTTCTTTTCCCCTTTTTTTTTTGTCTTCTTGGACTCCTGATCGAGTTTGACTCGCATGAGAACTGGATCATGCCGATCTGATATTTGCCTTCGTTTTGATTCGCGAATTTGCGTTGACACGAAACTTGCTGCAATGTACGAGTCGCCGACGGAGATCTAACCGTTGGAATTTCCTCAAACTTCTTGGAGGGCTTCGGGATTGTGTTCCGCAAGATTGCACCGGACGGATCTTTAAATTGATGTCTGAGTCGATCTCGATAATTATTTTCCTAAGGATGTGCGGGGTTCCGTCAGTTTTCAACAGGGCTTCAGTGTTTGAGTCGGCCACGGAGATCTAACCGTTGGAATCCAATGCGCTTTTAACAGCTGCTAGACAACTCGATTGCGCATCTTTTCACCGAAGGATCGTTGAGATGAGTTCCGAGTCGCCGTCGGTGATGTCCGCAACACGGACGTTGCTGCTGTCCTGCAAGCCGCGCGTGGGGAACGTTGTCGAAGTTGAGCTCCGAATCCCCCGGCCGAATTTTTCCATGCTTTCTCCTCGAGCTTGAGGTATATCTTGATGTAGACGTTGATATCGCCGAGCTTGAAACGGCATGGCAATGAAGTCGCCGAGACTGTTGAAGTCGCCGAGTTGGCGAGCTCCTCCGTCCCTGGCGTAGATCCAGCGCGGAACGTGACGTTCTTGACCGCAAGCCCCACGGTGGGCGCCAACTGTCGTGGGTTTGTCACGTCAGATGTCATAGATGACTTCGTAGGTGTGGGATTGCGCGAGTCAATCGTCTCCGAACTAAGGATCGCAGGGCACGAGGAAGACAATGTTTTTTACCCAGGTTCGGCCCCTCAATGCATGTGAGGTAAAGACCTACGTCCTGCCTATCCTAGATTGGTATTGATATGAATAGGGTGTTACAAGGGGTTGGCGATCGATGTGTCGAGTCGTCTTGTGATCTAGGGTTTGGAGCTTGAGAGCCTGTTCTTTTCTAAGTCCTGCGAGTCCTCTTTATATAACCAGAGTCTCGTCAGGTTACAATGGTATTACTTGGAGACTACTCTTCGTGCCTTCCAAGTTAAGTTATCTCCAATCTTCTGGATCCTTCTTACAGCATGATGTGACTCTTCGTGTCGGCCCATCTTCATGTAAGCCCAATGGCGGTGCAGCCGTAAAATTATTAAGCCGCATTACACTTGTGGGCCGCGGGTTAATCCATTTATTATTCCTTGATCTGCCTTGCTGGTAGAAATAACGTTCTTCATGGGAGCCGCTCTTAAAAGTCTGGTTGGCAAGGGTCATATTGTACTTTTCCATTTTCTGATTCGTTGACAATTAACAAACACCTCCCAAAATTTATTTTTACTCTCTATATGATTTCAAAAACTTAAAAAGCTCTAGCACATGATTTAATCCCTGCTTCCCTCTGCGAAGGGCCTTTGTTTTACTTTTATGTTGAGTCAGTCTTCATACTTCTTTCTATCTCAGAAGCAAACACTAGTGTCAACTTTGGTGCAACAATTTTTTATATGCTAGTATATTGTACTTATTATATTGATTTGTGTTGACAAATATCCTTGAGATATACATGTTGAAAGTTGAAAGCAATTGCTGAAGCTTAAATCTTACTTTGTGTTGGTTAAATACCTTTTACCTAGAATCTATTGCTTTATGAGTTAACTCTTATGCAAAAAATTTTGATACTTGTCTCGAATGTACTATTCATGAAAAGTTTTTGCTTATATGATTCAGTTGTTTGCTCATTATCTATTTGTTAGCAAACTATAGACCATTGACCTGGATCACTTCATTCATAACATGTGCTTTACAATACTATTTGATCAAGATTATGATGGTAGCATGTCACCTCAGAAATTATTTTGTTTTTATCGTTTTACCTACTCGAGGACGAGTAGAACTAAACTTGGGGATGCTTGATACGTCTCAAACGTATCTATAATTTTTGATGTTCCATGTTTATATTATGCCAATTGTTACATGTTTTATATACACTTCATAGCATTTTTATGCATTTTCTGGGACTAACCTATTAACAAGATGCCACAGTGCCAGTTCCTGTTTTCTGCTGTTTTTGTATTCCAGAAAAGCTGTTCTGGAAATATTCTTGGAATTGGACGAAACTTGGACAGAACCTCCTATTTTTCCAACACGTACACGGAGTCCAAAGGAGAGACGGAGACGACCTAGGAGGCAGCCACACCATGGGGCGGCGCGGGCCCACCTCCTGTCGCGCCGTGGGATGGTGTGGCCCCCTCGGGTGCCTCCAGCCGCCGCCCTTTCGCCTATATAATCCCCCCGACGCGAAAACCCTAAATACCCGAGCCATTATCCACGAAAAGTTCCAGAGACGCCGCCGTCGTCAACCCTAGCTCGGGAGAGTTCAGAAGCTCTTCCCGGCACCCTGCCGGAGAGGGGAATCATCGCCGGAGGGCTCTACATCGCCATGCCTGCCTCCGGAGTGATGCGTGAGTAGTTCATCCTTGGGCTACGGGTCCATAGCAGTAGCTAGATGGTTGTCTCTCCTCCTTGTGTTATCATGTTTAGATCTTGTGAGCTGCCTATCATTATCAAGATCATATTATTGTAATGCTACATGTTGTGTTTGCTGGGATCCGATGAATATTGAATACTATGTCAGGTTGATTATCAATCTATCTTATATGTTATTTATGATCTTGCATGCTCTCCGTTACTAGTAGATGCTTTGGCCAAGTAGATGCTTTAACTCCAAGAGGGAGTATTTATGCTAGATAGTGTGTTCAGTCTCGAGTAATCTGGGAGAGTGACAGCAACTTCTAAGGTTGTGGATGTGCTGTTGCCACTAGGGGTAAAACAGCAATGCTTTGTCTAAAGATAATTGTATTGTTTACATTACGCACTTTACTTAATGCAATAATCTGTTGCTTGCAACTTAATACTAACGGGGAACACGGATGTCAACCTGAAGGTGGATTATTAGTCATAGATGCTGTTGGATAACGGTCTATGTATCATGTTGTAATGCCCAATTGAATATCATAGTAGTCATCTTGTCATATATATGCATTGTTATGCGCTCAATATTTTATCAATTGCCCAGCTGTAATTTATTTACCCAACATGTTAGTTATCTTTTATGGAGAGACACCACTAGTGAACTGTAGACCCCGGTCCATTCTTCTACACTGATAATACAACCAACTGCAATCATTGTTCCTTTTCATTCTCTGCAATTAAACACTATTTCCACACCATACGTTTAATCCTTTGTTTTCAGCAAGCCGGTGAGATTGACAACCTCACTGTTTCGTTGGGGCAAAGTAGTTTGATTGTGTTGTGTGCAGGTTCCACGTCAGCGCGCCACTGACAACCTTCAGAAGTGATTTCTTACTCCTACTGGATTGATAACCTTGGTATCTTACTGAGAGAAAACTTGCTGCTGCACTGCTTCATACCTTCCTCTTGGGGTCTCCCAACGAACGTGTGCTTTCACGTCATCAGCCGGCGAACGCGTTTGTTTTGTTGATTTTCTGTATCGTGGCTTCTCCTTCCCTCTGCATGATATCCTGCGCGGTCTTCTGTACGCGTATGGAATTCTGATGCACGATCTGACGCCGAACGGCGTTCTGCACATCGCCTGCTTCTTCGTCCTTTGCGAATGCTTCCTCGGAGTGTACCCGCACTGGGGCCTGTGGAAGGGCATCTTCAATGTGAAGAGGAATATGGGCGTTGGAGGCACCTTCCCGATTGGAGGCTTCGGCATCCAAGTTCGCGGCGACACCAACTACTTCCAGCTGAAGCAGGCGGATTCCGTCCAAGGCTGGCGAAAGAAGTGGTTCTACGTCCGCGTAGAACAGGAGGGCGTCCCTGCTTTTGAGGCGAACAAACCGCTAAGGAAGTCGATTGGGCTCACTCGCTGTCGAAGGCGGATAAAATTGAGGTGGCTCCATTGCTGGGTGCGGTCGCCGAATTGCTGAAGTCGATGGGCAAGGAGGTGGGTGGCATCCACCTTATTGCCACGATGATGAGGAGGCGCGTGCAGCCGCTGCGCCAGCAGATCCACCCGATGTGGGAGTACCAAGGCGAGGAAGACTCGACTCGCCTTACAACGGAGAAGCGGTCGCCAAGGGCAGTCGAAACTGCTGTGCGGTATGTGACTAGTCTCCGGACTACCGACCGTTGCAATGACGACTGCCCCGTGAAACCATACGGGGTCAAAAATCCACTTCCTGAGGTATGTATCTAGCTCTGGTTGTTGTTCGACTCCTTTGTGTTGGTGTTGATGTAGAGTGCGCTTTCCGTTGTATTGATGTATGCTTTGACTTGTAGGGTCACCCGGCTCCCACGTGCCTGCCACCACTGCCCGAAGATGGGCCCACCTTCGAGGTGGAATTTCCTGAAGTGGAGGTGGTTGATGAAGACGACTCCGTTCCCTCGGTGACCACCTCTCCCGATGAGATGGCCGAGGAAACGGAGCAAGACGAAGAAGATGAGTAGCCATTCAAACGCCAACGCCGAGACAAGGCGAAGGCTGTTGTCGAGGAGTCGCCAGCCGAAAGGATGGAGCTTCGGGATGATGGCGACTCGGGTTCGTCATCGCCGAGCTTGAAGGAACCCGCAATGGTTGAGCCGCTGAACATGGCACCTCCTGCTAGCGGCGCAACCGAGTTCGGCGGACTACTCTTCAACGAAGATGATCTTGGCAGCGACGACAAAGAGATAAGGTAAGCACCTTTCTTGAATGTGAACTTTTGTTGTTGAGTAGACCTTGAATTGAAATTATCCTTGTTTGCGCAGCACCGGTCATGGCGCGAGTGTGCCTCGGTCACCTGTCCGAGAACGGACAGCTACTCCAAGTGGCCGGGAGGCGGAGTCGACCCCTCCGGAGGCTTCGGTCCTGGCAACCCCCGCGGCCGTGACAGAGGTTACGACGATGGCGGCTCCTTCTACTCCGAGAGTACCTGCGCCGTCTGCTCCATCGTCTTCGAATGCGGCGAAGCTCCAAGAGCATGTAAGTATTGTCTTGTCTTGTTGATTTATCGGGTGTGCGACAGCGCTCCCGATGGGAGTAGCCCCCGAGGCTATGTGCAACTAGTATAGTTGGGCATAGGCTCAAAGTCATGTGCTTATCGACTCCTCTGCAGCCCTACTACCGCAACCTCATGGAGTCAGGCGTGGCCTACGTCCAGTTGGAGCAGGAGAGGGATGAACTCCACGCTGCGCTGGAGCAATCAAAGTGTGACTGCCTCTTCTTGTGGATGTTGACTTGTTGTTGTTCCTGTATCGCCTCCACTCGACATCGTCTATCGTCCTGCAGGCGATCAAGAAGCTGCTGCCACGCGAGTGCGCGAACTTGAGAAAGAGCTGAAAGCTCAGCATGAAGACTCCGAGCGGAAGGTGAAGGAGGCCAAGGACTGCGAGGATGTCACTCGCCAAGGCGAAAAGATGCAGGTGGAGCGCCTGCTCACACTCGCCCACGTGGTGGGAGGTAATGCATCCTTGTACCGCCTGATTGATGTGTCGTCCTCCCAATTCAACCGAATTGGTACTGAATTTTTGAGATGTACAGGTGCATTTGGCGCGACTCCTCCGCCGGAGCCGACGGATGAAGAAGTCCCACTGGAGCGTGCCGTCAGCATCTTCGACTCCATGTGCGCGTACGCCAAGGATGCGCTCACCAAGTCGACCAGCGCTCTGGCTGCTGTGCACAAGAACATCTTTCCACTACGCGCACCACCCGCCAATGCTGAAGGCTTGGCTGCTGTACTTGGCCCCGAGTCGTCCACCATGGCGGACTTCACGCGCGCCCAAACGGTACGTGGCTCAGAGCTTACATTCAAGCTGTTGCTGGGCCACGGTGTCGCGGCTGACTTCAAGAAGGTTGTGGCGGGATTCCCGCGAACACCTGATGGAAGGACCGTGAAGCTTAGCGCGGTGAAGGACGAGGCGGCCCGTCTGGCAGAGGACATGGTTTCCATGGTGGAACGCCGTAGTGCCGAAGTGGCTGCTCGTGCCGTTAGATCCCGGTCAGAGTCGGTGTCATAGTATGTAGCGCCGACTCCTTGTTGCTTTTGATGATTGTAATGAACCTTGAAGTATCCATGTATTTTGATGTCAAATTCGCAGTCGACTTCATGTTAATTGCTCTGCCGGGGCCTAGCCCCCGAGTGTGTTGTTGGTTGCTTTGAAAATCTTGAGTTGATCGACCTATCCTTGGACAGGCTAAGTCTTCTGGTGCACCCGAAGCTGCTCCTTCCACGAGTACACGGCTCCGAACTGGTGCCCGAAGCAAAAATGACAAGGCCATCATGGCGTGGATGAAGCGAAAGATCGCGAATCTTGAGCGGGAGCTGAAGGATGCGCGGGCTGAACTGGCCGCCGAGAAGGCGAGGCCTGCACCCTCTTCTGAGCGTGAAGAGTTTTTGATTGGACAATTGGACTTGGTCAACCAGCAGCTGGAATGTAAGGACAGTCGCGCTACCCTCCGACTGCCAGTTGATTCTGCTTTGAGTGCTGCTAACTGTGCTTGTCTTTTGCAGGTGTGAACCATGACAAAAAGGCTGAGGAAACTCGCATAGTCGAGCGACTGGATGGAATTGTTGATGGGATGGCTTCTGGCACCCAATACTTCTGGTCTGACAGATCGAAAGCACGCGTGCTAGCCACCTTGCTAGACCGCGCCTGGCGTGCTGTCTTGTTATTGGAGTCGTGTCGAGGTACACTGGCCAAAGTGCACCGTGCGATGTTCCCTCACAATGAACAACCGCAAGGCATACCTGCTCTGTTGACGAGGTTCCGCGATGGTAAGGCTATCCAGAAGATGCTGCGTGCTGAGCTTGTAGGTGGGGCAAATATTGCCTTTGCATATTTGTGAATGCACTGGTCAAACTTCAACTTTGAAGGTGCCACCGAAGGCATGCCGGAGCGTGGCCATTATACGAGTACTCTTGGCTGGGCGCGCAAGGTCATCTCCCAGGTGCAGAAACAGACGGAGGAGCTTGTAGGTCCCTTGGACGGAGGCTCCAAAGATGAGCCTGTAGATCAATAGGCCAAAATTTGTATGCTTGCTGATCTGAAGTCTAAATCCTTGGGAATAGCACCCGAATGTATGTAATGTGTTCGTTGGAGAGCTTATTTGTATAGAAGTGTTGAACGTAGTCCCGAGCGTTCGGGTACGTTTTCCATGCTTGTGTGATGACCTGTGCGGCGCAGCCCCCGAGTATTCGAGTGCGGCCTAGACCTTGCTTGTTTGAAGTTAACCTGTGCGGTGCAGCCCCCGAGTGTTCGAGTGCGGCCAAGTCTTTGTTTTGTTTTGGAACCCGTGCGGCGCAGCCCCCGAATGTTAGAGTGCGGCCGAGGTTTATCTTGCTTTTTAACTGTAAAAATTAAAGGGAGAAAGCTTGTTTCTTTCAATCATTGTATATTAAGCTAGCAAGCCGTCTCATTAAAAACCTTCCAGTCCCCTTAGGTACCCTGGTAAGGAAAAGAGTGCGTCTGAAACTTGCTGCTTGTAGTCGTGTAAGCACAAGTACATGGATGTGTATGCTATGCGTTGAAACGGCGCAGCTGCGCGACGTTCCACGGATTGAGGGAGAGCTCCCCTGTCTTTGAGTCCTTCAGCCGATAGGCGCCACCGTCTTCTGCTTGAGTCACAGCACCAAATCACCAGAGACGAAAGATCGCTCGCGCAGTCGACGACCATGGTAGTTGCGAAGACTCTGTTGATAAACGGCCGTGCGGGAGAGTGCGATGTCCCGTGCCTCGTCCAGCGTGTCGACGCCATCTTCGAGTGCTTCTTCTGCATCTGACTCGTCGTATGCGACCACGCGAGGTGCGCGAATCGCAGATCGTATGGCAGTACTGCTTCGGCGCCATAGACCATGAATAACGGAGTATATTGTGTTGATCTGTTGGGCGTGGTTCGGAGACTCCAGAGGACAGAGGGTAGCTCCTCCACCCAGGCACCCGCGGCGCGCTTGAGTGGCACCAGTAGACGTTTCTTGAGGCCGCTGCAGACGAGGCCGTTTGCTTTCTCGACTTGTCCATTGGACTGAGGGTGTGCGACCGAGGCGTAGTTGAGCTTGATGCCTTGTTCTGCGCAGAAGTCCTTGAACTCGTCGGCTGTGAAATTTGTGCCGCTGTCGTGATGATGCTATGTGGTACCCCGAACCTGAAGATGATAGACCTGATGAAGTTGACAGCATTGTAGCAGTCGAGCTTGTTATGGGTACAGCTTCGATCCACTTAGTGAACTTGTCGACTGCCACCAAGAGATGTGTATGTCCACCGCGAGATGATTTCTTCAGTGGTCCCACCATGTCGAGTCCCCACTGGGCAAAAGGCCAGGCGAGTGGTATTGTTTTTAGCTCTGATGCGGGTGTGTGCGGCTTGGTGGCGAACTTCTGGCACCCGTAGCATTTTTTGACTATCTCTTCGGCTTCCCTCATCGCCGTGGGCCAGTAGAATCCTGCTCGAAAGGCTTTGGCCACCAAGGCTCGACTGCTGGCGTGATGTCCGCAAGTGCCTGCATGGATGTCCCAGAGTATTGCTCTGCCGTCTTCTGGGTCGATGCAGCGCTGCAAGACTCCAGATATGCTGCGCTTGTATAGTTCTCCGTTGATGATCGTGAAGGCCTTCGAGCGGCGAGTGATGCGCCGAGCTTCGGTTGTATCCTCCGGCAGCTCCTGGTGCAGCATGTATGCGAGGAAGGGCTTCGTCCATGTTGGCTCGATGAGGAAGACTTCAATGCGTGGTTCTTCCTCCTCGAGCACCACTGTATCCTTAGCCGGTTGATCCTTGGCTGTTGGTGTCGTAGAGGGTGCGATTGGTTGCTTGAGCTTGATGGACCGCTGCTTGATGCACTCGACGAAGACTCCAGGTGGAACTTTTGCCTTGGTCGAGCCGAGATTGGCCAGTATGTCCGCTTCTTCGTTACTCTCGCGGCCTACGTGCCGCAGCTCGCAGCCGTCGAAGCTGCCCTCCATGATGTTGTACAGGTCCCGATATGCAATCATGTTATCTGCCGTGGCGTCGCACTCCTTCATCGTTTGCTGTACAACGAGGTTCGAGTCCCCGTAGATCATGAGGCGAGTAGCTCCGCAGTTCTTGGCCATCCGCATGCCGTGTAGGAGAGCTTCGTACTCAGCTTCATTGTTGGAGGGCCTGGGGAAGTCCATCTGCAGTACATAGCGGAGTTTGTCGCCTTTTGGTGATATTAGGATGATGCCTGCGCCTGCACCATCGAATTTCTTGGATCCATCAAAGTACATAGTCCAGGCGTTGGACAGGTCGGGTAAGTTGGGAAGCTGGGCTTCGATCCACTCGGTTGTGAAGTCTGGAAGTACTTGCGCCTTGATCGCGTTGGGGTGCGCATACTTCAGGTCCCATGGACCCAACTCGATGGCCCACTTGGCGACTCGCCCTGTCGCGTCGGGGTTGGTGAGGATGTCTGACAGGCACGAGGCACTCACCACTGTGATCGGGTGCTCGGCAAAATAATGGACCACCTTGCGTGAACTCATGAAGACGCCGTAGGCTAGCTTCTGATAATGCGGGTACCGCTGCTTTGATATAGATAACACCTCGCTGAGGTAGTATATGGGCCGCTGCACTCGATGGGCGTGGCCTTCTTCTTGACGCTCGACAACGAGGACGGTGCTGACCACCCTGTTGGTGGCTGACACGTAGAGGTATAGAGGTTCCTTTTCTCGAGGTGCGACGAGCACTGGTGGAGTCGCCAGGACCCTCTTGAGGTCCGCGAATGCTGCTTGGGCTTCGGGTGTCCACTCGAATTTGTCAGATTTCTTCATCAGTTGGTAGAAAGGGAGTGCCTTTTCGCCCAACTTACTAATGAACCGGCTGAGCGCTGCGACTCGGCGGCTAGGCGCTGAACCTCCGAAGCTTGGTCGGGGCTGGCATCGTCAGGATTGCTTCTATCTTTTCGGGGTTTGCCTCGATGCCTCTGGCAGAGACGAGGTACCCGAGTAGTTGCCCAGCTGGCACGCCGAAGACGCACTTAGTTGGGTTGAGCTTGATCTTGTACTCGTTGAGCGCGGCGAATGTCTCGCGCAGGTCGTCGAGGAGTGTGTCCTCTTGCCTTGTCTTGATGACTATGTCGTCGACATAAACTTGGACGTTGCGTCCTATCTGGTCCTTGAGGCAGGACTGCATCATGCGCTGGTAGGTGGCTCCAGCGTTCTTGAGCCCGAAGGGCATAGTTTTGTAACAGTAGACACCATGGGGTGTGATGAAGGCTGTCTTCTCCTCATCCTCCTCTCGCATCCTTATCTGGTTGTAGCCTGAGTAAGCATCCAGGAAGGACAGTCGCGCGCAGCCAGCCGTGGAGTCGACGATCTGGTCGATTCGCGGCAATGGGAAGTGATCCTTCGGGCAACACTTGTTGAGGGAGGTGAAGTCGACGCACATGCGGAGAATTTTCGTCTTCTTCTTCTCGACTAGAACTGGGTTAGCGACCCAATCGGACTTCTTGATTTCTCGGATGAACTGGGCGTGAAGTAATCTGTCGACTTCTTGCCCTATGGCGACGCGCTTCGGCTCGGAGAAGCGGCGCATGGTTTGCTTGACAGGCTTTGCGTCTGGATAACTTGAAGGGCGTGCTCGGCGAATTCCCTGGGTATACCTGGCATGTCGGCTGGACACCAGGCGAAGATTTCCCAGTTCTCACGGAGGAACTCGACGAGCGCGCCTTCCTATGCGGGTGACAGACTCGAAGACACGAGCACTGTCTTGGAGGCGTCAGTCGGATGGACTTGGTGTGCCCTTGTGTCGTCGGTTGTGCTGAACGAGGCGTCGGGTGCCGGCTTCTTGGTTGCAGGGAAGAGGGTCCTGTCGTTGTTGAGTGAAAGTTCCTCGAGTTGCTGCTGCATGCCGAAGGACTCGGAGATTTTGCTGAACTCGCGGTCGCAGTTGTCCGAACGCTGGAAGTCACCCCGCACAGTTATGACTCCTTTTGGTCCTGGCATCTTGAGCATGAGATAGGCGTAATGTGGCACTGCCATGAAGCGGGCGAACGTCGGGCGCCCAAGTATGGCGTGATACTGCGACTTCCAGTCCACCACCTCGAAGTCAATCATCTCCTTTCGGAAGTGGTCAGGTGTGCCGAAGATAACTTCGAGTGTGATTACTCCTTCAGGATAGACTGCTTTGCCTGGAACGATGCCGTGGAAGGTGCTGTCGGACCTTGCCAGGCCTTCTAGAGACCTGCCCATCTTCCGGAGAGTGTCGGCGAAGATGATGTTGATGCCGCTGCCGCCGTCCATGAAGACCTTGGTCATGTGGAATTGCCCGATTTGAGCTTCGAGTACCAGCGCGGCGTGGCCTGGGCGCGGTACCCGTGGAGGATGATCCTCCCGAGAGAATGTAATGCTGGTTTCCGAGCCCTTGAGGTACTCGGGTGCGGCTGGTGGCATCGTCACGGCCTGGTAGACTTGGCGGGTGATCAATTTCTGACACCTGTTTGATGGGCGCCCCTTCTGTATCATGTTCATTTGCCCTCGAGCCTGAGGGTATTGTTCTCCCGGCGCGAGAGGTGGGTCCTGTCTCGGCTGGTACTGGATTGCTCCTGCGATGTGTGCAGGGTTTGCTGCGGGTGGTCCTGGGAGGGCCAGCTGTGGTGCTGGCTGCTGCGCTGGAGCTGGAGCCAAGATTTTGGCGAACGCTCCGTTAATGCGCTGCATTTTCCGGCAGTCCTTCAACAGGTGAGTGGAGACCAACTTGCCGGTTTCGTCGCTTCTGAACAGGTGGAATTTGCACGGCTGCTCAAGCTCCTGCTCGGGTGTAAGCTCAGGCCGCGAGGTGTCGCGAGGTTTGCGTCGCCAGTCGCGTCTCTGGTTTCCATCGTTCCTGTACTCCTCTCGACTTCGACTGCTCTGGCGGTTGTCATCACGGCTCCGGTCTTCTCGGGTGTCGGTGAATCCGGCCGCTACTAGCTCGGCTGGCTCTCCTTCATCGAAACGAGCCTTGCGCTTGAGGCGGCGATCGCTGCCGCGGTTGTTTCTGCGGTTCCAGTTGCTTGGTTCTCCTTCCTCGTCCGGGAACTCGTTGCGCACAGAGTCCTCACCATCGGCCCACTCGTTGGCGATCTTCATGAGCTCGACTATGGACTGCCGGAGGCGACCGAAGGCCTCCCGAAGGTCGTGCCGAGTGACACCACGAATGAATGCGTCCATGGCTCTGTCCTCGGAGACGACTCCGACGGAATTGCGCATGAGTGTCCAGCGCTGGATGTAGGATCGTAGTGACTCGTTTTTGCGTTGCTTGCAGGCTTGCAGTTCCACGAACGTCGCAGGCCTTGAGTATGTGCCGAGGAAGTTCTTGACGAAAGCATCTTCGAACTGATCCCAAGAAGTGAAAGAGTTCCGGGGCAGGTTCTGGAGCCAGGTACGTGCTGACCCTACGAGCATCAACTGGACGTACTGCATGGCTGTTGTCGTGGTACCTCCTTGACAGTTGACTGCGATGATGTAGTCATCGAGCCAAAGTTTGGGATCCTGCGTGCCGTCGAACTTGACTGACTCCGATGTGAGCTTGAAGCCTCGCGGTATTCGTGTGGCGCGGATGCGGTAGTGGAAGCAGGGAAGACCGCAAGGCTCGTTGTCGCCGTCCGAGTAGAATTCCTCAGTCGGGGTATTGACAGGTCGGGTGGAGCGGTTGCGATCGACTGTTCGCTGTGTGATGACGTTGCGGGCGTCCTCGCCCTCCTGCAGGTGTCGGATGGGTCGGTCCCGCGTGCTGCGCGCTCGCGGTCGCGTCTGTCGCGATCTCCTCGTGCTGGAGTTGTTGCTGCGGGTGTAGCTCCTGTGATGAGCGCCTCCTCTGCTAGGCGAAGCGCCTGAATTTGTTGTCGATGTAGAGCTGCAGGGGGTCGCCTTCCGGAGGCTGTGTCGCCCGTAAGTACGTGGACAGTGACATGAGAGCACCCGAGGCTGTTTTGGGGATAGGTATCCCATCTGCGTCTTCTGTCATGAACGATGATTCGAGGTTGCGGGTGGCCGCAGTCCTCTCAGCATCCGTCATCAGGTTGATGCGCGTCTGGAGCGCCTATTGTGTTCGTGACTGCTGGTCCGGTGGAGGAAAAGGAGTAAGCTGCCCGTCGAGCACTCGACGCGTCGGCGAGTTCCTTCCGTCTTGCTAGATCAGCTTTCTCGCGCAACAGCTTCTCGTTCTCCTTCCACACGAGGTATTGGTAAGCCATCATGTCCTCTCGAGTCGCGTCCGCGGGGGGGAAGGTGCACTCTTGGACGTGCTTCATTGCCTGGACCCCCATCTCTTGAGTGATTGTCAGGGTTGTTACTTTGTCCGGCATGATGACCTCCATTGGGAACGTCGGGTCCTCGCGACGGGGACCGGTGTCGGGTGTCCTGTTGTTTCTTGCGTCCACCATGAAGACTTGGACGGGTAAGACTGCGCAGTCGAGTGCGCGTTACTATGCTGCTTTCGCCGCCGGAGCTGTCCTCGGAGCTGAAGATGGAGGCGACGTGGTAGACGCCGCAGTCGGTGCAGAACTCGGCGGGCGAAGCAGCAGTCGAAGGTGTCGCGGGCGTCGGAGTCGACAAACTCGCGAGTGTAGCTGAAGCAGGCGCGATCTCCGCAGTCGACGAAGATGTAGATGACGTAGTCGAAGCTGGCGCGATCTCCGCAGTCGGGAAGATGTAGTCGACGTAGTCGAAGCAGGCGCGATCTCCGCAGTCGGCGAAGATGTAGACGACGTAGTCGAAGCAGGCGCGATCTCCGCAGTCGGCGAAGATGCAGGCGACGTAGTCGAAGCAGGCGCGATCTCCGCAGTCGGCGAAGATGCAGGCGACGTAGTCGAAGCAGGCGCGATCTCCGCAGTCGGCGAAGATGCAGGCGACGTAGTCGAAGGAGGCGCGATCTCCGCAGTCGGCGAAGATGCAGGCGACGTAGTCGAAGGTGGTGCGATCTCCGCAGTCGGTGAAGATGTAGATGACGTAGTCGAAGCAGGCGCGATCTCCGCAGTCGGCGAAGATGCAGGTGCGCGATCGGAGAGTCGGAGCGTCCCCCACTTGTTCACATGAAAATTCATGCTACCGAAAGTAAGGCACATACCTCCGTAGAGATCGGCGTACGCCGATCGGTGGGCCGGCGGGGGGGGACGAACTTGAAGGAGCCGAAGTAGATCGGCGCCGCGATTGTTGTCGAATCGATGATCGTTGCGGATGGGGCCGGTGCAACCATGATTCCAGCACTCTTCGTTTCCACAGACGGCGCCAGTTGACGTGGGGTGGCCACGGCAAATCCAGGGTCGAGTACCCCAGGTTGATTGAGAGAGAGAAGTTGGAGTGCTGGTAGTTACCACGGCTGACAAGCAAGGCGAGTTTACCCTGGTTCAGGCTCCCGGAGGATAATACCCTACTTCCAGCTTGTCTGTTATTGATTATTTGGAGGTGTCACTAGTACAGAACGACACATCGGAAACGGGCCAAAAACCCCATCGGAAACGGAAAAAGGGTCCGTGTCCCGGACCCCGTGACTGATGTGAAGGCCCTCATCGGTAACGGAGGCGAAAAAACCGTGGCTGATGAGGCATCGGTTCGGCAAAGGTGGTGCACATACCTCCGTTTCTGATGTGTCGGAACATCTGAAACGGAAATTCTGTTTCTGCTCGTTTGCATTGAGGTTTCTTCATAAGCCTAGAGCAGGAATAGATTTGCCACTAGACATTTAAAATTTCACAGCAGAAGCACAAAAATGCTAACAAATTCATTCATAAGGTATAACAAATGTCACCGATACATTGCATCACAAGACAACCAATTACTTATCTTCATTGTCATGCCTCTCTAAATCTATCATTGACATGTCTAGCTAAATCTATCTATGTCATGCCTCACTAAACTTATCCTTGTCATTTCTAACTTAATTTATCTTCATGACTTGCTGTTACATATGCCTTACAACTTTGCCAAGTTCATGAATTCAATCTTCTTCTTGGACGGTGTCGCCGAAATATAATCAACTCACCGCTTTGTCCCCGACCTTGTATTTAGCTCATTTAAATGAGCTTAACGGATCAGCACCATGCTCTGCACATAGTGCAATAAGCGAGTGCTGATGTACTGAAGGTGCCTCTTTTGTAAAGTGGTCACTGAAATGCAAAGAGAGAATATATGACTCCATGTTAGCTCACTATACATCTAGCATAAAGGACATACAACACAAAAGGATGCATAAGACAGAATAACAAACTTACAAATCCATTGCATAGTTGTTATGTACCAACAATTATGCCGGACGACAAGCGCATCTTGGCTAAGGACCCGGCTTTTTATACAGTGTCACCGAAATGTACATCTGTTTTGCAAAGGAGTTAAGTCAGCCATGAGTTTCATACACTACCGATTTGTGCTAGTTCTGTTCTTTTCGAGCGACACTACAAACGGATAGGAAGGAGTCATGTTTTAACTGGTCCTATGGAAGAAAACCTAAACAGAACAATGACAACAACCCTAGTTCGTCGACACGACGGCCGGTCACAAATAGATGTATTACCTTTGGATCTGGCGGCGGGAGTACGTAGTCGTCCTCGTCGTCCTCGGATCGACACACCATGCGCCCTCCACCTACAGATCAGGCGACGAGATCTGCCCGGGTGGAGCAAAGAACGGGTACGTGCTGCCATGGTCGGAGGGAGGGAGATGCGCGCCGACACGGTCGGTGGGAGGGAGATGCGCGCCGCCACGGTCGGAGGAGAGGAAGATGCGCTCTGCCACGGTCGGAGGGAGGGAGATGCGCGCCGCCACGGTCGGAGGAGAGGAAGATGCGCGCCGCCACGGTCGGAGCGAGGGAGATGCGCGCCGCCACGGTCGGAGGGAGGGAGATGCGCACCGCCACGGTGGAGCTAAGATCTGGTGCTGCGTGGAGGCGCCGCCACACTTTGAGAGTGAGGCTGAGAGTGAGAGCGATAGAGTTTAGGGCTGTGTGAAGGGCGCATTTATAGCAAAGTAGAACATCGGAAACGGAGGGGATAAACAACCGTTTCCTTTGATTTTTTCACTGACACACTGGGCTTATACTGATCTCTACTAGTTTTTTTCGAAACATATCTCTACTACTATGGAGAATTGAAGAACATAAAAATAAATAACTACTCCTCGGCCTCCGCCTTCTCCTGCTCGCATGCGAGGAGAGCCGCGTAGTCGTCCGTGTCGTCGCGCGGCTCCTCGCCGACGATGTCATCGCCGCCCGTGCGCCCCTCCCACATCTCGTCGTCATCGTAGGCAGGATCATCGCGCAGCTCCGGCGGGAGGAGAAGCAGCTCAACTCTTTCCGGCGGCATAGGCACCGCCGCGCGGTTGAGGTGCCAGCCACCGGGTAGCCGAACCTTTGACCATGGCCCTGGCCTCCTATATTGCCAGTGCCACTCCGCGACGGCCTGCCCGACGATGACGCGGTTCCATCCAGGCGACCGTGGATGAGCGTCTCTCCGCCGCGGCGAGCGGTTGCGGTCGCGGGCGCCCGAGGATCCCGCGTCCTCTTCCGGCGGCATAGGCACCCTCCTGTGGTTGACGCGCCAGCCACCGGGGAGGCTAACATTTGACCAGGGCACTGGCCTCCTATATTGCCAGTGCCTCTGCGCGACGGCCTCCGGCACGACGACGCGGTTCCAATTCAGCGAAAGCGGCAAACTGCTGCGGCGAACGCCCGAGGAGTTGCTAGGAGTATCCATGGCTGCGGCGAAGTGGCGTACTGAGATACCAGGGAGATCGTGGGTTTCTAAGGAGTAGTGGGCGGCGGTGCCGCGGCGCCACTACGCCATAGCAGTTACTCCGCTCGCATCGAATTCCACGAAGATGGAACGTGTCCACATTGCACACGGACACACAAAAGTCTCCGTTGCCATAGAGGCACATATCAGAAACGGAGCCAGAATTATGACCGTTGCCAATACTATGGGTAACGGAGTTCATACTTTCTCCGTTACCTATGTTGACGGGCCAGCCGCGGCCCAGGTCAGGTTTGTACGCACTGGCCGCGCGGAAAGCGCGATTCTCCGTCGCCTAACGCCTGCCGTTTCCGTAGAGGGGTATCCGATGTGTCGTTCTGTACTAGTGTGTTACAATGGCGATCCCGGCGAGATGTCGATCTCGCTAGGGTTTGGGTGGTGGAATATGAGCGTGTCTTCGTGTCTCCCCCCTAGATCGGCGGCCCTCCCAGCCTTTATAAAGGAGGCTGGGTCTCGGGAGTTCGCAACCGAGTAGGTTTACAAGTATGGAAGGTTCTACCGACCTAGGCTTCGCCTACCTTGTGGCGTAATTTAATGCCTTGACCGTCGTCTTCTAGTAGGCCACCGGTTGGGCCCTAGTCTTTGCGTGCACCGGGTATCTTCATAGTGGGGCACCCGATAGGTAGGCCCACGTCAGGAAGGATCGAAGAAATCTGGGAACTTGACTACGGGGGAGGAGAGTATACGGTGGCGATGTTCCGCGCTAGATGGGCAAAGAATGTCGACTACAAGGATCATGGTTTTGTTACCATGACTATACCCGAAGCGCAACCCATTGGTGCAAAGAATGTGAAGGGAATCACCGCAGAAAACGAGCCCTGTGTTATGGCTAAGGATGTGGCCCAATGTTTTTTCATAAAAGACCCGACAAGGCCGAACCGTGTAGTCGTGAGGAGAGGCAAAAGGAGTATCATCGAGCTTGATGAAGTCGAGACCGAGGAAGATTTTCACCAATTCGATGATCCTAAAGAAGAGGACGACTTCAAGGAGCCATACACCACAACAAGAAGCAGAACCACATTACCTTCTTCCAAAAAAACCAATCCTTTCGTACGATCAAGTACTACTACGAAGAAAACAAAAAAGACCGCGAAAAAGACTTGAATCCATGTTGTAGATCAACTACTACCTATTTATTTTATGGACATGACTAACTATAAGGTGCCTGCTATTTAGCATATGCGTACGCGGGGCAGACGAGAAATAGGCCTCGTTTGCATGCATGCACAAAAAGCCAAAATGATGATGTCATCCCGCATTAAATGCAAAATCCGAAATTTCAAAACATTTTGTAGCCCAAACCGTTTATCCGATTTAGAATCCGTTTTCACGGCTGAGCTAGTCGCGACGAGATCTTCGAAACTAGATCCCATGTTGACATATTCCGACAACTTTTTTTTTGGCCCAAAAGTTACCCACCTATAACACAGAAGTTATCCATGCTATTGTATATAAGTTACCCACCATATTAACGATAAGTTTTCGGCTTTAAATAGAACCATTATTATTATTTTTTCTGGTTTTTCGAGTTTTAAAGTTACCCCACCTAATTTTTCATAAATAAATATCATTGTGATGGTAAATATATCGTACACAATTTGCTACCTATACACTAAAACAACCGTACAGTTTAATGATTTGTCATTTTCATAGTGACAACTACACCATATAAAGATGAACATTATGTTCGTAACTATTATTTAGATGACATGGTAAAATTGATTTCATGGTGGAGAACTACATCATGAACACACAGATAACTTCATAAGTACTGGGTGAGTAACTCAATCAGTATTGGGTGGGTAACTATTACCGAGAGAACATGGTAACTAAACTGATTTCGTGGTAGATAGCTACACCATGAAAACACATGAGTAACTTTATCAGTACTGGGTGGTAACTCTATCAGTATTGGGCGGGTAACTATTATCGAGAGAGTATGGTAACTACATTGATTTCTGGTGGGTAACTACACCATAAAAACATATGGATAACTTTATCAGTACTAAGAGGGTAACTCCATAACTATTACTGAGAGAGTATGATAGCTACAAAAAGTTCGTGCTGGATAACTACACATGAAAACACATGTGTAATTTTATAAGTATTGGGTGGATAACTCCATCAGTATTGGGCTGGTAATTATTACGAAGAGAGTATGGTAACTACATTGATTTCATGGTAGATAGTTATATCATGAAGAAATGGGTAACTTCATCGGTACTTGATTGGTAACTTTATCAGTATTGGGTTGGTAACTATGGTTAACTGCAACGATTTCGTGGTAGATAATTACATCATGAACACATGGTAACTTTATCAGTATTGGGTGGGTAACTATTACCGAGAGTAGGTTAACTAAATTGATTTCGTGGTGGATAACTGCATCATGAACACATGGGTAACTTTATCAGTATTGGGTCGATAACTCCGTAAGTATTGGGTCGGTAACTATCACCGATAGATTAGGATAACTCAATCAGTACGTGGTGGTCCGATGGGACTCCGTCGTCGCGCAGCGGCGAGGCCGGTGGTGCTACACCCGGCAATAGACGACCCTCGACTCTCGGCAAACAACATATTCAGTACGTTCTAGATGACCGAATACTACGCCGACTCCTATACCGTCTTATTCACCCGTCGAACTACAAGGAGAGCATGGCGCAAACTGATTTGACACATCCTCACACACGACCTCCCAATCATGTGCTCACAACCGTCGTCTATGAAGCACCGTGTCCACGTGCGCCGAGTTCTGGCGCCACCCTCACGAAATCACTAGTCGTGCATGACTCTCCTAGCAACTTCGCGTGCAACCCACCTTCGCCTCCGGACGTGAAGAACTTCTCTCCGTCGCTGCTGCCGCTCGATGTGTTGGGAAGGAGACGATAATTTTGAGAGAGACAAAGAAAAGAGATGCGGCCATTTGCTTGCGACGATATTGGGGAGAACCATAGTCTAAAAAACCGGACCGTCAACCACACCGGTCAGGTCGTTGGTTCATGGTTTACTAGTCCGACAGCTGGTTCAAATGGTACAACAGCTAGACAAGCCATTAAAGAAATTAATTATTTTTAGTTAATAAAAAACAGAAATGGGAATGGCTAAATAGTGTAACATTCCATAATAAATCACGAAGTAGTGCTAGATGAGATGGTTAGCGTACGTGGTGCTTGGCAACCAGTTCCCCTGCGGCCTAGGTTCGATTCCCACCACGCGTAAAGTTTTTTTAAACAGTCGCGAGCGCAAAAAGCTGACCGGACTGTTGCGTACGGATAGGCTAATCATCAGGCGCCTGCTGATTAGATTTCCTGTTATTTTATTGTCTATTTTATGAATCAATCAGTGTAATATTGAGACTTTACTCCAATTGTATTGGGACTTTAATCCATTTTATTGTCTATTTTTTTTATTTTTTAATACCTATCTACTTTAATGTGTATTCTCTCAAACCCTAACTTCTCTCAAAACCGCATCGCGCCCACGCCCCAATCCCCTCTCGCGCTCCGCCGCCACCTCCCCTTTCGCGCTCCGCCGCCGCCGTCCCCCTCGCTCCCCGCCGCCGCTTCCCCTCTCGCGTCGTCCCTCTCGCTCCCCGCCGCCGCTTCCCCTCTCGCGCCATCCCTCTCGCTCCCCGCCTAGACTCGCCGTCCCCAGCCTCGTCGTCCCCCTTCTTGCCGTCGCATCACCGTCCCCTGCCTCGCCGTCCCCCTCCTCACCGTCCTCGCCCCACAGATGGCGTCGTCGTCCCTGACCCGCGCCTCGCCTCGCCGTTGCCCGCCCCGCCGTCCCCTACAGCGCCTCGCCTCGTCGCCGTCCCCGACCCGCGACTCGCCTCGCCTTCCCCCCGCCTCGACGGTGAGTCCAATTTCATCGTCCCCTGTTTAGTGTAGTTAGTTGATTTAAATGTGTAGTGTTACATGTGTACTTAGTTTATTTAGATATGAGGCACAACTATAAAGCATTGTTGTTTAATTTTGTCTTATTTCAAATGCCAATGATTAAAATATTGTGACACTACCTTATACGGAGACGGTGCCAATGTTTAGTTTTCTCTTTTGTAAATGCCGATGATTCAAATAGTGTGGCACGATTTTGGGGGTGGTGCAAGCGAGCCTTGTGATACGCACAAATATACTACTTGTGCATCCCACTTGGCTCGCTTGCACCATCCCTGAAATTTGTGTGTCCAATCTAATTATATGAGGCATGATTTCTAGTTCATTTATATATTTTGCAACTTCTTGTATTCTAGTAAATGGATTATTTCTAATTGTTTACATTGTAAAATTTATATTTTCCATTCTTTTAATGATTTTATTGTTATATGTATAATGTGCAGCAAATGAATCCGTTGACTCCGTGTGTTGCTTGTGGCTATTCTTGTTGCATGAGTAGGAAGTTTAGCGTCATTCTGCAAGAGGATGTCGAAACTACAATGGTATGCTTACTTTAAACATGTTATGAGCATAATTGTTTTTGATAGTGCTATCAATTCCATGTGCCAATGTTTAATTGTTGTTTTTTCTCAGAACATCCCGTGCAGGGCTAGAAGTGCCTTCTTGGAGCATGTCGGCGTTGCCATTGCCGATCACAAGACATTTCAGTTCACTTTGGCCCAGATGACGGTGCCTACCAGGGAGTTCAAAGTGGAGTGCACCAACACGGCGGACGAGACGTATTTCAGTGGCCCTGCTTGGACATCACTTGCTCAGCACTACGAAATGGAACCTGGTCAGAGGTGCAACTTCTTCCTCGACCATGGCACCGAAGATGTCTACTTCATGTACATCCACCCCGAGTGCCCCCGTTCTGATTCTGACGAGGAGGACATTTGAGAGCTTTGTTAGAACTCCTTTATGTAGGCTAGCTTTATTAGATCAGTGAACCATAATAAGAACTTTGTTGATTTTAACTCCTTTATGTATGTATGCTACCTTTATGTATGCTAGGTGGCGTAGCCACTGCTATTTCTGTGAACTATGCTGTTTTGATGTATTTTCTGGTAATTGCAGTATATTCAATTCATATTTTTTAAATTCCCCAAAATTAACCACTGGCGTGATCTCACCACGTCGGTGATTCAGGTACATTACTGGCGTGATTTCACCACGCCGGTGATTCCAGTACGACACCGGCGTGCCCGCGCACTCGCCGGTAATCTCACGTAATCACCGGCGTGGCCTCGCACTCGCCGGTAATCTCAAATAGCACTGGCGTGAAGTTACCGGCGTGGGCATGTCTCGCCGGTGATGCCAAAAACGGCACACCGGTGATTCGTTGTTTCCTTGTAGTGTAGTACCGGCAGACTCTCACGGATACTAAGTTCTTCTCCAGCGGTAGAACGTGGCCGGTACCGCCAGGTACCGTTGGCGATGCAGAAGCGTTTTCGGAGGTGACGGTACTGGCGGCGGTAGCTCGGGCGGTAGTACCGGACCTGGGACTGGCGGTAGTACCGCTGTGCCGGCGGTATAGTACCACCACGTGGAGCTTCGTCTGCTTCTCTTCCTTCTCCTCTTCCAAGCCACCGTCTTGTCGGGCTCCATTCCTCGTGCACCTTGGTCATCCTCTCGGGTACCCGTAGTCGTCGTGGTAAACCTAGTATCATCAAGGGTGACGTAGTGTACCATCCAAAAGGGTGTGAATTGAGTTCTCTAAGAGGAATGAGTTCACCTTTGATATCCATGGTGACTGGGGGTATGTTGGAGTGCTTGACATGATGGGTGGCCAAGGTTGGGCTACATCACGTGTCCATGACATCATTCTCCTAATGACATGAATCCATTGTCAATTGAGTAAATGTCCATGATCAGGAAACCTTGATCATCTGTTGCCCAATGGACTAGTTAAGAGGCTACTAGGGACCTGGTTGTTTACATACCACACGTGTATTAATGTTTCCGCTTAATACAGTTATAGCATGGTACAAAACTTAATATGAACAATTGAGATATGACAAATAAAATATCTTTATTAATTGCCTCTAGGGCATATCTCCTTCAATGGTGTCATTTGCATATTGTAAGTGGGCCACGCCCCCCTCAATCAGGTGAGGGACAACCCCATGGATGTGACCTGCAGCGCTTGCAGAATCTAACATCTTAGCTAACGAGTCAGCCATAAAATTAAACAACAGAGGGGAGCAAGGATCACCCTGCCTTACTCCCCGTTTGTTCCTAAAGCAAGGATCTCTCTCTCTCTCTCTCTCTCGCTCTCTCTCTCTCTCTCTCTCTCTCTCTCTATCTATCTATCTATCTATCTATCTATCTCCAATTTCATTTCCCCTCAAAGTCACTCGAGCACACCTCCTTAGACCTCTCCCGCACCGACCATACACCCCTCAGTCTCACATCAGCAACGGGGAGGGGGGGGGGGGGGTAGGGAGCAGCAACACCGCAGTATTCCTTGGCGGCACGAGGGAGGAGTAGGATTATGATCGAAGCTACAAAATGTATTATCTTGATACGTCTCAAACGTATCTATAATTTCTGATGTTCCATGTTGATATTATACCAATTTTTACATGTTTTACATACACTTCATAGCATTTTTATGCATTTTCTGGGACTAACCTATTAACAAGATGCCACAGTGCCAGTTCCTGTTTTCTGCTGTTTTTGTATTTTAGAAAAGCTGTTCTGGAAATATTCTCGGAATTGGACGAAACCTGGACATGACCTCCTATTTTTCCAACACGTACACGGAGTCCAAAGGAGAGACGGAGGCGACCGAGGAGGGCGCCACACCATAGGGCGGCGCGGCCCCACCTCCAACCGTGCCGTGGTGTGGTGTGGCCGCCTTGGTCACCTCCTCGCGACGCCCTTTGGACTATATATTGCCTCCGCGGTGCAAACCCTAAAAGAATGGATGATTTCTCCAGAAGAGTTCCGTAGCTCCGCCGCCACCAAAATCCCTAATTCGGGGGACATAAGTCTCTGTTTCGGCACCTTGCGGGACGGGGAATTGCCCTCGGAGCCATCTCCATCGACGCCACCGCCATCTTCATCGCCGTTGCTGCCTCCCATGATGAGGAGGGAGTAGTTCTTCATCGGGCTGAGGGCTCATGCCGGTAGCTATGTGGTTTATCTCTCTCTCCCATGGTGTGATCTTTATGTGATCATGAGCTTTGTAATCTAGTTGAATCCATAGATGTTACTCTTCATTATCTTATATGCTACTTGAGTGGTTTTATTAATGTAAACTCCGGAGTCACCTTTGTCCCACAGTGCGAAGTTGACAGTGTGCGCACCGTGTGTGGTTCTTAGGCTAAAGATTACAGGAATACTTATCATGAGTTATTATTTGTGTTGGATGTCTCTATGAAATTGTGGTGTTTGTCTAGTACTATTTTAGGGCGCTCAAGTTGACAGTGTGGGGTTCCCTAGATATGGAATGCGACTTTAAGGTGTGCTTTTATAGCCCTACGCAGTGGATTGGTGTTCGTTATCCAACGAGAGAATAATTCAGAGTAGCATAGTGAAGAGGAAATATCTATGTATTCAATTATATTATTATTGTTGAGAGTGTCCACTAGTGAAAGTATGATCCCTAGGCCTTGTTTCTAAGCATTGAAACACCGTTTACAACCAGTTCTGCTACATGTTTGCTTGCTGCCATTTTTATTTCAGATTGCAATTACCACTTATAATCATCCATATCACTTGTATTTTAATATCTCTTCGCCGAACTAGTGCACCTATACATCTGACAAGTGTATTAGGTGTGTTGGGGACACAAGAGACTTCTTGTATCTTAATTGCAGGGTTGCTTGAGAGGGATATCTTTGACCTCTACCTCTATGAGTTCGATAAACCTTGGGTGATTCACTTAAGGAAAACATGCTACTGTTCTACAAACCTCTGCACTTGGAGGCCCAAGACTGTCTACAAGAATAGAAGCGTGCATAGACATCAAGCTATTTTCTGGCGCCGTTGCCGGTGAGGTAAGGTAAAAGGTACTCACATCCTCCATCTACTAAGCTATTTTCTAGCACTGTTGCCGGCGTGTGAGTGCTCGAAGGTATCTTCTTTAGATTCTGCAATTATATCTTTTCGTTTCTTGTTTTTATTTCACTAGTTAGGCTTAATGGAAAACAACAAAAAAATTAGAGAGCTGTATGAAATTTATCTTGAGTTAGGACATGATGTGTTTGAACAGAAAATTAAAAAACCTATGGAAAATTATTTGCATGATGGTAGCAATGTTATCACTATAAATTCTTTGAACACCATTATTGCTAATGCTATGGAAAAGTCTAAGCTTGGGGAAGCTGGTTTTGATGAATATGATATTTTCAGTCCCCCATGTTTTGAGGAGAAAATTTTCTTTGATGATACTTTGCCTCCAATTTATGATGATTATAATGATAGTGGTATTTTGGTGCCACCTACTATGGAGGATAAAGTTTATTATGATTATACTATGCCTGCAATTTATGATGATTACAATGATGGTTGTGATAGTTTTACTCCCACTATTACTAATAAAATTGATTATGCTTATGTGGAAAATATTGATACCTTTATGCATATGGATCATGATAAGAATGTTTCATGTGATGGTTATATTGTGGATTTTATCAATGATGCTACTGGAAGTTATTATGAGAGAGGGAGACATGGATTCATACATCACAATAATATTAAGTCTCCTCTCTTTATGTTGAAATTTTTGAAGTTGCACTTGTTTTGCCTTCCTATGCTAGTCACTTTGTGCTTCATTGATTTATTTTCTTACAAGATTCCTTTGCATAGGAAGTGGGTTAGGCTTAAATGTGCTTTATATTTGCTTCTTGATGCATTCTTATATGTTCAACTCTTATACATATGAGAGCATCGTTAAAATTATCATGCCTAGCTAAAAGGCTTTAAAGAAAAGCGCTTGTGGGAGACAACCCTTTGTTTTTATTTCTGCAATTTTTTTTCTTTTTTTGAGTCAAGGTTCTGTTTACTTCTGTAACATTGCCTTTGTATCTTTATTTTCTTGTATTGTTGTGCCAAGTATTGCCTCTAATAGGAAGATGATGCTAGATTTGGATTTCTGCGCAGGAACAGATTTCTTCTGTTCACCGTTTTGCTTCTGTAAAATCACGGAAAAATTATGTAAATCTGAAAATTTTTGTGCGTGATCCTCAGATATGTACGCATCTTTCATTAGTTTTGAGTTTTTCTATTTGAGCAATGTAAGTGCCTCGAAAAAATTCGTCTTTACGGACTGTTCTGTTTTAGACAGATTCTGCCTTTTATTTTGCATTCTCTCTTTTACTAGTGTTGAGTGGAATTCTTTTTGAGGTGGAAGAGCTTCACATAACATCAGTAGCAGTAGCTAATGTTTAAAAAGTAATTGTCATGTTTGTGTCCTTAAAGAACATGTGAGTTTTTGATTGTGCACTAACCCTCTAATGAGAATTATTCTGAGTTTGGTGTGGCGGAAGTTTTCAAGGGTCAAGAGAGAAGGATGATATAATGTGATCAAGAAGAGTGAAGAGCTTAAGCTTGGGGATGGTCCCATGGATCACCCCAGCATATTTCAAGAAGACTCAAGCGTCTAAGCTTGGGGATGCCTTGGGCATCCCCTTCTTCATCAGCAACTTATCAGGTCATCTCTAGTGAAACTATATTTTAATTCCTTCACATCATATGTGCTTTGCTTGGAGCGTCTGTATGCTTTTATTTTCGCTTTGTTATTTTATTTTCTGAAATTAACTTGGTTGGATCCTAGCAATTTTAGCTCCTGTTTTTCATGCATCTCTTATTCAGAGCTGTTAGTTCTTTTAGATAGAGTACTCTCTTGTTTCATTTATAATTATTTGGAGAGTTTGTGTTGAAATAAATTGATTGGTGTTTGGTTGGAACAGAAAATGCTGCACGTGGTAGATGGTATAATGATTTTTTTTGCATATTCTTGTAGATCACTGTTTTGGATAATTTGATACTTGTCAATTGTTTTGAGTTATCAAGTAGTTCATGTTTAAGCTTTTGTATCATGTGGTTAAAACCTATTAGTGGAGAAATACCGTAAAGCTTGTTGAAATTTGGTTTGTATGATTGGTATCTCTAAGGTCTAGATATTTTCTAGTAAAAGAGTTTGGTTAACAAGGAAGACAGTATAGAGTCTTATAATGCTTGCAATATGTTTCCATATGAGTCTTGTTGTACCGGTTGATATCCTGTGTTTGCTTCAAATAACCTTGCTAGCCTAAATCTGTACTGAGAGGGAATGCTTCTCGTGCATACAAAACCTTGAGCCAAAATCCATGCCATTTGTGTCCACCATAACTACCTATATGTGGTATTTCCTTGCCACTCCAAGTAAAATTTTCATGTGCTACCTTTAAACTATTCAAAACTTTATTATTCATTTTTGTGTCAATGTTTACCAAGCTCATGAGGACGGGGTGGATGTCTTTATGTCAACTGTCAAACAGACTTTACCACCGGACTAGCGGCATATATATCCGCTTATCCATTAATTTTGCAAAAAAAGCTGGCAAATGGGGTGCCCAGTCCCAATTAATTACAACTTTAACCGCTTAATTCTCTTCACATTTTTGCCCTGATTTATCAGTCAAGCAATGACAAACAGTGAAATATCTGCATGTGTAAACAAAAGAGAAGATGGATGATCTGCCTTGCTGGTAGAAATTACGTCCTTCATGGGAGCCGCTCTTAAAAGTCTGGTTGGCAGGGTCATATTGTACTTTCCATTTTCTGATTCGTTGACAATTAACAAACACCTCCCAAGACTTATTTTTACTCTCTATATGATTTCAAAAACTTAAAAAGCTCTAGCACATGATTTAATCCCTGCTTCCCTCTGCGAAGGGCCTTTCTTTTACTTTTATGTTGAGTCAGTTTTCCTACTTCTTTCTATCTCAGAAGCAAACACTAGTGTCAACTTTGGTGCAACAATTTTTATGTGCTTGTATATTGCACTTATTATATTGCTTTGTGTTGACAAATATCCATGAGATATATATGTTGAAAGTTGAAAGCAATTGCTGAAGCTTAAATCTTCCTTTGTGTTGGTTAAATACCTTTTACTTAGAATCTATTGCTTTATGAGTTAACTCTTATGCAAAACTCTTTGGTACTTGTCTCGAAAGTACTATTCATGGAAAGTTTTTGCTTATATGATTCAGTTGTTTGCTCATTATCTACTTGCTAGCAAACTATAGACCATTGACCTGGATCACTTCATTCATAACATGTGCTTTACAATACTATTTGATCAAGATTATGATTGTAGCATGTCACCTCAGAAATTATTTTGTTTTTATCGTTTACCTACTCGAGGACGAGTAGAATTAAGCTTGGGGATGCTTGATACGTCTCAAACGTATCTATATTTTTGATGTTCCATGTTGATATTATACCATTTTTTACATGTTTTACATACACTTCATAGCATTTTTATGCATTTTCTGGGACTAACCTATTAACAAGATGCCACAGTGCCTGTTCCTGTTTTCTGCTGTTTTTGTTTTTCAAAAAGCTGTTCTGGAAATATTCTCGGAATTGGACGAAACCTGCACAGGACCTCCTATTTTTCCAACACGGAGTCCAAAGGAGAGACGGAGGCGACCGAGGAGGGCGCCACACCATAGGGCGGCGCGGCCCACCTCCAACCACGCCGTGGTGTGGTGTGGCCGCCTTGGTCACCTCCTCGCGACGCCCTTTGGACTATATATTGCCTCCGCGGTGCAAACCCTAAAAGAATGGACGATTTCTCCAGAAGAGTTCCGTAGCTCCGCCGCCACCAAAAACCCTAATTCGGGGGACATAAATCTCTGTTTCGGCACCTTGCCGGGAGGGAGAATTGCCCCCGGAGCCATCTCCATCGACGCCACCGCCATCTTCATCGCCGTTGCTGCCTCCCATGATGAGGAGGGAGTAGTTCTTCATCGGGGCTGAGGGCTCATGCCGGTAGCTATGTGGTTATCTCTCTCTCCCATGGTGTGATCTTTATGTGATCATGAGCTTTGTAATCTAGTTGAATCCATAGATGTTACTCTTCATTATCTTATATGCTACTTGAGTGGTTTTATTAATGTAAACTCCGGAGTCACCTTTGTCCCACGGTGCGAAGTTGACAGTGTGCGCACAGTGTGTGGCTCTTAGGCTAAAGATTACAGGAATACTTATCATGAGTTATTATTTGTGTTGGATGTCTCTATGAAATTGTGGTGTTTGTCTAGTACTATTTTAGGGCGCTCAAGTTGACAGTGTGGGGTTCCCTAGAGTGGAATGCGACTTTAAAGTGTGCTTTTATAGCCCTACGCAGTGGATTGGTGTTCGTTATCCAACGAGAGAATAATTCAGAGTAGCATTGTGAAGCGGAAATATCTATGTATTCAATTATATTATTATTGTTAAGAGTGTCCACTAGTGAAAATATGATCCCTAGGCCTTGTTTCTAAGCATTGAAACACCGTTTACAACCAGTTCTGCTACATGTTTGCTTGCTGCCATTTTTATTTCAGATTGCAATTACCACTTATAATCATCTATATCACTTGTATTTTAATATCTATTCGCCGAACTAGTGCACCTATACATCTGACAAGTGTATTAGGTGTGTTGGGGACACAAGAGACTTCTTGTATCTTAATTGCAGGGTTGCTTGAGAGGGATATCTTTGACCTCTACCTTCCTGAGTTCGATAAACCTTGGGTGATTCACTTAAGGAAAACTTGCTGCTGTTCTACAAACCTCTGCACTTGGAGGCCCAACACTGTCTACAAGAATAGAAGCGTGCGTAGACATCATATCTTTCAAAGCGTGAACACGATTTATGATTTGTCTACACCGTCATCTTTATCTTGACGAGATATCCAAAACTAGACCAATGTTACTAAGTTTCGATGATTGTTTATCCTCCAAGTTGCCTAGACGACGAGCTACTGGGTGAGGGATGAGCTCGGACAACGAACACGGATGTGCCGGTGGCCGATTGACCGGCGAGATGCGAACACCTAGAGGAGGAAGACATACCACGAGGCGGCGCGTAGCGGCCGGGGTGGCTGCGCGGTTCGCTCCCCGACGGTTCCCGGCGAAACGCGACGACTCATGGGGCTGGGTTCGTCGAATACGACGAGGTCGGCAACGAGCGTAGCTTCGTCGATTTAGGCAACGAGACATGGCCGAATCGAAAAGGGGGACTACGGCTGGTGCTACAGGGTGTCGGCGAGGACTCATGGTGGCCGGTGGAGGCAAGAAGGACGGTGCCGGAGTGGATGCAGCCGAGCGGGAGAACGACAACCTATGGGGAGGCAAAAATTATCCGCATTGGATCGGCAGAAGAGTAAATATAAGCGGCCGAGTAGCCGAGGAGTAAAAATATACTACTCTAAAGCTGATAAGGGATAACTAGATACGGTTTAGCCCCATAAAATGAAAAATTTACTGCTCTAACCGATTTTGAGGGATTGACTAAAAATGATCTAAGAAATAGCGGGGACGTTCGTTCCTTATAAAAATCGTATAAAAAATGTACAAAAAACAGTCATGGAAAAAATAAAAAAATCGTGTTGGGTGCAGCTAGCGTGAGCTGTAAATCTGTAGCAGAAAAATACCATTTACGTGCTGCACCAAATAAACAGGTACTGAAATCTGAGCTCAGAAGGAAAAAAAAATAGACAGAACGTTATCTTGGCTAGCTCGGCCATGACAAATGTCTCAAGCGTGCGAAACGGCCTCGCCTCCCTCGCGCGCCGCGCACACGGAGCATTCTGCCGCTCCCCTCTTCTCCTTGGTCGCTCGCCGGCCGTCGAGGTAGTGCTGGTACATGTAGGAGAGAAACCCCCACACGGCCATGAGCATGGCGACGGCCTTGATCCCCGTCATCCTGTCTCCGAACAGCACGACCGCGAACACCGGCACCAGTGGCAGCGCCACCGTGTTCGTCACGTTGGCGAACAACGACGACACCCTGGTGATCAGGCGAAGCAACGCGACCCCCATCGCCTGCCAGCACACCGCCGTGCCCACCAGCGTCGCCACGTACCTCGCTCTCCCGTCCTTGAACGCCGCCATTTCCCCCGGGATCGTCCTCCACTCCCCCGACGCGAACAGCCCGCACACCGACACCATGGACGCCACGATGTTCGTGCACAGCTGCACCCATAGCACCAACCGGAACGTCCTGGTCCGGACCACCTTCTCGAAGGTGACCTCGAAGAGGGACAGGATGAGCGCGAAAGTGGCGGAGGCGGTCAGGGTGAGGATGAACCCCAGCGTGTACTTGCCGTGAGGGAGCTCGCTGGAGGTTCCGTCGGAGGAGGATCCGACGCCGAGCAGGGCGGCCGAGAAGGTCAGCACGACGACGGAGTTGGCGATGAGCGCTGTGAAGCGCTGCGCGTTGATGAGGCGCGAGGTGATGGAGTTGAAGCCGAGCTGCGTGGCGGCCACCAGCGCGAAGGTGGACACCGGCAGGTACTGCAGCGCGTACGAGTACATGAGGTTGTCGAAGCCGATGAGGATCCCGAGGCCCAAATAGATGGGCGCCATCTTGGACGCTGCGGGCTGGGGCCCGGCGTCGGCGGAGTCCGGCGGCGTGAGGAGGAGGAGGATGACGAGCAGGGGCGAGCCACCGGACACCATGAGCGTGGCCATCCACTTGCTGTTCCCGCCGGAGTTGTAGTAGAGGCGGCCCAACAGGGTGGCAATGGTCTGCCCGCAGAGCACCATGAGCATGTCCACCATCACCATCAGCCACCACCGGATGCTGCCTCCCACTGACCGTCGACGATCGGCGTCCTTTGATTCCCCGCCGTTCTCGGCATGACCTTGTTCTTGCTCCGTGGTGCCTTTAGTTGTCAGAAAAGGTAACGCAATTTAGTAACTGTATCAGTAAAGCTCACCTTTTTTAACAGAAAAAACATGTTCGTTTCTTTTCAGTTAGGTATGTGCTGAAGTGCAGAACGACATTATGAAACTGCTTTGTGAAGATCTTCTGCTTCACCTTTTCTTTTCTTTTTTTAGGCTAGACTCTCTTTTGTTCTACTTAACCAAACTACTAGTATCACGATTCATGCTTAAGCATGGCTTGCATGGTTATGGTGGCTGAACTGCTGCTACTGTAGCTACACTGTTTATTGATGACAAGTGCTGCTTTCTGCTTTACTTTCACCCCAACCGCTAAATTCAATTCCAGGAAGATAAGAGGACAGGTATGCATGGGTGATATACATATTTTATATCTCCATTGATTTTCTTTTCTTCATTATGAAAGCTACATGCATCATGTAGCGAAAGTTTCTTCGCCTTTCCTCTTCGTCTCCATGAACAAAATGTTCAGGCGGCGGAGTTTTTGAACAAGAAGAAGTGCAGTTGGCGTCGAACGATTAGATGATTTCGATGCTTGTTTGGTTGTTTGTTGCTTATTGGTATGGTGACAGTGTTGCCGGTCTTTCATGCACAACAGCACCGGCCACCATAACATGATGCTTGTGGTCCGATATTTTTTGTAGCTTTCCAAAATCAGAGGGAGTACCCAGGCCGCCAGGTAAACATCAACAAACCAAAAGTGTTTGCACGGCCAAGGCTGATCTAAACCCTTAATAAATGGAAAATCAAGCTGTAGGGACACAAGCACAGAAAGAAGACGATCTTTTAGATTATTACTGAGATATCTACCATGTCTGAAGATGCAAACATGCAAAGAAGATGTGGGGTACCTCTGATTTGGAGCTGAATTTCTTGAGCATGTGACATATTCGCTGCTGATGGGTGCTGCACTACTGACTGAAACTCGTAAGAACAGAATGGGAGGGGTGGCTGTTTTTATGCTCGCTATTCTCTTGCTGATGAGCAATGGACCCTTGGCTCCTTGTCAGCATATATATTGACCAAGGCCCCCGCTGGAGTAGTGAAGACACATCTATCCCCAGTATGATTGGGTGCCTTTTTTTTCTTCGATGGAGGACCCCACCCCAACTTCGATCTACATGTTTGGGTAGTCATGGCCCCACATTTCACTCAAACCTGTCAATCGGTCATGTATCATGAACCATTTAGACGGTGATTGAGGCGCATTAGTTTCTGCACGTTTTTTTTTTGAACACTGGAGCGGCCCCGAAGGGCCTGCCTCGATCTACATGTTTGGGTAGTCATGGCCCCACATTTCACTCAAACCTGTCAATCGGTCATGTATCATGAACCATTTAGACGGTGATTGAGGCGCATTAGTTTCTGCACGTTTTTTTTTAACACTGGAGCGGCCCCGAAGGGCCTAGATGCCTCTTAAATCAGCGGTGCAGTTACATTTTACATAGGGGACCTCAGAAGAAAAAACAAATACAAACAAGCCCCTACAAATTATAGATAAGCCCTTAGACACAAATAGGAAAAAGCAATTAACTCCTCTCCTACCGCCGGAGCACGCCGAGCTCCAGCCACGGCCATCTTCACCAACGCCGGGGACGAAACCACTTGGCCTTGGGAAGAAGGAGAACGCCGTCGCGAGCTCAGAACAGTGCCTCCACCTGGAGGTTGAAGAAGCGCCGGCTTGCATCGCCGGCGACGAGGACCACCTGTTGGTCACCTGAGTCGGCTGCCAAGACAAAGGGCGCCGAGAATGATCTCCAAATCTCTGCGGCATCGCAACTCCAAGACAGCCAAATCTCCGGTCACGCAGCGCTGCCCAAGCTCCCTCCCCATCGCCACCATGGCAAGTTGAGGCGGTTGATTCAGCTCCGCTACCACCAGATCTCGAGCTGCCGGCCTCCGACCGCCGCACCGTTGTCGCACATCCGCCGTCGAACTCCGGACTCCCGCCACGAGCCAGAGGAGGCAGAAGAAAGGAAAAATTGCAGCAGCAGAAGACCAAGAACCAGACCTTATTAAGGAAGCTGCCCTTGCTCGCCATCTTCGCCGCCTTCGGCTCCCACCATGGGAGCACCGCCGCGAGGAGAAAAGCAACAACAACAAGCTGGACCTGGCAATCCAACTGTGAACTTCCGATGCTAGCCTTATTCGGAGGGATGCGTGGATCTGTCCGCCTCACTTGCGCATCCACCTGCCACCGGCAGAGCGCAGCTCGACGGAGAGAGACCACGGCGAGGTGGATCTGGCCGCCAAGATCCATCTTCCTACCCTCAATCACAAACGGCACTAGGCCACACACCGGCATAAAGCCAAACTCCGAAGCGGAGGAACTACACCTACTATGTACAAGAGAGCCGCGGGCACCTCCCCCATCTCTTCTCCAGCCAGCAACGCCGGCGGATAAGATCCAGGTTTGGGCCGGGCAAGAAGCAAAGCAGAAGACGACTCTCAACGGGGGCGAGCTAGGAGAGAAAGGGAAAAGCGCAAACTGTTTGGCGATCGTTTCTGCACGTTGGAGTTTTACTAACCAGTTGAAAAGAAGATCATTTGTCCTTTAGCTGCTGGCTTGGTCTAATTAGTTTAGTTCTTTGTCGATAAAAAAAGAGTTGCTATTAGTTGTCTGATGTACATGTTTTTCAATTTACAAATCCCTCGTAGAGCTCAGATGGTTGGACTACTTCAAATCAACAATGAACAAAAAAAAATCCTCACAAAATGGGTGATAATTGCCAATTATGACCCTTGTAAGAAAGTTTCTCCTTAACCCATTCTGAAAAATAATTTTGAATCCGACCCTTTTCCTCGGGCTTACATCATGAGTTGAACTACTCCACTCCCCGGGTCAAGGCGTTGAGGTGGCGAAAAGATCAGGTGCGCGAATCCGACATCGACTCACACATTGAGATGCTCATGATCAACACCCTGACTCATGGCATTGACCTCCGCAACCTCAACGTCCCACGTTAGGGCGTTGAGCCTCGACACCTAAACACCAATGATTGGGGGCGTTGAGCATGTCCACACGGGAGTGCCAAGTCATCTCGGCAGCTCAAAGACCTTGGCCATTGAGATGTGCAAGGCATTGAGCAAAAGATCAGATACAATACTGTTATTTTTCAAAAAGGATTATCTATTGATGAATTTTTAATCAGTGTTAGATCATATACTAATACCTCGTAGTGCTTAGATCTCCAACTCTCTTGAGCCAAACACCTTGATTTTGGAGTGGAGAAGGAGACCTAGATCTAAATCTTCACCAAAGGTATTTCGAATCCCCCAAGTCATCCTAAGCAGTGGCGGAGCTGCTGTATAAGCATTGGGTTCATATGAACCCAATACATTGCCAATATCCTTCACTAATCTGATCTTTGTCATTGTATATTAGTGAAAAAATACACCTTAGAAAAGAGAATGAACCCAATGAATTTATGTTCTGGCGTCGCCACTGATCCTAAGTGGATATTGTTACTCCTGGGTTTGTGGAACCCTAGACGGAATTTGGTTGCCCATGTGCTTCATCTTGGTGTAGAAGTTTCGGTGCATTGTTGGGAGTCTCCAATTGAGTTGTGGAGAAGCCCAAACCTTTTGTAAAGGTTTGTCAATGCCTTCAAGAAGACTTCATAGTGGATTGTGTTCTTAATTTGTGAAAAAAGTTCAGCGAGAATAGGGTGAGCCTTTATGGAACCACACCCCTCCAACGAAGACGATCTTCCCTGACAAGAACTTTCCACATTAATCCGCGTGTCCACCACTGTTGTTATCTCCAAGCTTTACTCTTTGTTTACGTTTGCTTATTTTATCTTATATGATTTCCACATAGGATTGTCCACATAGTACACATCTAGACAATCTCTATTATTTTTGTATCCCTAAATTGATAAGAGAAGATACAAATGTTAGTCGCGTATGACCTCACCCCTTCTAGTCAATCATACCGATACTTTCAGGGAGATCTCGAAGGTTTGAACTCTTACAACAATCAAGGAGAGGGAATGTAGTCGTTACCATTCTTCATGGGGAAGAGTTGGCTTTAGATAGCAGTCTTGCAAAATCCAACAATTACACTAGTTTTTTTGTAAGGCCCAAATAAACCCAAACCTGTGGGTAGGGGGTGGGCGGACTCTTCCGGAGGCGAGAAAGTGACAGGCAACATCCGGCCTTAAAAAGAGTTGCACAACACGACGTGAGCCATGGACAACTTTCTATGGAGGTTGTATGTTGCCTAGGTCATAGGGATGGCCAAAAGCTCTGGACCTGGAGGTTCTAGGGCAGCTTTTGTGCTATTTAGAGAGTTCCCCAACTGGTGACAAACCATGCACATCGTAGCACCGAAAGTTCCGGACCCTAGAGGTTCCATGCCATTTTCCCGGGCAACCTCTGGGTGGCTAGAGAGTTTCTAAACTAGTGGTGAACCGTGTGTGACCTTCTAGATCACCAGAGGTTGGCACCAGAACTTCCAGACCCGAGATGTTCTGGGGTAGGAGTAGGACCCTGAAAGTATCACGCCTGAAAGACATACTTTCATAACAAAACTTTAAGGAGAATACTCTCCTACAAAAGAAAGGCTATTTTGGTACAAATAAGTCTATGTATGTGAGTTTGATTCCCACTGTTACCTTTAAAGCAGACTCCCTGTTAATAGTACGACTCAATAAAACATCGCCGAGATGTCGCCTCCTTTCACCTTTTACTTCGTGTGGTTTTCCAACATTAGTGATATCTTCCGAATGTTCTCGGACACTGTCATTAAACTAAAGTAAATGGTTAGTTGGCTAACCATATTATCATTAACACCAAAACCATTTAGAAATAGATATACCCTTTTAGCATAGTGAGCTCAGTTTGAGTGGCTTAATACTTGCACAAGTTGGAGAGAAAAAACGAGAGATACGATAGATTCACGCGTGTTGAACCAGGACATCTACTAGTCTCATAAAGTTGTGTAGCTATGCGTAGCTGACCGATTTATAGTAAATTAACCACCAAATTATCCTATTTAATCACATTGAGATAAGACTTAAAAAAGAGAGAGAGGTGCACAATTTAGCAAAAGAAAATAGGACTTTAATTTGGTACCACCACATGCCAACCGTTGCCGGTCTTAGCTCATGTCACATGTCACGCGATAATTATGCAAAAATCCCTGAGCGAGCGCTATATGCGTGATGCACTGCCAGGTGCATTGCCGTGCACTGTCTTGTATGTTTCTAGTATTTTAAACGTCAACATGAGCTGCCCTTTATCTCACTACCATTGGCTTAGCAGTATCAGACTAAATTTTGTGCACTAGCTCTGAAATTTTGAAATTTTGAGAATTCTGGAGTGGGTCATATGCACATGGGCCAACCCATTATGGAACAAAATTCCAATATTTTTACCTGAAGCCAAGGGATTGAGTTGGAAAAGGGTATCGGACGAAGGTAGCGATTTCACCCAATTTATGAGAACCAATTCGTGTTTGCATGGTTAAAATGGTGGTTGTACCCTAGCCCAGTAGAGGTCCCTTGGTTTGACGCTGATTTTTTCTCATTTAGACGGAATATTATTCAGAGGGAGGAGACGTTCCCATCGACAACGAGACGTCCGTGGTGACTTTGTCAATTTTCAGACCTGATCCGCCGACTCAGTCTTTCGAACTCAGAAAAAAAATCCATCCAATTTATTTGGAGATTACCCCCGTAATCCCTACTAATACACTAGTGCCACTTGAGGATTGAAGGTGTATCTCTTGGTGCAATTTACTCAGTCGTGGAAGAACCTCTGACGCGTGTCAGCTACTCGTGGAAGGACTTATATGATGGTGCACATCAAAATCAACAAATCGTTCTACTAGCAGTGCAATCAAACATGGAAAGAGGCGCTTTGACCTGTTCAGATGTCCTGTTGCAGCTCATACCTGCGTCCATTCATGATATCTTTCGTTAGTTAGATTGGAGCTAAGATCCAAAAATAAGCAGCAGTTTCTGCGTGTAAGCCGAGCGGTGCTATCTGGCACGCACCACTGTCGCATCACGCAGGCTCTATTTCTGTGGTTGACACTGACTTCTGGGCACCATCCACCAATTTATTGACTGGACTATGTGACAAGCGACAACAGCAAAGTGGGACCGTTCAAATATCGCTGAAGTATTGGACCAATTTTGTCCATATCCTGCACGAGATGTGAGAGTGCATCAATCATTGCACAGACTGACACGCATACCTGCATGAGACTGTGACCTTCTGTGTTGAAAATTAACTGAAATTGCCGTCATTTTTCTTGCGAGTTAATGGAGGTGCTAGCTGTCGTTTTATACAGTGTGCAGGTAGGAACTTCTACTGAGGATCTTCTTCTTCACGCTTTTTTTGATCTATTCTCTACTGTTCTTCTTGCTTTTTCTGACGACGGATCTTTAATTTCGACATTTATAATAGTACAACATGTATGTGATTCGAACATGTCTGCTATTGGGAGAGTCGTTTCGACTCCCGAGCTCCTGGTATATTAGACCAAATTAAACAAATAGTAAACATTTCCAAAAATTCTAATTTTTTTTGGTGATGAACATATACATGTTTTCTAAATATGTGTGAAGTTTCGTGATGAAATGTCATGTATGCTGCTCTGTGTAAAAATAACAAAATAAGTGCTTAAAAAGTATGTTTTCGTAATTGCATATCGACCATGGATTTGTCTTTTTTGTACAGGACATACCAAATGTCATTTCACCATGAAACTTGGCACATATGTTGAACATTGGTATGTGTTCGCCTCCAATTTTTTCAGATTTTTAAAATATTTTACTATTTTTAAATTTCGTTTAATATAAAAAGAGCATATTAGCTCGGGAGTCAAAGTGAATTTCTGCTATTGAGACCTCTATGCTATTGCAACGTGTTCTATACAGTCCACACATGTGGGCAGAGTTTGTACTTGAAAACTCCTGAATATGTTTTCTGTTCATTCAGTGGCGAGTTTTACAGTCTGGTGTTCGTCGTCGTCGGCTGATCTCTCAGCTAGAATCTTCTTAATCTTGGCATCGTCAAGGTAGTGCTGGTAGATGTAGGAGGCGAACCCCCAGAGGCCTATGAGCATCGCCAGCACCTTCACCCCGTCCATCTTGTCACCGAGGAAGATGATCGCGACGATCGGCGACAGCGGCATCCCGATGGTGCTGATGACGTTGCTGAAGAGCGACGACACGGCGGCGACGAGCCCCATCATGCCCATGGTGGTGAGCTGCCACGATATGGCGGTCCAGGCCAGCGTCATCCCGTAGGACACGGCGCCCTTCTTGTACCCGTGCATCTCCCCGCCGAGTGTGCTCCATTCCCCGGAGATGAACAGCCCGGCCACTGACACGACGGCGGCGGCGGTGTTGCTCCAGAACTGCATCTCCATCACGTCGTAGAAGGTGTCGCTCTTGAGCACCTTGTCGAAGGTCAGCTGGTTCAGGGACAGGATCAGGGAGAAGACCGCCGACGCCGACAGTGTCAGCATGAACCCTGCCGCGAACTTCCCCGCCGGGACGGCGCTGTTGGTCCCGTCGGAGCCGTTGTTCACGCCGACGAGCGCAGCGGAGAAGGTGAGCAGCACGACGGAGTTGACGATGAGCGCGGTGAACTTCTCCTTGTTGATGAAGTAGGAGAAGACGGCGTTGAATGAGAGCTGGGTGGCGCAGATGAGCGAGTAGGTGGACAGCGGCAGGTAGAGGAGCGCGTACGAGTACATCAGGTTGTCCCCGGCGAGGAGGATCCCCAGGCCGGCGTAGATGGCCGCGATCTTCAGGAGCGGCGGCCGCGCCGCCCTGGTGGCCTTAGGACGCTGCCGCCCGAAGTAGAGGAGCAACGGGATGGCGATCGGCGTGCCGCAGGACTGCACCAGCGTGGCCATCCACAGGCTGCCGCCGCCCTGGTCGTAGTAGATCCTGCCCAGCAGCGTCGCCACGCTCTGTCCCGCGAGGACGAACACGATGTTGACGAGCACCAACGCCCACCATTGTAGGCGCGCCGAGATCGGCGGTGGCACCGCGGTTGCAGGAGACGTGTCTATATTAGCCACGTCGCCTCCTGTCGTACCTGCAGCAACGTCTACTGCTCCGATCAGTTAATCGATCGACTCATCTGTCTACCCTCCAATTTGCCAATAAATTCCAACAACAAGAACATAGCCATACCTGCCATCTGCAGACGAATTTCGCCAGCATCGCCCATGGCGATGTCCCGATCGAGATGGATATGATTGCAAAGAGAAATCGCCGTATCCTGCAAACCCTGAAGTCCTGAAAACGATACGCAACTCGATAGCGATCGAGCTTTCACACCCTGCCTCCAATGTAGACCTGATCCGATTGCTCGCGGATACCGTATCGTCTTCGTCCTCCGGTGGAAATCGGAGTGTCTCCCCGTCGATCGAATTATAAGGCGGACAGCAATGACGCTAGGGTCTGAATCTGTGGTCAATACTAGCTTGACTCGACACCGTTGAGCAGCACTTCTGCCATGAGTCAATTTTCCCGGCTTCTTGAAATAAATCCAGGGCACGTTGCTAAAATAAAGTCAAGCGAGGATAGCGTTTGCGCCGCCGTTAACCGTTTGGTGCAGTGGAGTCCACACGAGAATCGAACTTATCTCTAGTTTAACGATACCGTCCCACCTAATTTAGAATCGGAGAAGTATCCGTCCGTTTCACCTCAATTTTGAAATTTGAACCACAAAGTACGATTTACCAATATAAACTTGTTCCAAATAAATAAATAGTGCAGAAGAGCAAAAGTGATTAAAAAAAATGTCAAAATCGGGGTCCGAAAGAAAGAATAAGATTCGTTTGAAAGCTAAGTGAAAAAACCTGATGAAGACCACTTAAAAGTTAATACTGATGCTAGCTTTGATGAAGCTAAAAACCAGGGAGGTACTGGTCTCGTGGTTCGTGACAACCAGGGCAAGCTTATCAGAGCACAACCACGTTGGTTTGAATATGCACCTAATGCAATGGTGATGGAGGCACAAGCATTAAGAGAAGGGGTCCAGCTGGCTATGGACCTCGGTTATCAATCTGTAAACTTGAATAGAATCGATATTTTATTGATTATTGCGATCGGGTTACATGACTTTATATAGTACAACCAGAACCGACTTAGCCTAAACCCCTATCTTGACTAGCAATCCTAGTAGAATTACAACTCGGGTTGGACTCCAATTACATAGTCTAACATCCCCCGCAGTGTCAACGTGGGGTTCAACAACGTTGAGACTGAAGCGTATGTCGGTAAATGGTGCAGTAGCAAGCCCCTTGGTAAAAATGTCAGCAAACTGAGCAGTGGTAGGAACATGAAGATCTCGAACTTGTCCCAACGCAACCTTCTCGCGAACAAAATGAATGTCAATCTCAATGTGTTTGGTAGGACGGTGCTGAACCGGATTGCTGGACATGTAGACTGCTAAAATGTTGTCACAATAAACAATGGTAGCCTGCTGGATGGGTCGATGGAGCTCCGAGAAAAGTTGGTGTAGCCAAACTGTCTCAGCAACAACGTGTGCAATGGCTCGATACTCAGCTTTCGCAGACGAACGAGAGACTCTGACCTGCCTTTTAGAAGACCATGAAATCAAATTGTTACCTAGAAAAACACAGTATCCGGATGTGGATCGACGAGTGTCCGGACAACCAGCCCAGTCCGCATCGAAATATGCTGTCAAAGTGGTGGGTGAAGAAGGATTAATGTGAAGACAGTGATCAAGAGTACCTTTGAGATATCAAAGAACGCGTTTGACATGATTGAAATAAGGAATGCGAGGATCATGCATATAGAGGCAGGCTTGCTGGACGGCATAAGAGAGTTCAGGACGGGTGATGGTGAGATATTGGAGAGCACCAGTTATACTACGATAAAGAGTGGAGTCAGAAAAAGGTTCGCCGTCAGAAGACAATTTTGAATTGGTGTCAACGGGAGTTCGAGATGGTTGACAATCGAGCATACCAGCTCGTGAGAGAAGATCAATAATATATTGGCGTTGTGAAAGAAGCAAGCCTTTGGAATCACGTGTGACAGCAATCCCCAGAAAATGATGAAGTAAACCTAGGTCAGTCATGGAAAATTCTGCACTAAGAAGAGACATAATGTGATCTAGAAAGGTTTGAGAAGATGCAGTAAGAATGATGTCGTCAACATAAAGAAGCAAGTAAGCAGTGTGGGAGTTTTTGTGATAGACAAAGAGAGATGTGTCTGAAAGAGAGGGCAGAAAACCGATGGTCTGAATAAAGGTAGAGAAGCGTTGAAACCAGGCACGGGGAGCTTGTTTTAAACCATAGAGAGATTTTTTAAGAAGACAAACATGATCAGGAGTGGAAGGAGCCACAAACCCTTGTGGTTGTTGACAATAAACTGTTTCCTGAAGTGAGCCATTGAGGAATGCATTTTTCACATCAAGCTGATGAATAGGCCACGTAGAGGAGATGGCTAAACTAAGTACAGTGCAGATGGTGCTTGGCTTGACAACAGGAGAAAAAGTTTCATCGTAGTCAATCCCGTGCTGTTGGGAATAGCCGCGCCAGTCCCAACGTGCTTTATAATGGGAGAGAGTGCCATCGGAGTGGAATTTTTGGCGAAAGACCCATTTACCAGAGACTACATTCGCTCCAGAAGGACGTGGAACTAGCTGCCATGTGTTGTTTTGAATTAGCGCATTGTATTCTTCGGTCATTGTAGCGGCCCAATTTGGATCAAGAAGAGCAGATTTTATAAGAGGAGGGTACGGGAGAGACAGAAGGTGTAGCAGTAAGAGTGAGAGGTTGACGTGGCTGACGGAAACCAAATTTAGCACGAGTACGCATGGAGTGATCATTAAGTGGAACAATGGTTGGAATCGCACGAGGAGGTAGAACGGGTGTAGGGTTTGCAGAGTCTGGCGCAGAGGTTGGTGCAGACACTGGAGAGGAAGGATGAGTGGAGTGAGGAGAGTCGTTTGCCGCGGCAGAATTTTGTGTGGGTTGCGGGGACGCGGCAGAGCCGGGTGATGGTGCTGCGGAAGCGTCAGAAAAACGAGGAGAAAGTTGTGGAGTGGTGGGACTAGGTGGCTGGGAGGGGTCCGGTTGTGCCATTGCAGAAACACTTGGGGAAATCACATGGTAGAGAAGGTTAGGAAGGAGAGCACGGCTTGGAGAAGAGGATGTGGAGTTTGGAGAAGATTCAGTGGAAGGTGTTCATGTGGCAAAGGGGAAGATTGTCTCGATGAAGGTGACATGGCGAGAGATGTGGACACGGCCAGAAAGCAAGTCCAGGCAGCGATATCCTTTATGCTCATCCGAGTAACCGAGGAAGACACAAGCAATGGACCGGGGAGCTAATTTGTTTGGAGAGGTGGCATAGGAGTTCGGAAAACAGAGACAACCAAAAAGTGGATGAAGATCAGGATAATTGGGGTGGCAAAGAAAGAAAGAGAAATAGGGAGTAGTTTATGTTGTGCTTTGGATGGTCAAATATTTAACAAATAAGTGGCCGTACGCAAGGCTTCAGCCCAATATTTTGGTGGCATAGATGAGTGAATGAAAAGAGTACGGATAATACCATTGAGTGTACGAAGGGATCGCTCAGCCATTCCATTCCGTGGGGAAGTGTAGGGACAGGAAAAACGCAGAAGTATGCCATGTTGGAGAAAGAAGTTTCGATTTTTGAAATTGTCAAATTCACAACCATTGTCACATCGGATGATACGGATGGGAAGAAAGAAATGTGTGGCAACATAGCGTTGAAAATTGAGAAAAATAGTATGTACATCCGATTTGTTACGAAGTGGAAACGTCCAAATAAAGTGTGTATAGTCATCTAATAAAACAAGATAGTACTTAAAACCGGAAACACTAGTGTGTGGAGAAGTCGATAGATCACAATGTAGTAATTCAAAGGGAAAAGTACTGCTAGAATTCGAGTTACTAAAAGGAAGGCGAACATGTTTTCCAAGTTGACAGGACGTTACTAAAAGGAAGGCGAACATGTTTTCCAAGTTGACAGGACTCATAAAGTGAAGCATCATGACTAACACGATTACAAGGAATAGCGAATTCACTAAGAAGAGATGCTAAAGTGGCAGCATGCGGGTGGCCGAGACGTGGATGCCAAAGGTCGATGGAGGCCACCAGAGATGAAGGTTGGGCAGCAGCAGGAACTCCGTGTAGAGAATATAGGTCACCGGAGCTGTTGAAGCACACGATCTCCGCTTTAGTCTGGAAGTCCTTCAAAGATAAACCAAAAGGATCAAATTCAATAGAGACTAGGTTATCTGAAGTGAATTTTCTAACAGATATTAAATTTTTAATTAGATTGGGTGCAACAAGAACATCTTGAAGAAGTGGTGTAGTGTGAGTAGGAATTGTAGTTTGGCCGACACAATGAATAGGTATGGAGGAACCGTCACCAAGGGTAATGGAAGAAAAAGGCGAAGTAGTGCAAGATGACAGCATATTACGCGAAGAGGACATATGACTAGAATCACCAGAATCGAAAATCCAATTCATACCTGAGTTTCCTTGAGCAGCAAAGTGGTTATATGGCCTACAGGAAGGCGGCTTGGTCCCAGGCAGGCGTCGTTGCAGGAGGTTGAGGCGGCGTCGGCAGCAAAGGTGGCAGGGGCATTGGAGCAGATATCTGGTACGTCGGATATGAGCCATCAGAGGTGGTAGGGGCGCCATATGGGTAGTATGTTGGAGCCGCAAGGTAAGCGTTCGCAGGAGCACGTGATCCGAGGAGCCTTGGTGCACCGGTGTGTGGTCGCATGCCCGGCATCCAGGAGCCAGAATAGGCGGGCGGAGCACCGATCGGCGAGGGGGCAGCCCATGGCATGGGCCACGCCTGCACCATCCCCGTCCACGGGTCATGAGGAGGATGCCAACTTGGAGACACAGGAGGAGCGGACGGTGGTGGAGCTGGTGGAGGGGCACTGCTTGACGATGGCGTGGTCGATGAAGATCTTGGCGGCCGATACACGGGAATTTCCCCCCGATAATTGGGGCTGGGACGCCATCCAGGAGGAGGTTGTACCGTGGGAGGAGGCGCAGCGACATGTGGAGGAGGCGGCGGTGCAGGAGGCGCCGATGCAGATGGTGCAGTTGGGTGTGCCGCGGCATGAAAGACTTGAGGTCGAGACTCTTTGCGAGCATGAGTCTCCGTGTCAAGCTGCAGCATGGAACGAACCTCGGCGAAGGTTGGAGGAGGCCGCATCATGGGGATGAAGGAGGCCTACTTGTCAAATTCCTCGCTGAGACCGACGACGACGATGTTGATGAGCTGAGAGTCGCTGACGGTGTCGCCGAGTTCACGGAGCTCGTCCCCAATGGCCTTGATGTGTTGGCAGAAGAGGTTGACGGGGGCATCACCTTGAGACATGTTGCGTAGCTCGGTGTGGAGAACGTTCTTCCGGGCATCGCTGTTGCTTTGGAAGAGCTAGCGCAAGGAAGCCCAGATTTCGGCAGCCGTGGCGCTGTCATGGTCGAGTAAGTTGAAGATCTCGGTGGAGATGCGGGTATAAAACCACTGGACGATCGCAAGATCATCTTTGACCCACTGGGGATCATCGTGACGAGGGACACTGGTAGCAGCGACATGGGAGCGCAGATTGCAGCGGCCGAGGTGAAGGTCGAAGAGGTGGTGCCAATGATAGTAATTGTGGGTGGATAGGTCAAGAACGATAGGAACAAATGGGCTGACGTCGGAGATGGTATCCGCCAGCGACATTGGGGCAGCGAAGAAGGTAGTAGGAGGTGGATTAGGGGTGTTGACAAGAGAGCTTTGGGCAGAGGAGTTTTGCGCCGCGGCGGCTTTGGCGGCGAAGTAGCCCGGAGGCGGTGGTGGTGGCGGCGTGGGTGGAGAACCCATACCCTAGGATCGGAAATCTGATACCATGTAAACTTGAATAGAATCGATATTTTATTGATTATTGCGATCGGGTTACATGACTTTATATAGTACAACCAGAACCGACTTAGCCTAAACCCCTAACTTGACTAGCAAGCCTAGTAGAATTACAACTCGGATTGGACTCCAATTACATAGTCTAACACAATCCATCACTGTTGAAAGTGATGCAAAGGAGGTTGTTAAGCTGTGCAACGGGGGATGCCAAGATAAATTAGAAAATTTCCCAATATGCCAAGAGATTAGGGAGATGAGAGGAGCTTTTGCAAGCTGTAGCATAGATTATGTTGGGCGAGAGACAAATTATGCTGCTCACCAATGTGCTAAACAGGCTAGTTAACATAGGAGGAGATGCTTATGGATCAACTATGATCCAACATTTCTGCATGACATTCTGTTGAATGATTGTAATCCTGTCGAGTAATTAATAAAGCTCTAAATTCACAAATAAAACATTGGTACTCTCTCTATTTTTATAATTTATAGTTTACATTGTTTTTTACTATATTGCTTTAACCAACAGCTATTCCTTTTTGAAACATAAAACCTGCTTATTATATGGTTACGTGACATGATATTTTTTTGAACAAACAACAATGTTGTTATTGTGAAAGCAACATAAACATACGACGGTGTTTGGAAAGTAGAAGGCGTGCCTTACGACCGTGTGCTGGACGTTGGATACTGACCTGGGGACACCGTATTTTTATTGGCCAGGTTCGGGCTCGTCTCGCGGTCGAGAAAGTCTTAATCCTGTTGAGCAACCTCGGGATCACGAATGTGATGACCCGGTGATCCCGACACAACACAACTTTTGTCATGATTGTTCCCAGAGGATAGAGTTCAAAGGAAATCCACCCGATCCCGATCCTTGGGAAGATCAACTCAAGAAGTAGGTCACTCCCTTGTGGAGAACTCCTTCATATCAGACACATGAGACTACAAGTGACCCATGGGGTGTCTTTTATCGGCCTAGAGCTTTGAGAAATGACCACCAATCCCCTGGGGAGAAGTAAGGGTAAAAGTGTCTACTCTAGAGAAACTGAAAATGCATCTAAGGTGGAAGATAAAGCTGGGGTATTCTAGTCTTTTTTGGTTCATGATCTTGTTTCATGAAGGGCTGCCTTGGTCCATGAGGACTGGCCACTAATGGGCTCCAGTGAGCCTCTCCTTCTTCCGCGGGATTCTTTTCTTTCTTTTTTCTTCATGTTTTGACCTTTCTTTTATTCTGATATTTTGTGTGTCTTTCACTTCTATACTTTTTGCACAGCCGGGAGGTGCACCGTTAGGGAAGAGAGCTGCTAGGATTAAGACAATTTTCTCCCCTGCAACAAGCAAAAACATGCAATAATTAATAAACCATGTTTGCATGAAACGTGCCACAAACCCCATGAAAATAACACAACTGGAATACTCCCAATCGTGTGCCTCGAAGATGCCAAGCCAAAGGCGATATATCTTTGGTCCATGTCCTGGAAAGCTAGATACCTTACATGATGTAGGTCAAATGCCGCCCCATGAAGATTCTATAATCTATTATGCTTTTCTGGACATTCTACATGACATATAGCAGGCATTCGCAAAGCTTACACTTAGTTATCTTCTCATCCCTACTAAGCATTGTGCTCCACCCATCCTCGATGGGTGTGGATTCTATGGTTCCACACTTGAGGGAGTAATCATTTGATTAGCCACACACTAGATTATATACCTTCTCAGAGAAGGGGGTTTCTCACGAAGAGGGTCAACAGAATTGTGGCACTAACTCAAAGCTTGCAGACTGGATAGGAGGTCAAACACATAATAGCGTCTAAAACTCCATGGAGAAGGGGAAATCCTTACAACTTGGTCGCCGGAATCTGGGCCCTAAGGAAAATCTGGCAGACTGGATAAGACGCTAGTTGCAGAAAGCTATTCTATCGGTGGATATTGACATGTAGAACAAGCCATAAAATCATGGTCCACTCAGTCCTCCAAATCTTTGACCTCGAAAACCTAGGTTAGTTCCCATGAGTCGCTCCATGTACATTGAGCTTGCAAAATTATAATGTCAGTCAACCCATGCCAAGGCGATGGTGTCCGGATTGGTATAGTATATGTGATTCTCACTGACCATGGACACAAGCTCAATAAACTGTAACATTTATATGGCACACCACCCTGATCTAGCTATCGTCAGTATCCCCTTATAGGCAATCCAATGATGTTGGAAATCTTGAACAACTCTAAGCTGCATTGACATAGATGCCCCTTTCTTTACCATCATTTGCCAAAATAATGCCTTGGATCCATCCCGGTTGACACAATTAAGAAGAGATTGAGCCCATGACCTTAAGGTCTATCCATGGAAACATATGACATTATAATCAAAGAGCACAAGCTAATCTATCAAGGCTCACGGTCCCTAGGCAACCAAGGGATTTGGAGCAACACACCGTCTTTCAGGTTTACAAGCAAGTGAACTTTGTCTGCCACTTCTAGATGAAGCTCGTTCATATTATAACTAGATTTTCTCAAAGTCACTGTTGGATACTATGTGACATAATATTGATGCACTAGATTTGTGTTAAAAGCACTAGGATCCGCGCAAATCAATATTAACATAATAACCACTTATCAAAACATTATCTAAACTGATCAAAATATGCCTATAATTTGCAATAGAGGAGATCTTTGACATATCCATACCCAATACTAACAATCTTTTGTACTCTCAGTCGAATAAAACAACATGCATGGAGGGCCAAACCAATGCAACAAACGCAAAGTAAGAACAAAAGAATTATTAAATCTCTAACTTTAAAATCCCTACCACAAGCAACAAATGCAATGGGAAGGAGGTCAACAAACAATTCCTAGATTTAATTAGATCCATAAAATTCACTTAACAAAGATGGGTTATTGGGCGAGTGAAATGACAATCTGTAGCCTAAGTAGGTTTTGGTGAAGTTGACACTAGGATTAGGGGACTAATGTTACCTTCATGTGTATTCTCGGGTTTTAGTACCAAATGATGCAATGGAATTGTGGAAGGATACCCCAATACAAAAATAGGAGAAGTGACGACAATCTTAAACTTCATGTATTTAATTACCTTTGTTCGAGCACATGTATGCCACACTATTAAGATATGTACTCTTGACGATCTTGATGTAGAGAAACATAATCTATGACATATACACATCCCCTCCACATATACTCCACAAAGACGAGAGAGAGAGAAATGGTCTACTATAAAATAGGCCTTACGAGTATTTTCTCTAAGCCCTATGTAGTACCTGGATTTCCTAATTCATTACCAAAGAATCCAAAGATTTTGGATGGTTTCCAGGTGTAATGCAGACGAGTCCATTATGCCCCTGGACTTGTCTAGAACGGCCCAATGCATGATCCATAATTTTGCGTATCATCCGGTATGAAACCTGTATTTTGGATTCTATATCGGTCTGTCAAATAAAATGTGGGTAACGGTTCTATCAATTTTGAGTGGACAATATATAGGCAACCGTTCTTCTCCAAAGGGGTAAGTTGACCAACTCCAGGTCATAATATATGTCTCTCTCTCTCTCCACCATTGTTGAGCACCACAAAGCTTGAGAGTCTCTCATTCCCCAACCAACTCAAATTCCTCTAGGGAAAAGAAAGAGGAGGTCTAGATAAGTTTTCAAGGAGCCAAAAGTGATTCTCCTTGAGTTCATCTAGTCAATTTTTACTCTTGGGTTTTGTTGGAAATCCTATATGAGTCGTTTGGAAATATACGGGTTCTTGATTAGTGCTTCGGAAAATTCGTGAGCTTTTGGAGGTCGCCTTATGTTCTACCCATAATGACTGTGATCTATGATGGCATGAATCACACGTTCGTTGGTAAACACAAAGAGAAAGGTATGATGTAGCCTAGCAGAAGTTTTCCCTTGATTTTATAAACCAAGGTTATCGAACCAGTAGGACTTGGAGAAGGCTTCAACTCGGTGTCACGGCGCCACAAAAGTCTGGACGGGAGACTTGGACCTGCACACAACACAAACAAACCACTTTGCCCCAACGAAACGAGAAGGTTGTCAATCTCCCCGGCTTGCTATAAACAAAGTATTAAATGTATGATGTGGAAAATATTATGTGAGCAAAAATGGACAGCGAGCAAATGATTATAAAAAGCTATGGAAACGGTGGTAAACAATATAGCAAAATAGGACCAGGGTCCACAATTCACTAGTGCTGTATCTCCAAAAGAACAAAATATCAGAATAAAAGAAAGGTCAAAACATGAAGAAAAAAGAACATGCAATAATTAATAAACCATGTTTGCATGAAACGTGCCACAAACCCCATGAAAATAACACAACTGGAATACTCCCAATCGTGTGCCTCGAAGATGCCAAGCCAAAGGCGATATATCTTTGGTCCATGTCCTGGAAAGCTAGATACCTTACATGATGTAGGTCAAATGCCGCCCCATGAAGATTCTATAATCTATTATGCTTTTCTGGACATTCTACATGACATATAGCAGGCATTCGCAAAGCTTACACTTAGTTATCTTCTCATCCCTACTAAGCATTGTGCTCCACCCATCCTCGATGGGTGTGGATTCTATGGTTCCACACTTGAGGGGAGTAATCATTTGATTAGCCACACACTAGATTATATACCTTCTCAGAGAAGGGGGTTTCTCACGAAGAGGGTCAACAGAATTGTGGCACTAACTCAAAGCTTGCAGACTGGATAGGAGGTCAAACACATAATAGCGTCTAAAACTCCATGGAGAAGGGGAAATCCTTACAACTTGGTCGCCGGAATCTGGGCCCTAAGGAAAATCTGGCAGACTGGATAAGACGCTAGTTGCAGAAAGCTATTCTATCGGTGGATATTGACATGTAGAACAAGCCATAAAATCATGGTCCACTCAGTCCTCCAAATCTTTGACCTCGAAAACCTAGGTTAGTTCCCATGAGTCGCTCCATGTACATTGAGCTTGCAAAATTATAATGTCAGTCAACCCATGCCAAGGCGATGGTGTCCGGATTGGTATAGTATATGTGATTCTCACTGACCATGGACACAAGCTCAATAAACTGTAACATTTATATGGCACACCACCCTGATCTAGCTATCGTCAGTATCCCCTTATAGGCAATCCAATGATGTTGGAAATCTTGAACAACTCTAAGCTGCATTGACATAGATGCCCCTTTCTTTACCATCATTTGCCAAAATAATGCCTTGGATCCATCCCGGTTGACACAATTAAGAAGAGATTGAGCCCATGACCTTAAGGTCTATCCATGGAAACATATGACATTATAATCAAAGAGCACAAGCTAATCTATCAAGGCTCACGGTCCCTAGGCAACCAAGGGATTTGGAGCAACACACCGTCTTTCAGGTTTACAAGCAAGTGAACTTTGTCTGCCACTTCTAGATGAAGCTCGTTCATATTATAACTAGATTTTCTCAAAGTCACTGTTGGATACTATGTGACATAATATTGATGCACTAGATTTGTGTTAAAAGCACTAGGATCCGCGCAAATCAATATTAACATAATAACCACTTATCAAAACATTATCTAAACTGATCAAAATATGCCTATAATTTGCAATAGAGGAGATCTTTGACATATCCATACCCAATACTAACAATCTTTTGTACTCTCAGTCGAATAAAACAACATGCATGGAGGGCCAAACCAATGCAACAAACGCAAAGTAAGAACAAAAGAATTATTAAATCTCTAACTTTAAAATCCCTACCACAAGCAACAAATGCAATGGGAAGGAGGTCAACAAACAATTCCTAGATTTAATTAGATCCATAAAATTCACTTAACAAAGATGGGTTATTGGGCGAGTGAAATGACAATCTGTAGCCTAAGTAGGTTTTGGTGAAGTTGACACTAGGATTAGGGGACTAATGTTACCTTCATGTGTATTCTCGGGTTTTAGTACCAAATGATGCAATGGAATTGTGGAAGGATACCCCAATACAAAAATAGGAGAAGTGACGACAATCTTAAACTTCATGTATTTAATTACCTTTGTTCGAGCACATGTATGCCACACTATTAAGATATGTACTCTTGACGATCTTGATGTAGAGAAACATAATCTATGACATATACACATCCCCTCCACATATACTCCACAAAGACGAGAGAGAGAAATGGTCTACTATAAAATAGGCCTTACGAGTATTTTCTCTAAGCCCTATGTAGTACCTGGATTTCCTAATTCATTACCAAAGAATCCAAAGATTTTGGATGGTTTCCAGGTGTAATGCAGACGAGTCCATTATGCCCCTGGACTTGTCTAGAACGGCCCAATGCATGATCCATAATTTTGCGTATCATCCGGTATGAAACCTGTATTTTGGATTCTATATCGGTCTGTCAAATAAAATGTGGGTAACGGTTCTATCAATTTTGAGTGGACAATATATAGGCAACCGTTCTTCTCCAAAGGGGTAAGTTGACCAACTCCAGGTCATAATATATGTCTCTCTCTCTCTCCACCATTGTTGAGCACCACAAAGCTTGAGAGTCTCTCATTCCCCAACCAACTCAAATTCCTCTAGGGAAAAGAAAGAGGAGGTCTAGATAAGTTTTCAAGGAGCCAAAAGTGATTCTCCTTGAGTTCATCTAGTCAATTTTTACTCTTGGGTTTTGTTGGAAATCCTATATGAGTCGTTTGGAAATATACGGGTTCTTGATTAGTGCTTCGGAAAATTCGTGAGCTTTTGGAGGTCGCCTTATGTTCTACCCATAATGACTGTGATCTATGATGGCATGAATCACACGTTCGTTGGTAAACACAAAGAGAAAGGTATGATGTAGCCTAGCAGAAGTTTTCCCTTGATTTTATAAACCAAGGTTATCGAACCAGTAGGACTTGGAGAAGGCTTCAACTCGGTGTCACGGCGCCACAAAAGTCTGGACGGGAGACTTGGACCTGCACACAACACAAACAAACCACTTTGCCCCAACGAAACGAGAAGGTTGTCAATCTCCCCGGCTTGCTATAAACAAAGTATTAAATGTATGATGTGGAAAATATTATGTGAGCAAAAATGGACAGCGAGCAAATGATTATAAAAAGCTATGGAAACGGTGGTAAACAATATAGCAAAATAGGACCAGGGTCCACAATTCACTAGTGCTGTATCTCCAAAAGAACAAAATATCAGAATAAAAGAAAGGTCAAAACATGAAGAAAAAAGAACATGCAATAATTAATAAACCATGTTTGCATGAAACGTGCCACAAACCCCATGAAAATAACACAACTGGAATACTCCCAATCGTGTGCCTCGAAGATGCCAAGCCAAAGGCGATATATCTTTGGTCCATGTCCTGGAAAGCTAGATACCTTACATGATGTAGGTCAAATGCCGCCCCATGAAGATTCTATAATCTATTATGCTTTTCTGGACATTCTACATGACATATAGCAGGCATTCGCAAAGCTTACACTTAGTTATCTTCTCATCCCTACTAAGCATTGTGCTCCACCCATCCTCGATGGGTGTGGATTCTATGGTTCCACACTTGAGGGGAGTAATCATTTGATTAGCCACACACTAGATTATATACCTTCTCAGAGAAGGGGGTTTCTCACGAAGAGGGTCAACAGAATTGTGGCACTAACTCAAAGCTTGCAGACTGGATAGGAGGTCAAACACATAATAGCGTCTAAAACTCCATGGAGAAGGGGAAATCCTTACAACTTGGTCGCCGGAATCTGGGCCCTAAGGAAAATCTGGCAGACTGGATAAGATGCTAGTTGCAGAAAGCTATTCTATCGGTGGATATTGACATGTAGAACAAGCCATAAAATCATGGTCCACTCAGTCCTCCAAATCTTTGACCTCGAAAACCTAGGTTAGTTCCCATGAGTCGCTCCATGTACATTGAGCTTGCAAAATTATAATGTCAGTCAACCCATGCCAAGGCGATGGTGTCCGGATTGGTATAGTATATGTGATTCTCACTGACCATGGACACAAGCTCAATAAACTGTAACATTTATATGGCACACCACCCTGATCTAGCTATCGTCAGTATCCCCTTATAGGCAATCCAATGATGTTGGAAATCTTGAACAACTCTAAGCTGCATTGACATAGATGCCCCTTTCTTTACCATTATTTGCCAAAATAATGCCTTGGATCCATCCCGGTTGACACAATTAAGAAGAGATTGAGCCCATGACCTTAAGGTCTATCCATGGAAACATATGACATTATAATCAAAGAGCACAAGCTAATCTATCAAGGCTCACGGTCCCTAGGCAACCAAGGGATTTGGAGCAACACACCGTCTTTCAGGTTTACAAGCAAGTGAACTTTGTCTGCCACTTCTAGATGAAGCTCGTTCATATTATAACTAGATTTTCTCAAAGTCACTGTTGGATACTATGTGACATAATATTGATGCACTAGATTTGTGTTAAAAGCACTAGGATCCGCGCAAATCAATATTAACATAATAACCACTTATCAAAACATTATCTAAACTGATCAAAATATGCCTATAATTTGCAATAGAGGAGATCTTTGACATATCCATACCCAATACTAACAATCTTTTGTACTCTCAGTCGAATAAAACAACATGCATGGAGGGCCAAACCAATGCAACAAACGCAAAGTAAGAACAAAAGAATTATTAAATCTCTAACTTTAAAATCCCTACCACAAGCAACAAATGCAATGGGAAGGAGGTCAACAAACAATTCCTAGATTTAATTAGATCCATAAAATTCACTTAACAAAGATGGGTTATTGGGCGAGTGAAATGACAATCTGTAGCCTAAGTAGGTTTTGGTGAAGTTGACACTAGGATTAGGGGACTAATGTTACCTTCATGTGTATTCTCGGGTTTTAGTACCAAATGATGCAATGGAATTGTGGAAGGATACCCCAATACAAAAATAGGAGAAGTGACGACAATCTTAAACTTCATGTATTTAATTACCTTTGTTCGAGCACATGTATGCCACACTATTAAGATATGTACTCTTGACGATCTTGATGTAGAGAAACATAATCTATGACATATACACATCCCCTCCACATATACTCCACAAAGACGAGAGAGAGAGAAATGGTCTACTATAAAATAGGCCTTACGAGTATTTTCTCTAAGCCCTATGTAGTACCTGGATTTCCTAATTCATTACCAAAGAATCCAAAGATTTTGGATGGTTTCCAGGTGTAATGCAGACGAGTCCATTATGCCCCTGGACTTGTCTAGAACGGCCCAATGCATGATCCATAATTTTGCGTATCATCCGGTATGAAACCTGTATTTTGGATTCTATATCGGTCTGTCAAATAAAATGTGGGTAACGGTTCTATCAATTTTGAGTGGACAATATATAGGCAACCGTTCTTCTCCAAAGGGGTAAGTTGACCAACTCCAGGTCATAATATATGTCTCTCTCTCTCTCCACCATTGTTGAGCACCACAAAGCTTGAGAGTCTCTCATTCCCCAACCAACTCAAATTCCTCTAGGGAAAAGAAAGAGGAGGTCTAGATAAGTTTTCAAGGAGCCAAAAGTGATTCTCCTTGAGTTCATCTAGTCAATTTTTACTCTTGGGTTTTGTTGGAAATCCTATATGAGTCGTTTGGAAATATACGGGTTCTTGATTAGTGCTTCGGAAAATTCGTGAGCTTTTGGAGGTCGCCTTATGTTCTACCCATAATGACTGTGATCTATGATGGCATGAATCACACGTTCGTTGGTAAACACAAAGAGAAAGGTATGATGTAGCCTAGCAGAAGTTTTCCCTTGATTTTATAAACCAAGGTTATCGAACCAGTAGGACTTGGAGAAGGCTTCAACTCGGTGTCACGGCGCCACAAAAGTCTGGACGGGAGACTTGGACCTGCACACAACACAAACAAACCACTTTGCCCCAACGAAACGAGAAGGTTGTCAATCTCCCCGGCTTGCTATAAACAAAGTATTAAATGTATGATGTGGAAAATATTATGTGAGCAAAAATGGACAGCGAGCAAATGATTATAAAAAGCTATGGAAACGGTGGTAAACAATATAGCAAAATAGGACCAGGGTCCACAATTCACTAGTGCTGTATCTCCAAAAGAACAAAATATCAGAATAAAAGAAAGGTCAAAACATGAAGAAAAAAGAACATGCAATAATTAATAAACCATGTTTGCATGAAACGTGCCACAAACCCCATGAAAATAACACAACTGGAATACTCCCAATCGTGTGCCTCGAAGATGCCAAGCCAAAGGCGATATATCTTTGGTCCATGTCCTGGAAAGCTAGATACCTTACATGATGTAGGTCAAATGCCGCCCCATGAAGATTCTATAATCTATTATGCTTTTCTGGACATTCTACATGACATATAGCAGGCATTCGCAAAGCTTACACTTAGTTATCTTCTCATCCCTACTAAGCATTGTGCTCCACCCATCCTCGATGGGTGTGGATTCTATGGTTCCACACTTGAGGGGAGTAATCATTTGATTAGCCACACACTAGATTATATACCTTCTCAGAGAAGGGGGTTTCTCACGAAGAGGGTCAACAGAATTGTGGCACTAACTCAAAGCTTGCAGACTGGATAGGAGGTCAAACACATAATAGCGTCTAAAACTCCATGGAGAAGGGGAAATCCTTACAACTTGGTCGCCGGAATCTGGGCCCTAAGGAAAATCTGGCAGACTGGATAAGACGCTAGTTGCAGAAAGCTATTCTATCGGTGGATATTGACATGTAGAACAAGCCATAAAATCATGGTCCACTCAGTCCTCCAAATCTTTGACCTCGAAAACCTAGGTTAGTTCCCATGAGTCGCTCCATGTACATTGAGCTTGCAAAATTATAATGTCAGTCAACCCATGCCAAGGCGATGGTGTCCGGATTGGTATAGTATATGTGATTCTCACTGACCATGGACACAAGCTCAATAAACTGTAACATTTATATGGCACACCACCCTGATCTAGCTATCGTCAGTATCCCCTTATAGGCAATCCAATGATGTTGGAAATCTTGAACAACTCTAAGCTGCATTGACATAGATGCCCCTTTCTTTACCATTATTTGCCAAAATAATGCCTTGGATCCATCCCGGTTGACACAATTAAGAAGAGATTGAGCCCATGACCTTAAGGTCTATCCATGGAAACATATGACATTATAATCAAAGAGCACAAGCTAATCTATCAAGGCTCACGGTCCCTAGGCAACCAAGGGATTTGGAGCAACACACCGTCTTTCAGGTTTACAAGCAAGTGAACTTTGTCTGCCACTTCTAGATGAAGCTCGTTCATATTATAACTAGATTTTCTCAAAGTCACTGTTGGATACTATGTGACATAATATTGATGCACTAGATTTGTGTTAAAAGCACTAGGATCCGCGCAAATCAATATTAACATAATAACCACTTATCAAAACATTATCTAAACTGATCAAAATATGCCTATAATTTGCAATAGAGGAGATCTTTGACATATCCATACCCAATACTAACAATCTTTTGTACTCTCAGTCGAATAAAACAACATGCATGGAGGGCCAAACCAATGCAACAAACGCAAAGTAAGAACAAAAGAATTATTAAATCTCTAACTTTAAAATCCCTACCACAAGCAACAAATGCAATGGGAAGGAGGTCAACAAACAATTCCTAGATTTAATTAGATCCATAAAATTCACTTAACAAAGATGGGTTATTGGGCGAGTGAAATGACAATCTGTAGCCTAAGTAGGTTTTGGTGAAGTTGACACTAGGATTAGGGGACTAATGTTACCTTCATGTGTATTCTCGGGTTTTAGTACCAAATGATGCAATGGAATTGTGGAAGGATACCCCAATACAAAAATAGGAGAAGTGACGACAATCTTAAACTTCATGTATTTAATTACCTTTGTTCGAGCACATGTATGCCACACTATTAAGATATGTACTCTTGACGATCTTGATGTAGAGAAACATAATCTATGACATATACACATCCCCTCCACATATACTCCACAAAGACGAGAGAGAGAGAAATGGTCTACTATAAAATAGGCCTTACGAGTATTTTCTCTAAGCCCTATGTAGTACCTGGATTTCCTAATTCATTACCAAAGAATCCAAAGATTTTGGATGGTTTCCAGGTGTAATGCAGACGAGTCCATTATGCCCCTGGACTTGTCTAGAACGGCCCAATGCATGATCCATAATTTTGCGTATCATCCGGTATGAAACCTGTATTTTGGATTCTATATCGGTCTGTCAAATAAAATGTGGGTAACGGTTCTATCAATTTTGAGTGGACAATATATAGGCAACCGTTCTTCTCCAAAGGGGTAAGTTGACCAACTCCAGGTCATAATATCTGTCTCTCTCTCTCTCTCCACCATTGTTGAGCACCACAAAGCTTGAGAGTCTCTCATTCCCCAACCAACTCAAATTCCTCTAGGGAAAAGAAAGAGGAGGTCTAGATAAGTTTTCAAGGAGCCAAAAGTGATTCTCCTTGAGTTCATCTAGTCAATTTTTACTCTTGGGTTTTGTTGGAAATCCTATATGAGTCGTTTGGAAATATACGGGTTCTTGATTAGTGCTTCGGAAAATTCGTGAGCTTTTGGAGGTCGCCTTATGTTCTACCCATAATGACTGTGATCTATGATGGCATGAATCACACGTTCGTTGGTAAACACAAAGAGAAAGGTATGATGTAGCCTAGCAGAAGTTTTCCCTTGATTTTATAAACCAAGGTTATCGAACCAGTAGGACTTGGAGAAGGCTTCAACTCGGTGTCACGGCGCCACAAAAGTCTGGACGGGAGACTTGGACCTGCACACAACACAAACAAACCACTTTGCCCCAACGAAACGAGAAGGTTGTCAATCTCCCCGGCTTGCTATAAACAAAGTATTAAATGTATGATGTGGAAAATATTATGTGAGCAAAAATGGACAGCGAGCAAATGATTATAAAAAGCTATGGAAACGGTGGTAAACAATATAGCAAAATAGGACCAGGGTCCACAATTCACTAGTGCTGTATCTCCAAAAGAACACATGCTGGGTAAACAAATTACAGCTTGGCAATTGACAAATTGTAGGCGCATAACAAAGCTATCATGACAAATAAAGTTCACCATAATATTTAATTTGGGCATGATAACCCACAAGTATAGGGGATCGCGTGTAGCCTTTTCGATAAGTAAGAGTGTCGAACCCAACGAGGAGCTAAAGGTAGGATAAGTATTCTCTCAAGTTCTATCAACCACTGATACAACTCTACGCACACTAAACGTTTACTTTATCTAGGAAATAATACTAGAGTAACAATACGGGTATGAGAGATAGCTTTGCGAGATAATAAATACAAGAAAGTAAATGTTAGTGCTGCAGCAATAAAGTAAACTAAGTAACCATAAACTAACAGTACCATGAGTGTGGAAAAGTGGTGGTAATTGTGATGGCTTTGTCCAAGATTAATTAGTGAAGATATTTGGTTCATTGTCTTCGATGCAGTTTTCTATGTGGGAGAGGCTAAATATATGTGCACTCAAATACTTGTGATTAGACATACTATATGATTGGATTGTTAGCAGACATCCGTAAATACTAACAATGCATTACGGTTTCCCCAACCATAGCATTAAATTTATGGTCCTCTTACTCCCATACGTGCAACTAACCGGTTCGAGTCCTTAGGTTTCTGTCACTCCGGCATGCCTACCCCCTTCGTTTACAAATACTACCAATCCTAAGATGTTGATCCATGTGCGCACAAATATAATGGACACCAAAGGACAGTACCATATCAACATACAACTCTAATGAACCAAAGACATTCAACCATTCAATCTAAGAACAAATAAACTACACAAACATGACATAGATCATAGGATAATAACTTATAGCATCAAACACCATGTTTACATAGAGCGGTACAGAGGTTTGTGGGAGGATGAACCACTGTATACAAGGAGAAATTGGCGGTGGAGATGGCGGTGAAGACGGCGGAGAGGGCATGTAAAGGTCCCCCTTTTATAATAAGGTGGCAACCCCCGTGTATAGTGCTAGTCCCTGGATCGACTTGCTAGCACACACAGTTTTAAGATGAATATCATAACAAAGCGTCAAAGTCATTACACGATGATCCAGAAATAAAAGGGGTTCGATACAAGGTGCATAGCTCGAAGCTAGCTCAAACCGAAATAAACACACAGCGGAAAGCAAAATGATACAGAGAGCTCCATCTTCTTCATGCGCCACAGGCAATGCATGTTGGTTGGAGACTCGTGACCCTACTTCTTCCTTACTCGTCGTCTGAAGTGCCTGCAACGGTGAGTTACAGCCAGAACTATACTGGTCAGCACAATTGATTTGTGATGGCAAATGACACCTATGTGGATATAACTGACAACCTATTCATCTACATGTATATTTGGCTAGGTGGTGTTATGGCCAATTTGCACAAAGCTGATTTTATCCTATGTTTTTGAAAGACATTTTCTCATTTTTTGAAAACAGTTCGGTACCACTGATAGAAATCAGTGCACCTCTTTCCCTTGTTCTCCCTTCAAAATTTTATTAAAGAAATTGGCATGATGAGGTAACTCCATCAATTCCTTGTCCAGCTGCTCAAAATGTCCGTGACCGGGGACACGGCTAAGATCTTAGTTTTGTGAACTCTCGAGAGTGTGTGCACTTTCCCCACTAGACTCAATCAACCCAAACTTCCTAGGCACTCATTTAGTGCTAAGGAAAGAAGAAGATTGAGACGAGATCTTTCAGAAGTAATCCCCCTTTCTAACGGACTCGTTCCCAGAATCCTCCAACTGTCCGCCAGGCCGGTTTCATACAACATACTTAATCTAGCCAGAGCCCATATTAGCTAGTGGCTGCACTGGAAGTTAATCTAAACATGGAGTGACTTCGAAACCTCTTTGTTCCTGGGTGGCCGTCCACAAGTGTACTACCTCAGGTGAAAACCACCACATACCATGGCCCCAAGTATAGTAGAAACTACCTTAGGTGATAACCACCATGGACATGGCCCTGAGGTGCCACTCAACTTTATACCAACCAAGCAATTTATCTATCCACCCAGGCATTTCATTAAACTTAGTAGAATTTTTATCCTTACTCAACTACTAGTAAAATTTTCATCCATTGCATAGCTAAGCAAGTCTACCAAGTTTAATGGTTGCTATCTACAGGATATAAGGGTGGCTACACACTACATAGGATTTATAGCATAGCATAATATAATACCCAAGAATAAACCTATCATGCATACTACTGAAAACACTAAATGCAGAATAGTAGAAATAGTAGGACTTTTACGGGGTGTCACTTGCCTTGGCCAAACGAAGAGTTGTAGTCACACTCCTCACAATACGCAATGCACTCTGAACAATCTAAACATAGCACAAGCAAAACAAATACACCAATCAACAAATGCACAAACAAGGAAAACATGCTATGCATGCAAGAATGCAAACCACAATGTTATAAAGACTTAACAATCTTATTTAGTTCTCTGGTTGATAAATAAAACATGATGACATGGGCAAGTTTTAATGCATTAGTTAATATTAAGAAATCTTGTTAAACACTAGGGAGTTTTACAAGTAAAATAGGTACTCTTGAAATTATTTCTCAGTAAAATAGTGGTTTTCGTCTCTCTGGACAGAGGAGGTGATTTAATACATTTTGCAAAAGGTTACAATTCAAAAGCATTTTAAAAAAATCAAGTTTTGTATTTTTAGGCCGAGATGAAACTCCGCATTTGTTCAAATTTAAACTATGCAACATGCTAAACAAATGATACAGAAATAAACTAGACATCTAGAGCTTTCCAATGGTATAAAGAATGCAAAAATCGGACGTGGGGTTCAAAAGTTATGAATTTTTGAAGTTGGCAGTGTTTTCTGTCTATTTAAACGAGTTTCACAGTTTTAAAAGAAAACCGAGGTGACGTGGCACGATCCTATTAGCCCGTACCGGTTCGTTTAAGTCATCTAACGTGGGCCGCAGATTTGCGATCTAACGGTGCAGATCCTAAAGAGCAGAGAGCAGCGGCGTCGGTGTGCTGGAGCATCTCCCGTGGCGGTGGCGCCATGGCCGGCGACCACGTGCTCGAGGAAAATAGGGGAAGGCTACTGCGTGCATACCTAGTGACAGAGGGCGACAAGACGAGGTCGATGATGGGGTCGTGGATGTCGGGGGAGGTCTGGTTCGCCGGCAGTTGCTCGTCCGAAAAGAAGCAGTGGGCGGCGAGATCCAGCGGTGACGGTGAGGACGTTCTGGAGGACAAGAGTGAGGGAAATCTTGTCAAAGATGAACGCCGTGACGAGGGCAACTCGATGGTACAGAGGAGAGGGTGAGAGAAAGATTCGGCTCACCGGGAACGGCGATGAACTGCGGCGGACGCAGAGCTCGGGTCGTGGATGGTTTCGTCGATTCCGTCCACCTAAGGCCACGAAATTGTGTCAATTAGATGCGCCAGGAGACGGCGGTGTCGAGGGTACAGGGGAGGGGACAAGGCGTGGCTGGTGCTCACCGGAAATCGCCGGTGGACGGCGGCGGCCGTGCGGTTCTCCAACTCCAGGAAGGTGCAGCCTGGCGGCGTATGTGTGCGCGCTTGCTGGGGAGAAAGTGCGGAGGAGGAGGAGGATTTTAAGGGCGAGGTGAGGGGCGCCGTTGCGGGCTTTGGGGGAGTGGAGCGCGTGCGCGACGTGGGCGTCGGCGTTGCGGTTGTGCCGCGGGGAGTGCGGGAGGAAGTTGGAGACGAAAGTGAGGGGAGATGGACTGGGTTGCTGCGTTGGGCTGCTGCTGGGCTCGGTCCAGCGGCAGTCCTTTCTCTTTTTTTTTGTTCTAACCTCTTTTCCTTTTTCGGTTTGCATTTAAAAGAAAACAAAAAGACTTCAAACTTTAACCAGACCTTTGAAGAAAATTTAACTAAAAAATATATTTGAATACTTTGTCCAGAAAGTAACATTTTAGCCATGGATAGACCACAAAAAGAAATTAAAAAAAAATTAACAAAATAGTATAGAGTTTATGTATATGCCCCTTTTTAGAACAATTTAAAATTTAGAGTTTTTATAATTTGAAATTTAATTCCAGGATGGGTTATTCCAAGGCAATTGTGACAAGATGAAGATGAATGCATGCAATGCTTTTGAATTTTGAAAAATTGGGATGTTACAAACCTAACCCCCTTAAGATGAATCTCGCCCTCGAGATTCGGATAGGTCAGCAAATAGGTGTGGGTGGTCTTCTCGAAGATCATCTTCCCGCTCCCAAGTTGCTTCATCCTCAGTGTGATGATTCCACTGCACTTTGCAAAATTTGATTGTCTTGGTACGAGTAATCCTTTCTCCTGTCTCCAAGATCTTGATAGGTTTTTCTTCATACGTAAGATCACTCTCTAGTTGAACTTCTTCCAGGGGCACTGTGTCTTTCAACGGGGTTTCTGCCATCTCCGGGTGACACTTCTTCAGTTGGCTCACGTGGAACACATTGTGTACCGCTGATAGGACTTCTGGTAGTTCCAACTCATACGCCACTTCTCCTCTACGAGAAAGAATTTTGTATGGTCCAACGAATCGTGGTGCTTTTCCCTTTGATTCCAAATCTCTTCACACCACGTAGTGGGGAGACTCTAAGATATGCCCTATCACCAATTTCATAAGTGACTTCCCTACGCTTGGAATCGGCATAGCTCTTCTGTCTGGATTGGGCTATCTTCAATCTGTCCTTGATCAACCTGACCTTTTCCTCGGCTTCCTGGATGATGTCTGGTCCAAAGAAACTCCGTTCTCCTACACCATTCCATAGCAATGGCGTAGTGCACTTTCTTCCATACAAAGCTTCAAATGGGGCCATCTCTATGCTGGCTTGATAGCTGTTGTTGTAGGAAAACTCCGCGTACGGTAGATTGTCATCCCAACTAGATCCATAATCTAACGCACATGCTCTCAGCATATCCTCAAGGATTTGGTTTACTCTTTCAGTCTGTCCATCAGTCTGTGGGTGAAATGCTGTACTGAACTCCAATCTAGTACCCAAGGACTCGTGTAATTGTTTCCAGAAATGTGAGGTGAATTGTGTCCCTCTATCAGACACAATGCTCTTGGGAACACCATGTAGACACACAATCCTCTTCATGTAAATCTCAGCTAACTTAGCACTAGAATAAGTGGTCTTCACAGGTATAAAATGAGCTATCTTTGTCAAACGATCAACTACCACCCAAATTGAATCATAACCTGATTTAGTCCTCGGTAATCCGGTGATGAAATCCATACCAATTTGTTCCCATTTCCAGTCGGGTACTGGTAAGGGTTGCAACAGTCCTGCTGGCTTCTGATGCTCTGCCTTTACTCTACTACACACATCACATCTGGCTATGTACTCAGCAATATCCTTTTTCAAGTTGTTCCACCAAAACCTTTCCTTCACATCCATATACATCTTGGTATTACCCGGGTGAATGGAGTAAGGTGAATCGTGAGCTTCTTGCAAAATCAGTTTCCTAAGATCAAGATCCTGAGGTACGCAAATTCGTTTCCCAAACCAAACTGTTCCTTGTTCATCCTCATGGAAATCCTTGACCTTTCCCTCTCTTATGTTAACCTTGATTGCGTCTATTTCTTTATCTACCTTCTGTGCTTCTCGTATCCTATTCATCAATGTGGGTTGTACCTCTAGTGACGCTAAGAATCCTTCTGACACCACCTCCAGTCTAAGGTCCTTGAAATCTCTACACAAGTCATCTGGTAATTCACCAGCTGTGAGGCCGTTCACATACACCTTACGGCTCAAGGCGTCTGCCACAACATTGGCTTTGCCAGGGTGGTATTGTAAACTCAGATCATAATCTTCGATGAGTTCTAACCATCTCCTTTGTCTCATATTCAACTCTTTCTGGGTAAAAATGTATTTCAAACTCTTGTGGTCTGTGAATACTTCACATCGTTTTCCCATCAGGTAGTGCCTCCAGGTCTTCAAGGCATGCACAACCGAAGCTAATTCCAAGTCATGTGTGGGATAGTTACTTTCATGTTTCTTGAGCTGTCTAGAAGCATAGGAAGCCACCCTACCTCCTTGCATCAACACACTTCCAAGACCTTGACGAGACGCGTCGCAGTATACTTGGAAATCCTTTTCTAAATCCGGGAGACACAGAACTGGGGCTGACACTAAACGCTTTTTCAACTCCTGAAAACTAATTTCGCAAGCGTCAGACCACTCAAACTTCTTCCCTTTCTTCAGCAGTTCCGTCATAGGTTTGGCAATCTTGGAGAAGTTCTCTATGAACCTCCGATAATAACCAGCCAATCCTAAGAAACTACGAATATCTCCAACATTCTTTGGTGATTCCCACTCTGTTACTGCTGATACTTTGGAAGGATCCACTGCAATTCCATCTTTTCTTACTATGTGTCCTAGGAATCCGACTTCACTTAACCAAATTTCACATTTGCTGAATTTGGCATAAAGCTTATGCTCTCTGAGCTTCTCTAAAATTAGTCGCAGATGTTCTTCATGCTCTTCCTTGTTCTTGGAGTAAATTAGTATGTCGTCAATGAAAACGACAACAAATTTATCCAGAAATTCCATGAATACTTTGTTCATCATGTTCATGAAATAGGCCGGTGCATTGGTTAAACCAAAAGGCATCACGGTATACTCACACAACCCATACCTAGTGGCACGATCCTATTAGCCCGTACCGGTTCGTTTAAGTCATCTAACGTGGGCCGCAGATTTGCGATCTAACGGTGCAGATCCTAAAGAGCAGAGAGCAGCGGCGTCGGTGTGCTGGAGCATCTCCCGTGGCGGTGGCGCCATGGCCGGCGACCACGTGCTCGAGGAAAATAGGGGGAAGGCTACTGCGTGCATACCTAGTGACAGAGGGCGACAAGACGAGATCGATGATGGGGTCGTGGATGTCGGGGAGGTCTGGTTCGCCGGCAGTTGCTCGTCCGAAAAGAAGCAGTGGGCGGCGAGATCCAGCGGTGACGGTGAGGACGTTCTGGAGGACGAGAGTGAGGGAAATCTTGTCAAAGATGAACGCCGTGACGAGGGCAACTCGATGGTACAGAGGAGAGGGTGAGAGAAAGATTCAGCTCACCGGGAACGGCGATGAACTGCGGCGGACGCAGAGCTCGGGTCGTGGATGGTTTCGTCGATTCCGTCCACCTAAGGCCACGAAATTGTGTCAATTAGATGCGCCAGGAGACGGCGGTGTCGAGGGTACAGGGGAGGGGACAAGGCATGGCTGGTCCTCACCGGAAATCGCCGGTGGACGGCGGCGGCCGTGCGGTTCTCCAACTCCAGGAAGGTGCAGCCTGGCGGCGTATGTGTGCGCGCTTGCTGGGGAGAAAGTGCGGAGGAGGAGGAGGATTTTAAGGGCGAGGTGAGGGGCGCCGTTGCGGGCTTTGGGGGAGTGGAGCGCGTGCGCGACGTGGGCGTCGGCGTTGCGGTTGTGCCGCGGGGAGTGCGGGAGGAAGTTGGAGACGAAGGTGAGGGGAGATGGACTGGGTTGCTGCGTTGGGCTGCTGCTGGGCTCGGTCCAGCGGCAGTCCTTTCTCTTTTTTTTTTGTTCTAACCTCTTTTCCTTTTTCGGTTTGCATTTAAAAGAAAACAAAAAGACTTCAAACTTTAACCAGACCTTTGTAGAAAATTTAACTAAAAAATATATTTGAATACTTTGTCCAGAAAGTAACATTTTAGCCATGGATAGAACACAAAAAGAATTTAAAAAAAATTAACAAAATAGTATAGAGTTTATGTATATGCCCCTTTTTAGAACAATTTAAAATTTAGAGTTTTTATAATTTGAAATTTAATTCCAGGATGGGTTATTCCAAGGCAATTGTGACAAGATGAAGATGAATGCATGCAATGCTTTTGAATTTTGAAAAATTGGGATGTTATAGGGCAGCGAGGAGCGCAGGGCGCCGGCGGCGCCGGCGCCGGCGGTGGCGCAGGGAACTCCTCCCGCGCTGCCGGCATCATGGGGGAGCGCCACCCCTTAGCCCCCTTCCTTCATGACTTCTTGGGAGCCCTTCCCCATGGAGATGAGGTCCATGGGGGAGGCAAAAACGTGGCTTTGGTGGCTGGAAATTCGTGGGTATGGGGTGTTCTCCACGACCTAGGTTTCCTCCATTTATATAGCTTCTCGGATTCTCGTCATCCCATCTAGGGTTGCAGTGGGACGGCGATATCTGGAGCGTCCGGACTCCAATTGGGCCGAATTTTAAGTCCATATCGTTCGGCAGAAAATTCCCTGCAACTTTCGCGACTAGACTTTTTCCATTTGACGTTATCTTCTGTCCGTAACGTGACCATCTCCGAAAAACGTTTCCAGACAGATTTCAGGAAAGTCTCAATTTGACTCCAACAAGATTTCGTCTTATATTTTTGATAATTACTACACATCAAAGAGTAAAACAAGAACATTGTGCACTTTTGCAACTATTAATAGGTTAGTCCAAATAAATCATAAACTTAATATAAAAACAAGTGTCAAAGCATAATATTAACATGAAACAATCAAAAATTATAGATACGTTTTGGACGTATCAACATCCCCAAGCTTAATTCCTGCTCGTCCTCGAGTAGGTAAATGATAACAAAATAATTTTTGATTGTAAATGCTATGATCAGGTCTTTAACAATTGCATGATGTATGGATAATAAAACTTAGCAATCATGTTACCTAATGAAAAGTATCAACGAACTAAGAGCTTATAACATGAAATTTATAAACATCAACAAGATTGTAATGATCATAATAAAGCATGATAGAGTGGTATCTCGCTTGCCCTTAATTGTGGAGCAAAACATAAATGCCAAGGCACCTCTGAAGTTCAAGTGAAGACTAGATATAAAGATATCAAAGATAAAGCATCATAGTTATACCGCAGTTAACCGTATTCTGGGACAAGCACATTACACTAAGAATGACAGTTATGCTCTCGAAGAAGTGCTCAAAGAAAGGTGGTGACTCAACATAAAATAAAAGATTGGCCCTTCGCAGAGGGAAGCAGGGATTAACATGTGCTAGAGCTTTTTATTTTTAAAACAGAAATAAAATTGTTTTGAGAGGTGGTTGTTCCTGTCAACGAATCAGCAATAGAGTTCTTGTTATCTTCCATACTAAATAAGTTGAGAGCGGTTCCGAGTTATTGATATTAGGCATTTATAGCATGCACTTTTATTTAGCATGACACTCCTCCCAACCTTTGCTTACACAAACCATGGCTAACCGAATCCTCGGGTGCCTGCCAACAATCACATACCATGGAGGAGTGCCTATTTTATTTTACTTTTTAGATGTTATAATGGTCTAACCAGCTCTTTGCAAAATTAATGACGAGCAGATGAAGCATGCAAGTCGAGGACTTAATTTAGCATGGAAGATAACAAACCCAACTACTACGTCCTCATGAGCTAAAAACAGTGTCACAAAATGAGAAGTATTTTGAAGGTTTTAAAGGTAGCACATGAAAATTTACTTGGAATGGTTCGAAATACCATGCATAGGAATTTATGGTGGACTCTTTGGGATAACTTGGTTTTAGGATTTGGATGCACGAGCAGCATTCCCGCTCAGTACAAGTGAAGGCTAGCAATAGACTGGGAAGCGACAATCAAGAGAGCAATAACCGTCATAATCATACTTGCGACAGAATAAAATTAACGGAGGCATAAAAATGATACTAAAACTCTGAGGCAAAATAGATCATCAAGGCTTAATTGACTTTTATTTTTCAGTCATAAACATGTGTGAGCATGTGCCAAGTCGATTCAAGTAAATCATTCAGAGGAGGATACCACAATACCATACCATCTTATGAACAGACAATGCATGTCAATCATAAAAATAACATAATATACACTATTAGCTAGTTGAGACTAACCATAAGAAAACATAAACTACTAAACAATATTATTCACACATCATTTTTAAGTTTCAACAAATAATCCATTAACCAGTAAACTTGTAAACATGGGATAAATAAAAGATGTGACGATCAACTTATTAATGTAACTGGTGTTTGATGCTAAGATAAATAAATAATAAGATACAGACGCTCCAAGAACAGCACATATGATGTGAAAGAATTAAAATATAGTTTCACTAGAGATGACCTGATAATTTTGACGATGAAGAAGGGGATGCCGGCATCCCCAAGCTTAGACGCTTGAGTCTTCTTGAAATATGCTGGGGAGATCCATGGGAGCCTCCCCAAGCTTAAGCTCTTCACTCTTCTTAATCCTATTATATCACTCTTCTCTCTTGACCCTTGAAAACTTCCGCCACACCAAACTCAAAAAATCTCATTAGAGGGTTAGTGCATCAATCAAAAACTCACATGTTCTGTAAGGACGCAATATGACCGTTACTTTAAACATTAACTACTGCCACTAGTTATGTGAAGCTCTTCCACCCAAAAAAGAATTCCACCCAACACTAGTAAAAGAGATAATGCAAAATAAAAGACATAATCTGTCTAAAACAGAACAGTCCGCAAAGACGAATTTTTTCGAGGCACTTACGTTGCTCAGATCGAAAAACTTTGAACTAACGAAAGATGCGTACATACATCAGGATTACGCACAAAAAATTGCAGATTAAAATCACATTTCTATGAATTTAGAATTTTCGTACAGTGAACAGCAAAAATCTGTTTCTGCGCAGCAATCAAAATCTAGCATCATCTTATCATTAGAGACTATTCTTGGCACAACAATACGAAAAAGTAAAGATACAAAGGAGTTGCTACAGAAGTAGACAAATTCCTTGACTCAATAAAAGAAAAATTGCAGAAATAAAAATAATGGGTTGCCTCCCATAAGCGCTTTTCTTTAACGCCTTTTAGCTAGGCACTTAGTGCAATACATAATATTTCCAAAGTGCTGCTATTAAACCAAATCAAATTTTGTTTCTAAGTTACAGAAAGGTTGCTTAAATGGCCAACTTCTAAATGAAAGGTAAGAACCATTAAGAATCAAATGAAAACGCAAAGAGGCCACTCTTGCAATAAAAGTCGGAATCTGTCCAGAAAAACAGCAGCTGGCAAACGTAATTTTTAGGTGCTCTTAAACATGTCCGAAATTTTAGCCAATTTTTGTGCATGCAGAGGATTCGGTGATACAACATCAGTAAATTTTACGTGATTTTTAGTTTCAGTAAAATATGAAAAATCGCACAATGAGCATAGATGCAAAACAGAAAATCACTTTTTACATATGTATCAACTAAGCTAAATGGGTAAAACTTGGTACTTTATTTTTGATAAACTAAGAGACCAGAGGCTAAGCAAGACCTAAACATGCTAGCTACAGCAAGGAAAACTCTAAATAAAATCAAAAGTAAAAACCAAATAAAATCAAAATAAAGAACCAAACAAAGAAGCAAAACAAAAGAAAATATTTTTGTTGTTTTGAATTTATAAGTGAAAGTAAAGAAGCAATAGAAATCAAATAAAGAGCCTAATAAAACTAAAGAAGGTAAAACCAAGACATATAAAAGCAATTATAATACAAGTTAAGACAATACAATCATGTGGACGGGTAATATAGAGTATGAACGAGACAACCTCATGTTAGTTGATGAATAGGGGGATGACTCGGGCATCCCCAAGCTTAGATGATTGTATCTTCGAATATGTTCTTGGATGCACCTACACATCCCCAAGCTTGAGCTCTTGCGTCTTCTTATTCATCTCATATCACCATATTGATTAGATCTTATAAGCTACATCCACATAAAACTTCACAAAACTCATTAGTAGGGTTAGTACTCATTAAATAAAATCCACTCATGTTCAAGCATTGGCAAGTTTAATTTAACATTACCTACTGTATACTAACCAATTTATAACGTTTATTGATCAAATAAAGATTATAAACATTGAGTATAAGCACAATACTAAATAAGCATAACAATCTGCCAAAACTGAACAGTCTGTAAAGATGACACTTAACGAGATAGCTACGTAGCTCAAATGAAAAAACTCAAAATAATGAAAGACAGATAATAATCTCAGGTTTATGCACAAAAATTTTCAGGTCAAAATACTATTCTGAGATTTATCAAGATTTTATTTACAGAGAAGCACAAAATCTGTCTAAACTAAACAGTCAGTAAAGATCGAATTTTTCGGGACAGCTACGTAACTCAAATCAGAAAAGTCAAAATAAAGATAATAAGCATTACTTTGCACTCAAGAAATTTCAGATCAAGATCACGTTCTGGTGATTTTAAATGTTTTATACGGTGGAGCACAGAAAATCTGTTTCTGGACAGCAAAGCAAAACTATCAACTTTCAATTAACTAGAGACTACAATTAGCATTTTATTTTTATGTACGAGGTATATACACAATATTTACATGTTTTTGGATGAGAAGCTTCCATGGAAAGATTTGCTTTGATTTCATAGGCATGAACACAAGTGTTCAAGGTCGACCCCCATTAACCATTGCTCATCTTTCCAATCACTCTCTTTTTGAAAACGTTTTTAGATAACAAGTACAACTAATTTTTTTATAATTCGCATTCCTATCCATACTAAGATAGAAAACAACTTAAAACTGAAAATAAAAATTACTTAGAGATAAAGCAAACAAGTGCACACAAGAATATTCACCCCACGCTATGCTCCCCGGCAACGGCGCCAGAAAAGGTCTAACCCACAAGTATAGGGGATCGCGTGTAGCCTTTTCGATAAGTAAGAGTGTCGAACCCAACGAGGAGCTAAAGGTAGGATAAGTATTCTCTCAAGTTCTATCAACCACTGATACAACTCTACGCACACTAAACGTTTACTTTATCTAGGAAATAATACTAGAGTAACAATACGGGTATGAGAGATAGCTTTGCGAGATAATAAATACAAGAAAGTAAATGTTAGTGCTGCAGCAATAAAGTACACTAAGTAACCATAAACTAACAGTACCATGAGTGTGGAAAAGTGGTGGTAATTGTGATGGCTTTGTCCAAGATTAATTAGTGAAGATATTGGTTCATTGTCTTCGATGCAGTTTTCTATGGGAGAGGCTAAATATATATGCACTCACTACTTGTGATTACAGTACTATATGATTGGATTGTTAGCAGACATCCGTAAATACTAACAATGCATTAAGGTTTCCCCAACCATAGCCTTAAGTTTATGGTCCTCTTACTCCCATACGTGCAACTAACCGGTTCGAGTCCTTAGGTTTCTGTCACTCCGGCAGGCCTACCCCCTTCGTTTACAAATACTACCAACCCTAAGATGTTGATCCATGCGCGCACAAATATAATGGACACCAAAGGACAGTACCATATCAACATACAACTCTAATGAACCAAAGACATTCAACCATTCAATCTAAGAACAAATAAACTACACAAACATGACATAGATCATAGGATAATAACTTATAGCATCAAACACCATGTTTACATAGAGCGGTACAGAGGTTTGTGGGAGGATGAACCACTGTATACAAGGAGAAATTGGCGGTGAAGACGTCGGAGAGGGCAGCCGGCATCATGGGGGAGCGCCGCCCCTTAGTCCCCTTCCTTCATGACTTCTTGGGAGCCCTCCCCCATGGAGATGAGGTCCATGGGGGAGGCAACAACGTGGCTTTGGTGGCTGGAAATTCGTGGGTATGGGGTGTTCTCCACGATCTAGGTTTCCTCCCTTTATATAGCTTCTCGGATTCCCGTCATCCCATCTAGGGTTGCAGTGGGACGGCGATATCTGGAGTGTCTGGACTCCAATTGGGCCGAATTTTAAGTCCATATCGTTCGGCAGAAAATTCCCTGCAACTTTCGCGACTAGACTTTTTCCATTTGACGTTATCTTCTGTCCGTAACGTGACCATCTTCGAAAAACGTTTCCAGATAGATTTCAGGAAAGTCTCAATTTGACTCCAACAAGGTTTCCTCTTATATTTTTGATAATTCCTACACATCAAAGAGTAAAACAAGAACATTATGCACTTTTGCAACTATTAATAGTTTAGTCCAAATAAATCATAAACTTAATATAAAACAAGTGTCAAAAGCATAATATTAACATGAAATAATCAAAAATTATAGATACGTTTTAGACGTATCAGGGCATTACATCAAAATACATAGACCGTTATCCAATTGCATTTATGACTAATAATCGACCCCGGGATCGCTATCCAGCATGTCACCCGAAAGTATTAAGTTGCAAGCAACAGATAATTACAATAAGCATGGTGCATAATGTAAGCAATGATTATAACACAAAGCAATAAATACCGCTGTTTTACCCCTAGTAGCAACAACACATCCTTGATCTTAATCATTTCTGTCAACTCGAACTCAGAACAAGGAGACATGAACCTAGCATAAATAGCCTCTCTGAAGATACTAGGAACTACTTCGGCCAAAGCAACCACTAGAATCGGAGAGCATGCAAGATCATAAATAAAACACATCATAGATTAAATGAACAAAGAGTCATGATTCTACAATTCATCGGATCCAAGCAAACACAACATGTAGCATTACATAAAGATGATCTTGATCATGTTAGGCAGCGCACAAGATCTAAACATGGAGGTACAAGGAGAAGAGACAACCATCTAGCTACTGCCATGGACCCGTAGTCCCATGGTGGACTACTCACGCATCACTCCGGAGACAGGCATGGTGGTATAGATGCCTCCGGTGATGATCTCCCCCTCCGCCAGGGTGCCAGGAAGAGCTTTAGAACCCTCCCGAACTAGGGTTGGTGACGGCGGCCGGCTCAGATTTTTTATGGAAAGTATGATCGGGTATCGAGAGCTTTCGGGAGACGAGGAATAAATAGGCGAAGGGGCGGTGCCGTAGGGCACTTGGGGGGCCCAGAAGACCCCTAGGCACGGGCCCACCTCTGGCCGCGCCTAGGTGGCGTCTGGCCACCCAGGGTTGCTCCCTCGGCCGCACTTTGGACCCCGTCTTCGTATCTTTGTAAAAATATCCTCCGTGAAATTTGATCCAATTCCGAGAATATTTCCTTACTAGGATTTCTGAAACAAAAAGACAGCAGAAAACAGGAACTGGCACTGGGCATCTTGTTAATATGTTAGTCCCAGAAAATGCATAAAAATGGTATTAAAACATTATAAAAACATGTAGCATTTGATATAAAACAAACATGGAACATCAAAAATTATAGATACGTTTGAGACGTATCAATCTCCTACAACATGGAGTTGGCTCAAGGAGAAGAAGCGTTTGGGGGCCTTTGCGGTAATCCGCATGTCTCTAACGATGGCTAGCTTGCCTAGAAGGAAGTGAATTAGTGAACACCGGGATACATATTAATCTCCACGTGCATCGGCTATTTTTATCCGAGCTCTTTTACTTAATTTTATCGTTGTGATAGCCTTTTTGATACCTTGTATCATCATATAAGCTGTATCACATAGTTGTATTAGGCTCACCTTATTTATCCCCAAAGCCTAAACTTGTAAAAAGAAGATTAAATTTGTAGAAACATATTCACCCATGTCTAGTTTTGCTATCGATCACGATCTTTCAGGGAGGTGGAGAGAGGCAAAAAAATATGAAAAAAAGTCGGATACAATTCCTTCTGACGATTGCGGAAGAAGGGGATAAATATAGGGGACCCCTGAGATCTTCCTCTTGGCCAAAACACACAAATACAGAACCTCCGGGGCTGCTCGGTGGCTGCCAGGCATGTACAATTTTGGTACAGAAAAACTCAATACCTATCACAGTATGCTAGAGAAATTGGTACAAAGAGTGACAAAACTTTAACATAGGAACTCCATTCTTGATGAACTTGGGTTGGCTCTAAAGCTAACAACAAGCTATAGTTTCTAACATTAACCACTCAAGATCAACTACAATGAGGGATGCAAAACATGCAATGGTTTAATTCTATGTACGACGTGAACAAGCTATTCTCCAATAACACCTTTAGATAGTACAACTACAAACCTATAACCCTGTCTCCCACCAAGCACCTTGAAAACGATAAAACTAGGGAAACCTAGAACTTACATATCTCTGCCTTGCGCATACCACTTGTGCTCGATGACGGCGTTTATACTTGTCTCAAGCTGGAACACTTAACTTGACCATGGTCACTTGGTAATTTTTAAAAAAAAGTTTCTCCTTATAACACTACGAGAAAGCTTCACTTAAGCACATATTTACATGACCATTATCACCCAATAGACGACAAGTTTCAACCATATATACCTCGAGGAGCCTGTATCGAACTTGCACTTCTCAACCTTTATGCCAATTCCCACTTGATGCCATCCTCTCATTGGCTATATGAATTCTTTCTTCTTGATGCAAGCCCATCAGTGGCGTCTAACAAACATAGAACTACTAGACACATGATTGATGGGTTAATTCACAAAGTGCAAACAATTATTGCTTACCATACCACTAGATCACTTGATCCCACATGGTACATAATTTTACACTTGTGTGTTGATGTCTAGAGTCAAATCCTCAGACTTAAGCAAGATCAACCAATCTAATTTTTATTCTCTATCTTGATCTCTTTAAATACATAAGAAATTCTTCACTTGAATTACCATGGCTACCTTTGAGTTCCTCCAATGAATTCTATCTTGGTCATTTATTCATCTTCACATGAACTTCATAATGACCATCTTGATTCCTTATTGAATTCAATCTTGATTTTTCAAAGTTTATTTCCCCGTCTTCTTGTATAATATAGTCATATCTTGAACTCAGTGCTCTTGATGCATACCTTGATTGTGATGGCATTCATCTGAATCCGTCCAATATACTTAATGATCACCTATGCATCTCATGATATATCTTGATAAAATTTGTTGGTCCATAGAATTGGACATCCATTAGTAAATCTCGATGCATGTCTTTATCTTGATGGCATTCATCATTTAATCCATCCAAAGATATTTATGCATTAAGTATGGAACATTCCTCAGTATACAACTCAGTCAAATCGTTAAGACATAGGCATTGTCATCTATTACCAAACCACATATTGTGGCTACATGCACTTTCACTAACTGGCATAACACAAAGAACATCATAGGACGGATAAAAGATTGGCGAATTTCTGATCCACGAGAAACTAATTATACACATAAGTAATAGTCCTTGAATTTGGACCTCTTTTTTGTACAAAAGTAATAGTTTGTGCGGATTTGTCATGAAACTCCAAAAAAATTCACGTACCACAGGATGTCCGCAATGAAATTGACAAGAATCGCGGGAGACGACAACAACTGTGTCGTTGACCCCCCACCAAAAAAAAAAATTCAACTTTGTTAAAAAAGGTCCGGAGCGTAAATTTTTGGATCACCCACGTTACCTGAGTTTGTCTTCTTAATATTTTATCTATTTGATTTACTCTATTAAACTTTAATACTAATTAGGTTTTATTTAATCTACTAATTTACACTTTGTTTATAATTTAACAAAGAAATCGCCACTCAAAAATTTAAATCAAGAATGTTGCACTGCATTCTTTGATCTAATTAGGTTTTTTGGCACATCTATACTACTATTAAAAGAGCAAACATGTTGTGGATACATTAAATTTAAATCGTCCGATCTCCGATCAACGAATCAGATCGTTCCAACAATGTTGAGCAGCTCAACACACCTTTTCGTTTTGTGTTAATTACGAAGATTGCCCTCCCCATCGCGTCCCGACGGCAGCCTCCCGGCCCTCCCCCCACGAACCCCCGCCGAGAGCTCCCCACAACACGCAAGTTCTTCACCGGCGCAATGACGCCTAACCCGCTGGCCCACGCGCCGCTGCCGCGCAAGGCTGCTGCCCCTATCCCCACGCCATCGACGCCGCGCCTCCACTCCGGCATCGATTGCGGCCTGGCCATGGTGACCGGAAGCGGTTCGTGCTGCCGGTGGTGGCTCCGTCGGTTTGATCAGACGGTTCCTTATTATAATCTAAGAAAAGAAAAGGCGATGCGGGCGAGGCGGCGCGGCGGAGCTTCTCAGCCACGGCGACGCACTCCTCGCAGAAGCGGTCAGACTAGAAGACGGCCACCCCTCCCTCTTTACCCCTCTTTCCCGCCGGAGGCGGAGAGCGATGGGCTTGCTCAGCGCGCCGCCATATATTCATCGACGCCGAGGCGCCCTGTCTTGCCGACGCTTCCCCTGCTCGATGCCCTGCAAGTGCGTGAGGAAGCTCAAGAAGATGGAGACCAAGAGGCGCGTCGAGGACAGCGCGGGACCGGCGTTCTTTTTCTCGGACTGCTTCAAGGCGCTGCTGGTGATTGGCGGCGTGCTGACGGCGGCGATGGCCGAAGATGGACCGGTTGGTGATTCGTCGTCGTAGGAGGAGGAGGTGGATAGGCGGGCGCCGGGCGGAGGAGCTCGTGCGCCGCTGGCGCTCTTCACCGCCCGGGCAGCGTTCTCCCCGCAACCTGGACCGTCTCACCATGGTCCATCCCTTAAGGTCCGCTTGATCTATAAAAAATCCCCAAAGGTCCGCTCCTTTCTGCCGCCGCTGCCACAGTTTAATTTGTGCATTCCACAACAGCCATGGTCAAACCCTCTTCTTCTAGCTATTTAAGCATGTATTGATGCAATTACAAAGGACCAGAGGCTTAATGCTCTGATGAATTGAGAGCTGAGCATACCATTGGGAGCCGATAGTTTGTTTGTTATGGTCAAAGTTGATCAATCCGTGTGCTCCTTATTTTTCCCCATTCTACATCATGGCTTACATTGTTATATGCACTCTGTACAGATCCTCTTTTTGTTTGCGCACAGTGTGTCGAAAATCTTAATTGAACCTATTCAGACCTTGCACCTGCTTTAAGCTCTCCTGCAGTATTTTTTTTCTGCTTTAGCGCTGTAATTTTCCATTGCAAAGATATGTACTAAACTTATGTATTGCTCCTTTGGTTCCACAAATCATTTATCATATACTCTTGTTATTATACTTGGTTTCTTTGGAGAAGATTGGTTGGTGAGATTTGAGCACCTTGAGGGCTTGACTGTTTGATCCCTCCACGGTAGGTTGGATTACCCACTGCTTAGCAAAGAACTTTTACAAGATGTAAGATAATTATGGGAAGATCCAGCCATTCAGGTGAGAAAGAAATTCCTATTTAAATTTCTTTAAATGTGTACACTGTCAAGCAGCCAACTTAGTTATGAAGAATTGCATCTATCTCACGTCTCTGTATATTGAAACTGAAAGTTGTGTGTTTTTAATTTCCTCTCTTTGTGGAAATCTCTCCGCGTTTCTTTTAAGTATTTCTATTTTACTTTGGCATTATTAGCTTGGAAGTTCTAGAGGCTACATATTGAATCATAGATATTTGTTGCCGTGTGTGGTTACTCAATAGTTTGCTTTAATGACTTTTGAAAGTATGCAGCCTCTAGATATGTTTACTTGAGGTCATTCTTATGCAAGAGTCAGAACAAATGGGGTAATATGTTTACTTGAGGTTTAGATATTTCTTTCGCTCTAATTGGTACAATGTTGGCAGACCAAATGATAATTATTAACTGGACTGTTGAAGTATGAATTCTAGGAAATTATAGATGACCTTCTTTTATGTGGTATTATTTGCTAATTTGATTTAGCAGTATTATGAATCTGCTAGATTTTCTCTGACATAATAAATCGTGTTTTATGTGTGTGCCCCAGGCACTTGATAGGATTCTTCATCTTCCTTGCTTTGACCATATACACCGCAACAAAAGTTCCAAGCGTAGATCTTCAGAACCTGCAGCATTTACCTGATATGCTGAGGAATGTTGATCTTCATAAGATTCAGGCAGAGCTTGCGGCATGGTACAATGTTGGCATACGAAATGATAATTATTAACTAGACAGAGTCTACCTTGATTGGGAGACTTGTTCCTCTGGGCTATTTATGGTTACAAAGTTATTTTCTTATAGTACTGCAGGTTGGAAAACATGTCTTTATTATTGAGTTCACCGATCCAGATTACAATGTAAGACATCGTGCAACCAGGTTGTAATTTCCATCTTGTTGAGCATGAATGAATGAATGAATGATTAAGCATTTTGACATGCTGATTTTTCCTTGGTCACTTCTTCAGATAATGCAATTTTGATATTCAAGATACTTTGTTTGTTGAACACTATTTCTTTACTTGGAGTCAATACTATCTGACTCGAGAAATAAGCTTATGCATTAGAGGACATTTTCCATTAACTGATGGCTGAGCCGACCAATATGCATACTGAAACCTGAACCTTTGTTTGTTGAACACTATTTGTTTACTTGAAGTCAACACTTTCTGACTCGAGAAATTAGTTTATGCATCAGAGGGCAATTTTCCTAAACTGATGGCTGAGCCGACCAATATCCAACCTGAAACCTGAACCTGAATGAAATTAGGAGTTAGGAGGCTGCCTTCATACTTGCACAATTATTAATTTTTTACTATTTGGGAATACCGTAGACCTTGTACTTCTCATCACCATCATCTACCCTGTTCTCTAGCAACAGTAACTTTATGCAATCTGAATTGCAGGAATGATGAAACTTGTCAACCTCTATGTAAAAAAATCGAGCTTCCGTCATCCAGAAGGGTCAGTTTTGAAAGTGTTTTCTACCTTGACAGGCTGGCTTTAAGGTGATCTTCTTAGCAGTTCTTTTGTGCATAGTGCAAACATAGACTTTGCTTATTCATTATTCTGATGTTGTTACTTTTTCATTTACGCTAACAGATACCGCGAGTGGAGCTCGATTTAGCTTCCATGGCAACGAATTGGTCAAAGTAATTATATCTTTCTGTGTGAGATGTCATTTTATTTTCAAAATAGAATTGGTCAGAATAATTATATCTTTCTGTTGACTCGTGTTAAGTAGAGATGGAACAATAAGATTCCGTACCACAGATACTCTATTTGGTACTTGCGGAATTTCACATACATTCACATCAAATAATCGAGACGGGTTTTGCACGTGCACACACCACAGCTGCTAACCCAAAATAGAGAACAAACACTAAAACCCCAATGGCAAAACCACACACAAGTTGTGTCTCTCGGTTAGGCCGCCGCCATGCCCGATAGATGAGAGACGTCCTTTTTATTGGCACAAGAGAGAAAGTTGACGTGGTCATCAGCATGCTTGATTGCTAGAAATAGTTTGGTTTGAGAATACGAAGGTTCAATCAGCATTTAAACTCAGCAAGTACATGGATATATTGCACATGGAGGATTAGAAAGCAGTTTCACGTGGATTTAAATTGTAAGCTTGGTGCATCCAAAATTTAGATTAAAATAAACGTGCATTGCACGTGCACGGTTACTTGTATAGCTAAGGATACAAACATGGGTCGTTCAACGTACTTAAACATTGTCTCGGATATTGGCGCTTGATCAGGAGTTACTTGTAACCCCTTCATCTTAATAAACGTCAGTTTTACCTGCAAAAAAAAGTACCAGCTACCTATGGAGTTTACAAAGTTGAATAAACCTGCTCACGTCTTAGCAGCCATGGGTATGGGGATGAACCTGAACAACTAATCTGTGTTGTTGTCGGGGTTCCCAGATGATGTATCCTGTCTTGTGCCCAGCGGTCTAGCTGTGACTAATGGAATGCGTGCGCTTCAATAAAATAAAATATCCTGCCACGATCGGGCCAACTAGCGTACGAACGTGCGTTTTTTTTCAAACCATTTTTCTTTGCTAGGTTGGTACGTTCGGAAACGAGCACGGGCACTACGTTCATTCTTTTTTATCTATAGGTTGTACGTTCCGAAAACGACTAATAATATAAAATATATTAAAATCTGAAAGCACAAATTAAATCAAAGTACACAGACACACAGATTACAAGTACATAAAAAACGCAACAAAAAACACAGAACAATGAATACAAACCATATTGAAGACAAAATATAAAGACACAAAGTATAAGTATCACAAATCACGGGGTACAAAGTACATAGAATAGTGAGTACAAACTAAACAGAACACGGATTACAAGGTTTAGTTTTTTATATTTCATTCAAATCTATAAAATTTCATAAAATTTGAATAAAATTTGCCAAAGTTTAAATTTACAAAAAAATATTTGGGCGGCGCGAGTGGGTAGTAAATTTGCACTTTGTTTGTATTTCTTCTATCAAGAATGCAGGCGGACGTCCGCGGGAACAAAATTTCTGTCCGCTAGGCCTGCTCATCCCGTGATTATCCAATTGGTTAAACAAAATTCGCTGCACAGGATTAGCATAAAGTGCGTCGGGCGGACTGTCCGTCACGTCCGCCGGATGGTCCGCCTACATCCCTATGTGAGGACCAACCTATATAATTGGATGGTTAGGAGGACTGTTATATCAATCTTGAAGCTCTGTGACTTCGGTCTTCAATAGGTGATGTGTCGCATGAGTGTGTATGTGTTATGTGTACATCTACCTAGTATTATGTTCCTATAGAAAACTAAAAGTCCATCTTGTAATTTTCAAATCCCAACAAGCACCGAAGAGCGGATAGCACCGAGATGATACTCAAATTTGAATTGAAAAATAAATCTATTTTTATTCAGAAGCATCTGGTACAAGAAAACAGTATTCTGCCAAAAATCTGGAAAACCAAATGACGCCTAGGAACCCCCTTCACCAGCTGACGCCTTCCTAGCTTTCTTATCGTCGATGTAGTGTTGCATCAGGTACGAAACGAAACCCCAGGTGGCGATCAACATGGCTATGACCTTTATCCCGTCCATCTTGTCGTGGAAGATGAGCACGGCGAACAGGGGAACGATTGGCAGAGCCACGGTGCTGATGACATTGGAGAAGAGCGACGAGACCTCGAAGACGAGCCCCACGACCCCGACGGAGGTGACCTGCCACGACACGGCCGTCCACAGCAGCGTCATGAAGTAGGAGAACTGCCCGGACCGGAACGCGTCCATCTCCCCTCTCACGGTCCTCCACTCGCCGCTGGCGAACAGCCCGACGATGGAGGCCACGGTGGCGACGAGTGCCGTGTAGATCTGCATGTTGAGCACGGCCGTGAAGGTGTGCTTCTTGATAACGTTCTCGAAGGTGAGCTGCATCAGGCAGAGGATGAGCGAGTAGGTGCCCGACGCCCCTAGCGTCAGCACGAAACCGATGACGTATTTCCCTCTCGGGATGCCGCTGGCGTCCTCCGTCTCCTCATGGTTGGCTCCTAGGAGCGCGTCAGAGAGCGTGAGCAGGACCACGGCGTTCATGATCAGGCCGGTGAGCTTCTGGGAGTTGAGGACGTAGCCGAAGACGACGTTGAAGGCCAGCTGACTGGCGCAGATGAGCGAGTAGGTCGAGACCGGGAGGTACTTCAGGCCACTGGCGTACATGATGTCATCGGCGGCTATGATGAGCCCCAGGACGATGTAGATCACGACGAGCTTGGCCACCGGAGTGTCGCCGCCGCCGGAAGAGGGTTGCTTCGGGACACAGAACAGACCGAGGAACAGTATAGGAAAGCCTGCTGTCTGCACCAACGACGATACCCACTTGCTGCTGCCGCCCTGGTGGTAGTAGTACCTCCCGAGCAGCGTCGCGGACGTCTGGCCGGCGACGAGGAAGAAGACGTCCAGCGACACCATCAGCCACCATCGCCAGTTCTTGGCTCCGGAGCTCTTTGATGGTGCTCCCGCAGGTGCTGCGGCTTCGGCTTTGGCTGGTCCTGTGGTTCACAGTGAGAACTGTAAGCAATAACAGAGAAGTGTTCTCTGAATGAATTAGCAGAGACACAGAGTTGGACAAGTAATTGTTGTTCAAATGCCGATCTACCTACTACATAGAAGGGAAATTGTTCAATCAATTAACCCCGTGTTGGCGCCATACGACGATCGAGCGTGCGTGACAAGACAAAACCAACGAACATAAATTCGACAACCAAAGAATGATCAGTAGACGCAAACTGACCTGCAGGGATCTGTATCTGAACCTCGGCGTTGCTCGTGCTGGCCGCATTGCTGGTGTTGGCGCCGCTGCTGGCGTCGGCCATCTCATCCGACAAACCGTGTCACTCACCCCGCGAGATCCAAGACAGGAGGAGGAGGAGGAGGAGAGGGCAGGGGGTGCAGATCGAGAGAACGAAGAGGTTTAGCGGTGGAGAGAACAAGAGGGCATGCCGATGTTAGATGGAGTGAAGACCGGTGGGAAGAACAAGAGCCCGGGTCTGCCCGCTAATGTCTCTGCCGCATTCGTCGTCTCGCTGTTGCGATCGCTCTGCCCGCTCTTACTGTACAGCATGCAGAGACCGATCGATGCATGCAGGTGCAGAGTTTTGCGGGCCGATTCAGGAGTTGTCTCCAAGCATGCAGTTGGGTGACGCATCAGGCATAGGCGTTGGGAACTTGGGATGCGTACTCTGACGTCTCGTTTGATAGGCCACCACGAGGGGACGACGAGCTCCGAGCTAGCCGATGTGGAGCATATGTCCAGAAACTCATTCCTAATCGCGAGCACCGGGGATGAGCGAGAGGCGTGAACAATGTTAATTACTCTCCACCTCAGAATATAGCATGCATTTTCTTTGTCCAAACTATAATTTGAAAAGTTCGACCAAAATTACACGATAAATATCAACATCTATTATATCAAATAACTGTGAAATAAAAATATATTTCATACTGGATTTAGTGAATAGTGATCACTACCAGAATTCGGCCATTTGCGGAGTGTCCGCGGCTTCACCGAGTGCACTCAGCTAAGCAGCTTTTTACCAAGTGTCTAGCAGAATACACGTTTGCACTCAACAATTTGCAGAAAACACAATATGTAAACAATTACACTCGATAAAACAACGCGAAAACAGTCGACAAGGAACTACACTCACTGGGTAAAAACGGTGGGCACGTGTTTGTTTCCCTTCCGGACCGCCAGTTCACTTTTCTTTGACGAGAACCTTGTTTTGTCACTTGGCAAAGCCTTTCACGAGTGTCCGACCGAATACACTCCAGGAACAATCGTTTACCGCTTTGCCAAGTGTCCCACCCACTCTGCAAACCACGGACATCCGGTAGCGGATATTTTGATATTATGGATGCTGACATCTCACTCTTTAAAACTAGGTAAATCGTGATAAAACTCCAAACTGTAAAGTTTATACATTTCCATGTTCATGGAAATCTCGAATACACCTAATTTGAGAAGACATCTCATCCAAATGCTCAATAGATAACTAAATAATAACCACATCCGTTGGCAAATGCATGACACTCTAAAAAACATCCGGTAACACTTTTGTAACTTTATGTGGTAATAAACACACGAATAATATACCTATAATTTATATGACCCAACTTCTGCAATATTTATTTTCAAAATTTTCTAATTATAGTGTAAATGTGTACAAAAAAGAAATGGTCAAAAGTACATATTGGTTCAGCATATAGAAATATTGCATTTTATGAATGATTTTAGTATTCAACAACCTCACTTTGTTCCCTCTCCATCATTTAAACCTACCATTTCCAACATCCAAAGCCTCCATAGGAAAAAGCACAAGTATTTGAGAACAAATTACACAAATTTTTAAGAAAACAGATGCTTATTTGAGAAAACAAGTATTTGAGGACAAATTACACAAATTACACAAGTATTTAATTATCTATAGTTATAAGCTCTCGTTCATTGCTTGTAATTATCGTCACAAAATTCTTTTGTACGCTAATTATGCAGAATGAAGATACGTGAATGCAGACTCGAAGGAATCTGGGACATTGGTTTCATTGACCCGGATAAAGTTCATGTCAAGACCGTGGATGAAAATCCCGTGAACACAGAGGACGTTTTGCTAACGTTCTTTAAGCGACAAAGTACCAAAAAGGAAATACTATTTCCTTACAACTTCGGGTGAGTTTTACCGTCTTCTACACATTCTATTTTGCTTCCCCGATATAAAGTGTAATCGATAAGTTCTGAATACCTGCGTATATAAACGTGCGCAGGTTCCACTACATTCTGCTAATCATTAGACTCGAGGAAGGAGAAGTTGAAGTCTGGGACTCACTAAGGAAAGATCAAAATGAATACAAAAACGTGCGTCTAATGCTCAAGAGGTAATTTCAATCGCACTATATCAGCCTCTTTCGTTCATTTCCGGATATCAAAAGTATAAGTAATAACTACTCAATTCATTTCTTTTCCGGACAGGGTTTACAGAAAGTTTAAAGCGGAAGAACGCGGTGTATGGCCAGAAAAGCTGGAGTTCAAGTCTAACAACGTAAGTACTACTACGTGTATCTTTCTAATACCATTATCATTCTCTTGATTATTATTTGATTAAATTATATTCTTGTATATATAGTGGTGTCTGCGACAACCACAGGGGAAAGAACTATGTGGATACTACGTTTGCGAGTATATTCACACGAAGGTCAATGAGAGAGTCAAGAGTGTAAGAAATCGAGAGGTACGTGAACATCATACACAACTTTTATTTTGCCACCATGCATCAATTGTGTTTAGTTTCGATCATAGCTGATTTTATTTCCTTCTTTTAAAGATGTCAAACAAGCGGAGCCAGCTCCTACCACGCAACCGCGTAAAAGCTATTGCGGAGGAATTGGCGGGATTCTTACTTACACATGTCATAGATGAACACGGTGAATTCTACTTTGACGAAAGACCACCTCCACCCCCTGCAGTCGATGCTACAAGGGAACCGCCGGCAGTCGATGCTACAAGGGAACCGGCTCCATTGTAATTAATTAGGAGTACTTAAATTTATATGTGACGAGAGTACTTTGTATGTGTATAATGACTACTTTATATGTGTAGTGAGTACTTTATACGCGATCTCCTCCGAAACCCTGAAAAATGAGCGAAAAGGAAAAAAACAGAAACCCTAAACCCCGAAAAATAATCGAAAAGAAAAAAAACCAAAACCCCCCTGAAATAATAAGCAAAAAAAGCAGGAACCTTTAGTACCGGTTTGTATGAAAAACCGGTACTAAAGGTCCTCAGGGTCGAGCTCGCCTGTGCGCCCACGTGGAGACCCTTTAGTACCGGTTTTATTTAGGTGCCGGTACTAAAGGGTTACCCCTTTAGTGCCGACCCTTTAGTACCGGTTGTGTGGCCGGTACTAAAGGCCATCTACAACCGGTACTAGAGGTGGGTTCTCTACTAGTGATAGCTCAGAAACAATTTTTTCCTTCCACGAGCACATGTTTGGTTATCGTCTTACTGCTTCCCATTTTCAAGGTATAACTGTACCAGGAAGTCGACATCAAATCACTTATAGAACCAATATAGATGACATCAGCGACAATCAAAATTGGTTTAAACCCTTAAAAACACATTACCCTCAAACCGACCGTCCAAGTTACAACATTTTTACACCGTTGTGATTCTTGCGAGGAGATATTTGAAACCAGATCCCACATGGAAATGTATCGATAAGTATCTTCGACAGGCATGTACGTATCACGAGAAGATATTTGGTACTATAAACTTGTTTTTTCTCACAAATTTAATAGCTTACCATAATTTAAGACATATGTGTGAAAATAAAATAGGAAATACTAGTAAAACTTTAATCGAAAAAAGCTTTTACATACTTGTAGAGATTGCATCGGTGTTATAAAAAGAAAAATGGTATAATGGAAAATAAAGTTTGTAATACAAACTTGCATTTCATCATACTTAGTGGTTTAGGAAACTAGTGCATGCCCTAAAAATTCATACAATAAATTAAATTTTGGCTGAAATGAGAAGTTGATCTCGTTATGCAAAACACATTTTAAACGTATTTTAACATGTAACTTTTTTTTTGAAAAAAGGATGTTTATCAGCATATTTTATGTGCGTGTGTAAAGTTTTGTAAAAAAGACATTCTATACGGACTATGTAAAAACACAAAAAATCTTGTGAAATGTTATTTTTGGAATATTGAAATTTATTATGGAGAATTGAAATCTGTCTTTTTAATAGGCCACAAAACATTTCGACGAAACTTTACATTTTGGAGTATTAGTGCGAACATAAGGAGATTGAGGGAAATCGCCACACTTGGGGCGTTCAGCTCTGGATACGATCCTAACATACCAAACCGAATACAAACAGAATCGGTGGAGGATCGTGTACAAACACATGCCTAAATATCTATACAAGAGATATACTCTAACATCCCCCCTCAGTCTGTGCGTCAGGTGGACGAACGCATAGACTGTACCGAAAATCCAGAAAAAGCTGTGAAGGCAAACCCTTCGTCATGATATCGGTAAACTGGTGAGACGACGGCACATGAAGAACCCGTATCTGACCGAGAGACACCTTCTCGCGCACAAAATGGATGTCAATCTCGATATGCTTCGTGCGACGATGCTGGACGGGGTTAGAAGCCATGTAGACCGCACTGACATTGTCACAAAAGACAACTGTGGCACCAGCAATGGGGTGATGGAGTTCCTGAAGCAACTGACGAATCCAGCAACACTCGGCGACAGCATGAGCTACAGCCCGGTACTCCGCCTCAGCACTGGAACGGGAAACTGTCGCCTGGCGCTTCGAAGACCACGAGACGAGGTTATCTCCAAGATATACACAGTACCCGGAAGTAGAGCGTCGGGTGTTGGGGCAGCCCGCCCAGTCAGCATCAGAGTAGGCGGTGAGAGACGACGCCGATGTAGCATGCAACCGAAGGCCGAGATCAAGAGAGCCCTTGATGTAGCGGAGTATACGCTTCACCAAGTTGAGATGTTGCTCCCGTGGCGCGTGCATGTAGAGGCAGGCCTGCTGAACAGCATGTGCAATATCTGGTCGAGTCATAGTAAGGTACTGAAGAGCGCCAGCAAAACTCCGATACTCCGTCGGATCAGCAAGAAGAGGACCCTCATCAGCAGAGAGCTTGCAGCGAGCATCAATGGGAGTGGCCGAGGGGTTGCAGTCTAGCATACCCGCCCGCTGGAGCAAGTCGATGGCGTACTGACGCTGAGAGAGAAACATCCCAGTGGACGACCGGGTGACGGCGATCCCGAGGAAGTAGGAGAGAGCCCCGAGATCCGTCATGGCGAACTCGCGGTGGAGGAGCTCGGTGATGTGCTGGAGAAGCCGGGGTGACGAAGCCGTCAGGATGATGTCATCAACATACGAGAGCAAATACGCAAGGTCGTCTCCATGGCGGAACATGAAGAGAGAGACATCTGACTGGGATGCAGTGAAGCCGAGCCTGTGAGCATAGTGTGCAAAGCGTTGGTACCACGCACGCGGAGCCTGCTTGAGACCGTAGAGGGACTTGTGGAGGCGGCACACGTGCTGAGGGCGAGCAGGGTCGACGAAGCCAGGAGGTTGTTGACAGTAGACCTCCTCGTCAAGATTGCCATGGAGGAAGGCATTCTTGACGTCGAGCTGATGAACCGGCCATCCACGCGAGGTAGCGATGTCGAGGACGACGCGGATAGTGGCAGGCTTGACGACGGGGCTGAATGTCTCATCAAAGTCGACTCCGGGCTGTTGCAAGAAGCCGCGAACAACCCACCGCGCCATGTACCGCGCGAGAGCACCAGCAAAGTCAAACTTGTGCTTAAAAATCCACTTTCCTGAAACAATGTTAGCGCCAGACGGACACGGGACAAGTGTCCACGTACCGTTTTGCATAAGAGCAGTATACTCGTCAGTCATTGCAGCCCGCCAGTGAGGATCATGGAGTGCAGTCCGGTAGGTTTTTGGAATGGGAGAAATAGTGGACTCAATGGCAGAGAGATTAAGACGCTCGCGAGGTTGAATATGGAGACTACGCTTTGTGCGGGTGAGCATGGTGTGCGTGTTCGCGACCGGGGGTGGGGGTGGAGGAGGAGGGGGTGGTGGTGTCGCTGAAGCTGGAGAGTGAAGCTCGGGATACGTCGGCGAGGAAGAACGAGCCGGCGAGCTGGGACTACGCTCGGGCGAGCTGGGAGCTGAGTTAGGCACGGGTGAGTTGGGACGTGCGGCAGCTGCATGCATGCTGGGCTGGACCGGTGTGTACGCATGCATGATGGGTTGGGTGCTAGCAAGGTCTAGTAGGAAGTCAAGAGATTCAGCCGGCTGGAGTGGTTGTGTATTTGCAAACGGAAAATTAGTTTCGTCAAAGACGACATGACGTGAGGTAATCACTCGACGAGTAGAGATATCGAGGCACCTGTAGCCGCGGTGTGAGGATGGATACCCAAGAAAGACACATGCGCTAGACCTAGGAGAGAGTTTGTGAGGGGCTGTGGCGGAGAGATTAGGGTAGCACAAACAGCCAAATACGCGAAGATCTGTATAGGACGCAGGTTTTTGGTGTAGAAGCTCATGGGGGATAGAAAAGTTTATAGGTTGGGAGGGCCGGAGATTGAGAAGGTGAGTGGCAGCGGAGAGAGCTTCGGCCCAGTAGGAAGATGGCATATGAGCTTGGATTAGGAGTGTACGAGTGATGTCGTTAATGGTACGGATTGCACGTTCGGCCTTGCCGTTTTGTTGGGAAGTGTAGGGACATGAGAGGCGTAGGTGAATGCCGTGGCGGGAGAAAAACTCCGTGACGGTGGAATTAATGAACTCGGTGCCGTTATCGGCTTGCATGGCAACTAGGGGTAGGTTAAATTGTGTGCGTGCGTAGGCAATGAAGTTAATAATCATGTCGGCCGTGTCCGATTTCCGACGAAGCGGAAACGTCCACATGTAATGGGAGAAGTCATCAACGATAACAAGGTAGTACTTAAGACCAGAATGACTAAGAACAGGAGATGTTCACAAATCACAATGAATTAACAAGGCACGACACACGTAGTTTTAGACCTAGAGAACGGCAAGCGCACATGTTTGCCAAGTTGACACGCATGACACACCGTGGCTGAAGCATTATTACATGAAAGCGAAAGTTTGCTAGATAAGTGTGACATAGTGTCACGCCCTGGATGTCCGAGACGGCGATGCCAAAGCTCATTATTGGTGGAAGACGTGACGAGGCCGAGGGTGGGTGATGGTTGGCTTGAGGCGATGGTGTAGAGTGGACCGGAACTATTGCAGCGGGTGATCACGCGCCCCGTTTGAAGATCCTTAATAGAAAAACCAAGAGGGTCAAATTCGAGAGAAACTAGGTTATCAATAGAAAATTGGTGAACAGATAAAAGATTTTTGATCATGTTAGGAACTATAAGGACATTACGGAGTGCAAAAGGTTGTGAAGAAATATTTAAATTGGTGTGAACGATGCTAGAGATGGGAAGAGAGACGCCGTTTCCGAAGGTGACGTGAGAAGATGAAGATATAGGATGAGGAGTGGAGATTATACCAGGGTTGGAGGCCATGTGGGAGGTAGCACCTGAATCCATGACCCAGTCGGCGGCGGGCGGCGTTGAAGACGAAGTACTGGCGGCGTTGTTCAACGCAGCCATCAGGGCCGAGCAATCCCACGATGGTGGGCCTTGTAGAGTCGGAGCGGGCGGTGGATTGGTGCCGAACGCCTGCCCATGTAAAGAGGCCAGCATGGTGGTGTAGGCCTGCTGCGGATGGAGCTGCGGCGGCCCGTAGCCTGATGGGCCTGGTGGGCGCGGAGTGGTGGGACGTGGGCCGAGCATGCCAGGGACGCCGGGGCCGCCAGCAGGGCGCCAAGGGGCCGGCATGGGCTGCATCTGCTGGGCCGGCATCTGCTGCGCCATGCCCGTAGCAGGGTTGAAGCACACCCAAGGACCGACTGGAGCGGGCGCACGGTAGTTGCCACCACCGCCGGCGTTTCCTCCGTCGTAGCCCGTGTTCTTCTTCTTCCCGCGGTAGCCGCGGCCGCCGTTGTAGCCGCCTCCGGAGCCTTGCCCATAGCCGAAGCCTTGCCCGTAGCCAGAGGGCTGACCGTGGCCATAGCCTCCGTTCCCGGCGTTGGGGCCGGAGCCGTAGAGCGCCGTCTGATGGTGCACAGGAGCGGCGTGCTGGAGCTGGGTTTCACGCAGGAGCAGAAGGGACCTCGTCTGCAGGAACGAGGGCAGGGGGCTCTGCATGGTGACCAGCGTGGTAATGTCGGAGAAGCGCGCGTTGAGGCCGCGCAGGCAGGTGAGCACCAACGTCTGGTCGGTCACGGACTGGCCGACGTCACGCAGCGCGTCCGAGAGAGCCTTCAGGCGATGGCAGTAGGCGGTGATGGAGAGGTCACCCTGGACGATCGCGCGAAACTCCGCTTCGAGGTGGACAGCGCGCGTCATCTGGTTGTCGAGGAAGAGGTTGCGGATGAGCATGTAGGCGTCGTAGGCGGTTTGTTCCTCCGCCATGATGATGTCGAGGATTTCCTCACTAATGGAGCCGTACAGCCAGAAGCGGACGATGAAGTCCTCCCGGATCCACTCGGCGGTGTGTGCGGCCACCGGAGTCTAGGAACCAACGTGGTTGGAGAGCTCGTACTTGCCGAGGAGGACGGCGACGAGCATGCGCCACTTCGCATAGTTGGACTTGGCGAGGTCGAGGACGACAGGCACGTGCGTTTTCACACTGGCCACGTTCATCGCGAGGGAGGACGCCATTGCTGGGGTCGAGGCCGAGACGAGGGCGCCGGACGCGGTGGAGTTCGCGAGCGCAGAGGACATCGAAGAGGAGGTGTGGCTGGGTGCCGTCATGGCGGCGACTGAGCAAAGATTGGATCGGGAGAGGTGGGCTAGGGTTTAGGAACGGTTAAGCTCTGATACTATGCGAACGTAAGGAGATTGAGGGAAATCGCCACACTTGGGGCGTTCAGCTCTGATCATTATATAGCACAAGTACAACGTGCCTTGCAAGGCAAGATACGATCCTAACATACCAAACCGAATACAAACAGAATCGGTGGAGGATCGTGTACAAACACATGCCTAAATATCTATACAAGAGATATACTCTAACAATTAGTACAAAATTTTATTTTGTGAAAAGAAAATTTCACAAAGATTTGGGTGCGCACACTGAATACGGAGACCAACGGTGGGAAAAATCGGATTTTTTCTGACACTTCAAAATATGGCTTTTGATAATGCGAGCACCCGCTCCTACAAGAAAAAATGGGTTTCCAAAGGCACCAAACATAGTTTCGGCTATTTTGATGAACATAGCGATTAAGATGTAGGCAATGTCTGATTTTCTTTATTTGGCAATTAATAATTGTAACAATTTATCTTGTCACCGCGAAAACGAAGCAATTATCTTATACTTCATGTCTAGCAGAATCATCTTTTGCATCTTTTGTTTCGACAATATCTTAAGCGAACAAAAATAGTTTCCGCGTATCTGAAGGCGTTAACATCCTAGATGATTGTGAAACTTAATCCGTGATATTCATCCAGGATCGCGTAATTATTACTCTTTAAGTCACCATTCACCACATAACAATTCCACGAAATAAAGTTATGTACGAAACAAACTTGCAAGTTCATCCATCTAAAATTGTGGAATGCATTATTTTAGGAGCTTATCCAGATGATTTTGGACTCTCAGATTTGTAACAACAAGATTAATTTAAATCCTCGATATCTAGCTTATAGGCTTAAGCGTCCTCGTTACAATGAGAGTGATAGAGGCCTCTTTACTGAACTCGGAATCCGCAGCGGCCAGCAAGGAGTTCCCGCTTAGTTCATGGAATCCTTTTTCGCAGGTTTCGGGGACTTCGAGTGCAGCACTGAGGCTCCACACCGCGTCCTGCAAGTCCTGGGATGTGCGTGACGTGATGCCCTTCACCGCGACGTCAAGCCGGTGCACGATGTCATAGTACAAAAAGGCGCAATCTCCAAGGTGGTCGTGCACCTTCTGATCCTTCACCATGATTCTAAGGGAGGCTATGAGCTTTTCGGTGTTCATGGCCGTTGTTCTCGTGATATTCGTTGCGATGATGGCTAGGCCACGCTTGTCCCTGGTGGTGATGTCCTTGGTAGATTGGAAGAACTCGATACAATAACCGTAGCCAATGTCCGGACGGTTGGCGGAGAAGGTTTTGCATGTGCTACATGAAGATGTGGCAAGGAGGAAGACAAGAATATAAGAAAGGGAAGACCTCATGGTTTGATGACCCAAGTTTATGGGATGTTTTTGGGTGTCTTTGTTGATCCAACCCAATTAGCGGTAGATGATATATATATATAGAAGAGTCAGACTATAATAAAAAAGCCTCAATGTAATTAGAGGAGAATTTGTATTATATTTCCTAAAAAGAGATGTGTCATCAAAATAAATAAGCGCAAATTCCAGTTTTTACCCCTACATATACATTTATGGCAAATTTTACCCCGTTTGAAAATATTACATTTTACCCTGTAATTGTTGTATTGTCAAGTGGTTGACTAGAGATAATGGAGAGCGTAAAAAAAATCCCCGGTGTGTTTAGGTGCCCCGCAACCCCACCAGATTTTTATAAGGGTCCCACTGCTCCATGAGAATGTATGGCTCCACGGTGCATGAACCAGGAGAGGGAAAAAAAGGAAGAAAGACTACAAACTAAGTGCTACTTTCCTAAATTATCCTAAACCCTAAACCAAGCGGGGCCTAAAGGTAAGAAGAACCTAAGGGAATTCATTGGAGAATAGTACCTTCGCACGAGAAAGTATCTGGTGGAAACAAACTTTTAGTGTGAGCCAGTAAAATAACAAAAAACAGGTTAAAGTTTCTAAATAAATTTAACAAAAAATGCATTACATTGGGAAGGTAGAGTAGTTCTATAGACATGCAAATTTGCAAGTTAAAATTTATTATTTAGAAGCTATGAAAATGACAAATTTAACAATAAATAGTAGCAACGTTACAATACACAACTGGATTTCTCATTTTTATAACTCATAAATAATTTTGAGTTTCAACTTGCAAATTTGTATGTCTATAAAACTCTATCTTTTCAACGTAATGCATTTTTATAGAGAACTTTTAACTTAGTTTCTTCGTTATTTTCACTGATTTTCATTGAATGATGGTTTCCACATGATATTTTATGCCTTCGCACCCTCTTTTTTTTTCTGGAAAGAACTAGTGTCGTTTTTTAGGAATAACATTTTTTTAGAACTCTTTGAGCAATAACTAATGTCTTGTTGTATGCACTTCCGGTCCACATATATCTTCTACTTATCTATGGGCCAAATCTTGTTATCTTCTATTGGCTGAATCCTGCTATCTGGCCGTGAAGGTATGGCCCGGCAAAGTTGTCCAGTTTGCGTCCGTTGACCCAAACGCTTTGCACATGAGTGAGAGTGTGAATAATGCGTTTGCTAAAAAAAAAAGGAAGTGACAAGCGTCCATTCACACGCACGACGGCGCTGACAAGAGGTGACCGCATGCATCCAGCATGCACAACCGGCATCAAATCTGTTCGGCAACCGGCCAGTGTGATGTACGCAGGAAAACACTCGAAAGAACATGGCGAACGGATACTAGTATCAGCTATTTTGGTGTATATGGCAATTAATATGTAGTAGTTATGTACTTGATTGTATAATTAACAAATTGCAAACCCTTTCGCTTATCTGGACAGCATCTTTTCCATACAAAATTAGTTCAACGTGCGTGTATCCCATCTCATGGCGTCAGATTTCCTACGCAATCAGGATATTAATGAGCGATATACATTTCACCATGATCATATGCAACTTGTCCGACATTCTCTTAGAAAATGCTATCTCAAATCAGCACAAAACAAAATCCGTGGAAAACTAAAATAGCGCCCAAACGTGCTTGCAAAGTTTATTGATCTGAAAGTGTGGATTCCGGGGGTTTATTTATCTGAAAGTGTACACAGTACACTCCTTGTACTCCTTGTTATAGAGCCGTTACCCGGATAACATGGTGGGTAGCACTGCCTAGCTAGGGTGTTTGCTATAGCGAGAGCGACGGAGCACTCCTTAGAAATCGAAGTCCTTGGTGGCCAAAAAAAGTGTTCCTGACCGAGCTTGGACCGGCACCCTTTCCCCACCGACAGCGCGAAAGGCGATTTGTTTCTCCCCTCTCTCCAGCCACCTCGCCGCCGTCGATCTGCTTGATTCCCCGCCTCCGGCGGCCGCTCCGGCGGCGGGAGGTCGGGGAATCGACAGATCATGACGTGTACATAGTGTAGGTTGTAGGAGGGTGCCTGCCGGCGGCGCTAAGGAGGCCATGGCGTCACCGGAGAGGCTTTTGCGGGAGGTGGATCCTTCCTCTGTTTCAGGTGCTCCGGAGGAGCTCTGCGGCAGATCTACTCTCCCAGGCGTGTCTGCGTCTCGGCGGAGATGCGGGCGACGCCTTCCCCGGCCGGTTTCCGTGGTGGCGGTGCCGGAGTTTGATGGATCTGGCGGAGAAGATGAAGTTGACCAAGCTGGCGCCGTTGTTCGTTCTGCAGGATGGAGGCGCTACGGTGCTAAGGACCGTCGACTTCCTGGCCACTCGGGGACTCCTCCCAGTCCAAGGTTTCATGGAGGAGCGGTGGCGGGTTTCGCCGGCGGAGCGTGCTGCGTGACGACGATGCTGCTGGAATCCAGAAGGACCTTGTTGCTATTTTCTCTTTGTTCTGGGTTTTCCTGTAAGGTTCTTGGTTAATGTAATCTCCTCTGTCTTCGCAAAAAAAAAGAAGTCCTTGGTGGCCAACGGCGACTTCACGCCCAGCTTGCGGAACCCTTCCTAACAGGTGTCCGGAGCCTCTATCCCAGCGTTGAGGTTCATCAGCCTATCCTGCAACTTGCCTAACGCGATGCCCGCGTCGAGCTGGTTCTTGGCGCCAGAGTACAACTCGTCACAGTCGACGATGCTTCCCTGGATCTTCTATTGTCCTTCATTGAGCAGGTCCTTCCCGAAGGGGCGAAGCTCCTGCTCTTCCTACCTATACCCACAGGCAGGAGACTTTTTTTTACCACATTTGTCGCGTCCCAGAGGCGGCCATTGCCCCGGAAAGACAAACCTACGAAAAGCATTTGATTGCATTTGCGTGAAGTTACGATGGGGTAGCACCAGCAAAAGGGTTATCTTTACTTCTGGCAAACAATTATCAACGTGCGATATCTACCCCCTTGATAAAAGTGATCATACACAACTTATGCGTCACTCACTTAACTATTGCTACTTCAACTCAGCACAAAAACAAAAAACGCGGGAAACAGATCTTTGCGCAAACATAAAAGCATACTTCATTGATCAAACATTGTGGGTTACAAAATTCGAGGAGTTTCTTCATTCACTCAAATGATCATACAGTCTCCTACAGACATTACCAAGATTCACACCTTCGGCGGCTGGTTTTGCAACAAAATTCTCGTCAGGCTGAAAACGAAGTAGGACGCCCAGGTGAACTCGGAGTCCTCGGCTACACGACGGAAATAGGTAACACCTGCGAGTAATAAAATTGCAATGAAGCACTTGGACCACGTAGCGACGAATATAAGCAAATGGAGCGAGCCGGCTCGCCCGTCGTCGCCCTCGCTCAGGAGAGCAAGGCGGACCATGTTGTAGAAGACAACCAAGAAGTCGTCCTGATAAGAGCCCAAAGTATCAGCACACCAGAATATAAACTGTCATCCATGATAAGAAATATGAACTGAAAGTATCATACTTGAAAATGCACCAAGAAACACGAACACCGGTCCGGATACCAATGTCAGGAAGACAACTTCAGAGCCCTTCGCCAGCTCTAGGCAAATCACCGGAACGGGGTTGGAGCGGGGATGACCTTATAATTATTTCAAGATACCTTTACAGCCTCACCATTACGAAGAAGACATTGCAACTACCTAAAAAAGGACACTAACCCTCCCACCAGCGAGGAGCCATGGTCCACTGTGCCTCCAAGCCCCCATGGGCCACCGGATACGGAATGAACCCATGATGTCACCTAACCCTAATCATCTCTAGATCACCTACCTCAATCCCTTGCGAGCCGAGCCGTTTTTCTGTTTCTTATTTGTCTCTTCCTTAATCTTGCTTCCTTCCTAAGTATATCCTTTCTTGTCGGCCGTGTCCTCACGACCTCTATATTATTTCTTACTACCTCTGAGATGGACCTCGAACAACAACTTACCAGACGATTAGATGATGCCGAGGTAAGTAATTAAAGCGATGTTTGGTCTGAGAGTGCGAATGGATTTAGGATATCTGCATCCACCTGGTTTTTTGGTAAAGGAAATTTTAGTGAATCAATTATCACAAGAAGACGATACAGCCGCATAGAGTTCATACACAGCTTTACATAGCAAGATGCACACATGCAAACAATTGGCGAACACTTGACGTAAACAACCGCCATTCGACAATAAGAAGGCAACCTACGGTGTTTCGGGGCCTTCCAAACAGCGACCCTCATCCATGCGGGTTAAACACCTCCTTTCCCGGTTGATCCACTTGTGTGTATTCGTCGAATGACACAAGTAAAAAAACACATAGAGAACTAGTGTGTGCATGAGTGTATAATCTGCAATGGAGAAGAAACTTTGTTTTTGTTTTTTCAAAGAGCACACCATCTCCATAACCAAAGAGTCCAACGTAGAGCTCCTGCCCCACCAATATACTAGCAGAGAGAAACGAAACCTCTTATTTATACCCTGCATCGCAGCACCAGATACCAATCATGACACACTACTAGAGACATATAGATACTCCATCCGTTTCTAAATATAAGATGTTTTAGGTGTTCTACATTTTGATTAGATGTAGACTAAAGTGATTGAATTGAATATACATATTAAAATATGTCTAGATACATGTAAATTTTACAAAAAAGGCTAAAACATCTTACATATATAGTAACGGAGGGAGTACAATGTAGAGTGAGTCCACTTGGAAAATTGACCATATAACTCCAATGAACTTACACTCAAAAGAAAGATGCCGTATCGAATCTTATCATGAAAAAAAAAAAGGTTGTCCCTTTTCAAAATTGCCTCCCGGTAGGAATGCAACTTTTTGTTACATGTATCAGCAATTATGATTATATATGGACATTAACATACGTACTCGATTGCCTTGTTTATTAGGAATGTCTATATTTTAATATTTTGTACTTATTATCTGGCGGCTGGTGCATCTTTTGTCTGTATCCAAAATTAAATAGTGAGCATATCTCATGCCGTCTTGCCACCTAAATAAATAATCACGGAAATTATTGTGCGAGCAGCCACCCCCAGATCACCGCGATCATTCGCAGATTGTGTGACATGCATTCACTAAATTATTGGCATCTCAAATCATCACAACGCAATTTGGATGAAAAAACATGTGAGTGACCTCAAACAATAATTTTCTTCTAATCAAGCTAGCTACAGCGAGCTCGTTAAGACTAGAGCGATGGAGACCATCTTAGTGAACTCGGCGTCCTCGGCGGCGAGCGTCGACTTCACGCCTAGCTCCTGGAACCCGGTCTCGCATGTCTGGGGCGCGTCCACCGCGGCGCTGACGTTCGTCAGCGCGTCCTGCAAGCCCTGGGACGTGCCCGCCTCGAGGCCCTTCGCCGCGTCGTGGAGCTCGTCCACGGCGTCGGAGTACAGCTCGTCGCAGTCATCGAGGCCCGACCGGACCTTCTTGTCCTTCACCGAGGCCTTGAGCGCGGAGATGCGCTCGTGCGTCCTCCCGGCCGTCTTGCCGGTGATCTGGGCGGCGACGACGGCGAGGCCGCGCTTGTCCGCGGTGGCGCTCCCCTTGACGGACTGGAAGAACTTGATGCAGTAGTCGTAGCCGATGTCCTTGTGGTTGGCGCCGAAGGACTTGCACGTGTCTTCTAGGACGGAAGCGCTGGAGGAGACAAGGAGCATGAGGAGGACGAGGCCGGCGAGAGCTTGTGAAGTCACCATGCTTCGGATGTGGATGTTGATTGCAGACGAGTTTACGGGTAGATGGTATATATATAGGGCCGCCGTTGAAATAAAAAGGCAAAACTAATCGTAAATGGTAGGCACCGTATAAAATTGATTGATTGCCAATAAATGAATCTAATGCAATCTAATTCCTCACCCAAAATAGTAGGGATTTGCCTTCTTTAAGAAGAAATATGGTAATGTTTTTTCTATACTGACTCTGGAGGATTATACTACGGGCTGGAACTTCTCGAGTTTAATCTAGGCTTTGGACGGAGCTGGACTATGCCTGAGTGTAAAAGAGTAGCTGGGCCGGCCCAAATGTAGGTGATCGATGGTTAACAATGCTCAAGAGGTTTTGTAAGCCCAAAACTTTAAATTGCACGCAGTACGGCAGGCTCAAGCCGATCCACCTAGAAGAGGCTGCTATCATACTTCTGCTTGTCTATGGCAATCTTTTCAGAGATTGAACTCTCTGGAAATAGAGAGTTCTCCTTCATCCTGCTGTTCCTGTGATTTTGCTTCCGCCAATCGGTGCCGGGAGGGTACGACACGTTATGTGTGTGAAGATACATAGGTTTGGGTGAAATACATTGTACCCTTTAGGGCCGCTTGCTGCGTGTTTATATAGCCGATTAACCAAAATCATCGGGAGGTAAATTACAACAATATTTGTTACAACCCTAGATGCTAACCCAATCCTTATACAAATGGATACGATGATTGTTTACAATTGAAGTACACGCTAAGTTATAGCATCGGATACTACCGAATGCCTAGTATCTCTAACACTCCTCCTCAATCCTAACTTTCCTAAGTTAAGAGTGCTTCTGAATGCTACTAATTGCTGATTGTTGAGAGCCTTTGTAATCCATCAGCGACTTGGTCTCCTGGTTCATATACCGAACATCAAGCAGTTTATTTGCTACTCTCTCTCTAACAAAGTGGTAATCAATTTCAATATGCTTTATTCTTTTGCATTAAATACTGAGTTTGCAGAAAGATATGTGGCACCAAAATATTGTCGCACCACAGGATAGCAGTTTTCAGATGTGCAACATTGAGCTCCTTCAAGAGAGTTTGAATCCATATTACCTCAGCTGTTTCCGTGCACTCCATGACATAATGTTAGAACCTATAAATGCTGCATATCGTCCCGTTCACTTTTGATCAACCAGACAACCTGCCAAATCTGCATCAGAGAAGACACTGACAAGCATATACGAACATTTACTTAATCTCAATCCAATACCCAGTGTATCCCTTACATTCATCAACATCATTTTTACTGCTGTCCAATGTAAGGTGGTAGGAGAATGCAAATATTTACATACTTTGTTAACCGAAAAGGAAATATCCGGTCTAGTCAAGGTTACATATTGAAGAGCTCCAACTACACTCATGTAGTTTGTAGAATCATCGGAACTCAAAGGCTCTCCTTCAAATTTTGACCATTTTTCTGAAGTGGATAAAGAAGTATTTGACAGCTTGCAGTTCATCATACTGGTGCGCTTGAGAATGGCATAGTTTTTTTTCTTGCGTCAAGCTAACTACAGAGAGCTCGTTACGACGAGAGCAGCCACCCCGATGATCACCACGATCATTGGGATGCATTCACTAAATTATTGGTATTCCATTTCAACACAAGACAATTTCTATGGAAAAACATGTGAGTGACCTCAAACAATAATTTTCTTCTAATCAAGCTAGCTACAGCGAGCTCGTTACTTCGAGAGCGACGGAGACCATCTTAGTGAACTCGGCGTTCTCGGCGGCGAGCGGCGACTTCACGCCTAGCTCCTGGAACCCGGTCTCGCATGTCTGGGTCGCGTCCCACGCGGCGCTGACGATGGTCAACGCGTCCTGCACGCCTTGCGACGTGCCCGCCTCGAGGCTCTTCGCCGCGGCGTGGAGCTCGTCCACGGCGTCGGAGTACAGCTCGGTGCAGTCGTCGAGGCCCGACCGGACCTTCTTGTCCTTCACCGAGGCCTTGAGCGCGGAGATGCGCTCGTGCGTCCTCTCGGCCGTCGCGCCGGTGATCTGGGCGGCGATGACGGCGAGGTCGCGCTTGTCCGAGGTGGTGCTTCGCTTGACGTGCTGGAAGAACTTGATGCAGTAGTCGTAGCCGATTTCCTTGTGGATGCCGTCGAAGGACTTGCACGTGTCTTCTAGGACGGAAGCGCTGGACGAGACGAGGAGCATGAGGAGGACGAGGCCGGCGAGAGCTTGTGAAGGCACCATGGTTTCTGTGGCACGAGTATAAGAGGCGATGCTTCGGACGTGGATGTTGATTCCAGACGAGGTTACGGGTGTAGATGGAATATATAGATCGAGGGCCGCCATTGAAATAACAAGGTACACACAGGTTCGGGAGGCCCCAGGGTCCTGATCCCCGTCCTTCCTGCTTGTATCCCCTATATTAGGTGTTGCATCGTGAGTGGTAGAGCCTTGGGGGCTGCTATTACCCCTACTTTCAGTAGCTATATGTGTACCCTTCCATGAGCTACTTGTGTGTCTAGTGCGCTCCCCTTTCATTTCGAGCCTGCGTGCTCTGTTGCCAGTTTACGGCGTGTACGAATTATGTCGGTACTTTGTGGCTTCATTAATTTAAAGTCGGACACATCTTGAGCCTAGGGTCTCAGACGGAGACGAGACTGGACCACCGGAACTTCTCGAGTTTAATCTAGGCTTTGGAGCTGTACTATGCCTGATTGTACAAGAGTAGCTAGGCCGGCCCAAGTGTAGGTGATCGATGGTTGACAATGCTCAAAAGCTCGTGTCAGCCCAAAACTTGAAATTGCACGCAGAAGTGCAGCAGGCTCGAGCCGATCAACCTAGAAGAGGCTGGCCCCTCTCACGTCGTCGGCCCAACGGCGAATGACAGCGAGGTGGACTCAACGACGACGAAGACGTGGACATAGGCCTAGATTAGGTTTTAGTATATTTTTTGTTGTAATATGTCCAAATTTTGATTAAAAAATCGAGTCGTTTCTATAATTGTGAGTGTTTGAATTGTTTTTATAGATACTTTCTGGGGCAGCCTCCCAATTGCGTCGGACATGTTTCCGACACCATGACAGCAGACACAATTTCAGGGTGTCAAGCACATTTTCGACGACCGGTGGAGATGCTGAAAACCTTTGTAGATACATCCAGAAGATATATCAAGACACGGAAAACCAGAAGATATATCAAGACACTGGAAACCTTTGTGCATGATGCTATAACCAAGAAAGCACATTATTTAGAATGAAATTCAAGCTTATGAGTGTTGTATGGACGGAGATTTGGCTAGCATGCACATCCAAAAGTCTTGAAAGACATTTAGTCGAGTTGTTCATGAATAGAGTTTCAAAATGACTCGAAAAATTCTAGTACTTTGGTAGGTAGACAACTAATGATGTATGCAGCTGTAATAAACGATTCATCCCAATATTTAAGAGGCATTGAGGCATGCACTAGAAGTGAGACTCGTGATGAGTAATGTCAATTTGTTTAAATAAAGGAATTAAGTTATTCGTACTCACCTCCCTAATCGGTTTGCATTGCTATGATTTTATGACCTAGGCGTCTTTCTACCAAGGCCTAGAATTCATGAAAGATATCAAACACTTCAGATCTATTCTTAAGGAAGTAAATCCATGTAAATTTGCTGAAATCATTGATAAAACTGACATAGTAATTCTTTCTCCCTGCAGAATCAGGAGCAGGTCCCCATACATCAGAGAAAACAAGCTCCAAAGGAACAATATATATGCTAGTAAAAATTGGATAGGGGAGCTGATGATGTTTGCCCTTTTGACATGCATCACAAACATACTCTTTATTGAGATCACTCAAGCAAGGAAGTATATTTTTTCTAACAGCTAGTTGAACTATAGGAAGGGCCAGATGGCCTAAACGACTATGACACCGTGATGACGATGGCTTGACTGCGATGGAGGCTTGCTTGATGGAGCTAGGCAACGGGTAGAGACCAATCCTACAAGTTCCTCTAAGTAGAACCCTCTTTGTGTCCCGATCCTTGATACAAAAGAAAGATGGATGAAATTCGAGAACGACATCATTATCATGTCCAAGCATGTGAATAGATGCAAGATTTTTTGTGGCTTGAGGAATAAAAAAGAACTTCATTTAAGTGGAGATTTTTGGAGGGTGTGTGAACAATAGATTACCAATATGTCTAATGTCCATACCTGCAAGATCGACGGTGTGGACCTGCTCATGCCACTGGTACTTCTCATGGGTAGACAGACGTTCGAGCTTGCCAATGGTGTGGTCAATGGCACCTATGTCGGCGAACCACTCACCGCCATTGGTGTTGTTGTTGTTCTAGACGACAGATGGAGATCATTCCTTTGGGACAAAGTCAGAGTCGCAGCGGTACCAACAGTCCTTGATAAAATGGCCGGAGATGTTGCAGAGCTGGCAGCAAGGGCGATCACCTCCTCTGTTCCATTGTTGTTTTAGTTGCCACGACCGACTTGCCCCTGGTCGCTGTTGTAGTTGGGGTTTCCGCACCCTCGTCCTGCGTTGCTGTTGTAGTTGCCACGACCATCGCCGCGGGCAAAGCCTCCACGGCCGCCGCGGGTTGCTGCGGTCGCTGAGGAGTGCGAAGATCCACTTCCATGGAGGAGATGCTGCCGGCTTCCATAGGTAAGAAGTTGGGCACAAAAAGATACTCACTGTGACAGAGGCCTCCTGGGCTAGGACGGCGGCGACCACCGCGTTCTAGTTATCGTTGAGACCGGCGTTGAGGTAGGACACCATGCCCTCGTCATCGAAAGTCTTGCCAATAGTAGTCATCTCATCTCCGTAACCCTTCATCACGTACTCAGCCATGCTCATGCCAGGGAGCTTCTTAGTCGTGGCAAGGGCGATGCGTATGTTTTACCGTGCGCGCACTAGTGCGAGCACCGTACATGGGACGATGGCATCCCAAAGCTCTTGTGTCGTGTTGGTGTTGAGAACGTGTGCCATCACCTCGCGAGACAGCAGGGAGAAGAGGAACCAATAGACCCGTTCGTCATGGGCGCAACAAGCGTAGTTGGGGTTGGGGATCTTCTTTGCCGCGTCCCTGGTGCCACCGGTGAGCTCCATGCCAGGAGCTTTGGAGGTGTTGTTGATGAAGCCCTCCATTAGTGTGGCGCGGATGCCTGGCAGCACTTGGGCCTTGCACCTGAGGAGGTTGCCCTTTCCAAGCTTCTCCGCTACGCCGCTTTGGTTGAATGGAGAGGTCATGGCTGGCGTGGTGGAGCTAGATGTCATTGGATGGATAGAAAGCTAGATGCGATCTATTGAGGTAGGCTCTGATACCATGTGAAGATACCTAGGTTTGGGTGAAAGGCGTTGTACCCTTTGGGGCAGCCCGCTGCGTATTTATATAGCCGATTACCCAAAACCATCGGGAGGGAGATTACAACAGAATTTGTTACAACCCTAGATGCTAACCCGACCATACAATTGGATACGGTGGTTGTTTAAAACTTGAATTACACGCTAAGTCATAGCATTAGATACTGCTGAATGCTTATTATCTCTAACAATGTGCATTCTCACGGACCGTAATCAGTGGGGTTGCATTTGGAGAATCTCTGTTGTAATCCGGTTGTTGTCTTTGGTGGTGATTAGAGTGTTGCTGATGTGAGAGATTGATCACGTTGGCAGGATCTTTTTTCTCTTTTTTTTGTGTTTTTGGATGTGTGCATCCTAAATGTCGTCGGCACCTTGTTGGTGCAGAAGCTGAGTGTAATTGCTATCTTCGCGAAATTAATATATTCACTTAATCAAAGAATGTGACGAAACCATCAAGTGCCTTAGAACTCAGTGTGATGAAAGTTACATATTTTTTAATCGAAGCATCACTTATTTATAGTCTAGCAAGTTCTTGTTTTTAATAGGCTACCTGATAAGACATCAGACCAAAACTAAATATAGGATGTTGTGCTGAATATTTGGTAGATTTGTATTCTGTAGCATGTTTAGATCTTGTGACTAACAAAACATTATTTTGTACTATTTTGATCAGAAGTGTTCACTTCAATTCTCATAGTATTAGTAATTAGCTAGTACTAATTTGCTTCTAGTCAAGCTAACTACAGAGAGCTCGTTACGACTTACGACGAGAGCAGACACCCCAATGATCACCGCGATCATTCGCAGATTGTGTGACATGCATTCACTAAATTATTGGTATTCCAGTTCATCACAAGACAATTTCTATGGAAAAACATGTGCACCCGATGTAGGGGTGATCTCAAAGACTCAAACAATAATTTTCTTCTAATCAAGCTAGCTACAGACTACAGCGAGCTCGTTAAGACTAGAGCGACGGAGACCATCCTAGCGAACTCGGCGTTCTCGGCGGCGAGTGGCGACTTCACGCCTAGCTTCTGGAATCCGGTCTTGCATGTCTGGGGCGCGTCCGCCGCCGCGCTGACGTTTTTCAACGCGTCCTGCAAGCCCTGGGACGTGCCCGCCTCGATGCCCCTCGCCGCTGCGTAGAGCTCGTCCACGGCGTCGAAGTACAGCTCGGCGCAGTCGTCGAGGCCCGACCGGACCTTCTTGTCCTTCACCGAGGCCTTGAGCTTGGAGATGCGCTCGTGCGTCCACCCGGCCGTCGCGCCGGTGATCTGGGCGGCGATGACGGCGAGGTCGCGCTTGTCCGAGGTGGCGCTCCGCTTGACGTGCTGGAAGAACTTGATGCAGTAGTCGTAGCCGATGTCCTTGTGGTTGGCGCCGAAGGACTTGCACGTGTCTTCTAGGACGGAAACGCTGGACGAGACGAGAAGCATGAGCAGGACGAGGCCTGGGAGAGCTTGTGAAGGCACCATGGTTTCTGTGGCACGAGTCGCCGAGTATACGAGATGCTTCGGATGTCGATGTTGATCGCAGATGAGGTTGTGATTATATGGTCGAGGTCCGACATGGAAATAATAAGGCAAAACTAATCGTAAATGGTAAGCATCGTATAAAATTGATTGATTGCTAATAAATGAATCCAATGCAATATAATTGCTGCCCAAAATAGTAGGGACTTACCTTTTTTAAGAGGAAATGTGGTAGTTTTTTTTCCCTATAATGTACTCCTACTAGCTACTACTCAGAAGTCAGAACACAGCCACAGGATATTCAACGGGCTAGAACATCTCCAGCCTAATCTTTGGCTTTGGACGGAGCTGGCCTATTTTTGATGATATATTGATTTTGTTTGGGTTGCTCACCACATACAAGAGTAGATGGACGTTAACAATGCTCAAGTGCTCGTGTCAGCCCAAAACTGGAAATTGTACGCCGTACGGCAGCAAGCTCAAGCGGATCAACCGAGAAGAGGCTGCTAATTACTCCCTCCGTTCTAAATTAGATGACTTTCATATGTCCACATGCGGATGCATCTATAAATGTAACGTGTCTAGATACATCCGCATTTGGACAAATATAAGTCATCTAATTTGGAACGGAGGGAGTACATACTTCTGCGCGTCTATGGTAATCTTTTCAAAGGTCTCGTTCACCCTGATGTTCCTGCGATTCTAGACCCGCCTGTCGGTGTCGGGAGGGTACGGCGCGTTATGTGCGTTCTCATGGTACTATGGGAGCGTACTTGGTGGAGTTGCCGCTTTGAAATATGCATGTGTCCTGTATGAAGCATCAAGTGTCTTAGGACTAACTGTGATGAAAGTTACGAATTTTTCAGTCGAATCATCACTTGTTTGTAGTCTAGCATGTTCTTGTTTTTAATAGGTTACCAGACATGACATCAGATCTAAACTAAATGAAAAGATATAGGATGTTTTGATAGAAATTTTATAGATCTGTATTGTCTAGGATATTTTGATCTTGTGAAAATATTATATTGTACTATATTGATCAGAAGTGTTGGCTTCATTTCTCATAGCATTAGTAATTATCTAGTACTCCCTCCGTTTTTAAATATATGTTTTATCTTTTGTCCACATTCATATGTATACAAATGTATATAGACACGTTTTAATGTGTATGTTCACTCATTTTAATATGTTTCTAGACAATATGTGAAACACCTGAAACATCTTATATTTAAAAACGGAGGGGCCTAATTATCCACCATTACATACCATTGTGAATTATGGTGAAAGTGTGGATCATTTGGAAATACTATTCCGTTTCAAAAAAAAATTGAAATACTACAAAGCAGCATGCATTTTGCATCGATATTTAGCTCCCTCTTTTGTTACGGATAGTTTCTTACTTCCTTTTTCTCGGAGGCAGAGAGACTTTGGAATTCATTGGACTCATATCAGAAATATATGACCTTTTGAAAACTAAAACTGAATCAAGGAAATAGTTCTTACTTACTAAACGTTGAATTTCAGTTGCTGGCCAAGCTAAGTTAATATAACTTCCAGCTCTTTTTAATCGATCAAAATGACTTTGGGATTGCTACTCATGAACGTTACGATATGCCCAGGAAGGTCTATACATGTACTTTCTTCGTTCATTTTACTCCTCATATAGGTTGTCTTAAGTCAAACTTTGTAAAGTCTGAAATACTTAATATTAAAAAATAACAATACCTACAATACCAAATAAATGCAATATGAAAACATATTACATGATGAATCGAAAGATATTGATTTGGTATTATGAATGTGGGTATTTTTCGATAAACTTGGTCAAACTTTGCAAAGTATGACTTAAAGCAAACCTAATATCCGGAGTAAGAGGGAGTATAACATACTAGGGTTCGGAGGAGCGGAAGTGACGACGCATGGAAATGCCGCGCCGGGTGGCCCTTCTATCCAGAGAGATGGGATGGGCTGATTTGTTCTTTTATTTTCGGATGAGATGGGACGTGGAGGGAACAACTCACTAACAGTTGGGACCAAACACCATAGGCATCACGAGCAACCACAACTCCCTATTCCTAATGGAACTACACTATAGTCATTTCCCAATGGAACTACACTATAGTCATTTCCGCCAATGCCAACATGGATGACGTTGTTGCGGTGCTCGACGGCTGGACGGCTCCCACAAAGAGAAGACCACGATAGAGTGCGGCCACAACAGCGACTCCTGGCTCTACATGCACTCCTCATTCATGTCCTTCCGTGTCATCCTCATCTCCGATCACACATCTCCCGAGCAGGATCCTCCCAAATCTAAGTGATGTCGTAAGTGCGAAGCAAAGAACATGGCATCTTGCCCATCCTCCAGCACCTTGTAGCGGCCCTTGGTTTCTTGTCTTAACATGGCATGTCAAGCGAGTCGTGGTTGAGACAAGTAACATTGTAACTTGAACATGGAAGCATGTGGTAATTGGGATATGAGATTGAAGTCGATGATGTAGAATTTATATTAGGAACATTGAATACCTATTTTTTGTATCAAAATACTATAGTGAGTCGATCATGAAATCCAAACGAAGTTATGGAGTTTCGTAGGTGAAAATCAGTGCAAACTTGTGCTACGTGTCAACAATGTGAAATAGTTCTCTTCTTAAGATATCTTGTCTAATAAACTATTGGTTGCCACTTGATACCTTCTGGAGAAGTCCTAGCCACTTTGTGTTTTTAATCATGTTATGTTGGTGCCCACACAAGGCTCTAAACAAGTATAAAACAGAGCTAAATTTCTCATGTAGTGTGTGCACTTTTTAAAATGTACTTATCATTCATGTCAATCCTCTAAAGTAACTTCTTCATATCAATACTCCTCTTAATAAGTAACTTTTCTTCACTATTCTGAGAGTCGAGAGTCGACATATGAGCACGGATAACTAAATCTGAACACCAAGCAAGATGTCTCTCATTGATTCACATTATAAAGATTTGTATTGTGCTAGAACTAAAAATACCAAAACAAATAAATCTATATTTAAAGAAGTTCTTAAGTATAATTACAACCAACATGCCATAAGAATTCAAACCTTAGTACTAATATAACCAATCATATCACGTATAACTTTCAAATTATAATATCACTAATTTTTAATACATATATAATGTTTCTAATAAAAGTAGTGATCTTTCCATCAAATAAAAATAAGACCCCTAGTAATAAGATTTATTGTCAATTTCTTCTAAATCGTCCTTTGGAGGGCTCAAACCTTATTTTTCTCACCAAGTGCGTACATCTCAGTCTTAATCTCAATAGGTACACCTTTTGTTTGTGCATCTTAAAACAAACAAATACAAATCCAATTCACAAACTATAGCATAAACCCCCCAAAAAATTGTAAGACCGATGTATCGCAACAGTACCGAAAGGGTATATAGGACAATGATGTCACCCCAAAGGTTAGCTGAATAGGGCCAAGAAGATGGAACATACATTGTTGGTAAATTTTGAGCGTAAAATATTAGGTATTGGACCAAATCTCATGACAAAGACGCAAAAGTAGACGCCAACACTCATTCTTAAGAGCAACCCATGAAATTCAGTGCTCAGATTTATGATTTTGACAGTGACCAAAAGAATGAGTTACACACCAATTAGTAACAGTCTGCATTAGTTGGTGAACAATAATTATTTAATTTTAACAATAATAAATTTGAAAATAAAAAGTTAAAAATAATTAATTTTATATGGATTTTACCTACTTCATCTGCATCCATAAGCCATATGGAAGTTCAAATCAAGGGGAAAATCATTATTGTTCTAATAGGGCTCATTAAAATAGATACGAAAGAAGGGCTATGCCAAGCTTTGATTAAAAAAACTTCAACACCAGCTTGCCATTGATGTCAGTAAACTGCATAAAATGTTAAGAAAACTAAATGAGATAATATTGTCTTTATAACATAGGTTAAGACAATAAAGAAATATAAATATTTTTGTTTAACAAAAACCTTATGTGCTTAGCAAGAAACACAAAACTAATGGTTTGAATATCTTGTTATCTTGTTTATTTTTCCTATATTAGTTGTGAAGATCTAAATCCGACATGTAAGAAAAAGATAAAATTGCGTCAAAAAGGAGATAAATTGCATAAAATGTAATTGGTGTCACATAAAACTAAAGGAAATGCTATTTTTGATATTTGAATGCTAAATAATTTTGTTTGAAATAGGATTTGTTGCCAATTTGTCTTTGTTGTAAGCAAAATAACAAAACATCTATTGCCATTAAGAGTATTTGTATTCCAATGCCCAAGATTAATGCACCCTTTACTACAGGCTCAACTAGATCTTTCCATTTTGTACTTCTAAAACCTTTCTCGGAGAACGAAGATCAATATCATGATTCAAGTTAGGTCCATGTTAAAATAGATTTACTGATGAATGTATTTGCTTCAATCAAATTCCTACTTATTGGAACATCTAACAAGGAGTAATTTTCACTACTTGGGTTATACAACACCTTCGTGTAGATATAATCGCTCAACTCACCTTCTATTTCCCCGTCCAAACAATATTCTTATGGAATTTCTAAGCAAATTGCTATCCTCCACCAATGTAGCCACTTTCATGGCATGCAAGAAAATTGTTAGTTTTTTTGTGGGTTTTGAATGAATAAGCTAGTCATGTCAGTTTTGTTTGCATCATCTCTATGGTATTTTAGTTCATGATCTTTGGGTTTTTATTCATTCTCCTCATTCCTTTTAACTGGACCATCTCCATCTACTTCATAGACTATCACGTGCCACCTAGGCACCTATTATAAGAAAAAGGTAGTGTATAAAGAGGCAATGATGGACTAAAGGAGAAATGCTAGAAAATATCTAATTAATAAAACAATATTAATACGCCACATCATTTGAACAAAACTAAATGAATACAAATGCTCATAACAAGGTTTAGTATATCGTTGAGGTGTTCCATCACCCTGAACGACGTGGTGGCACTTTGCCCGTACGCGTGGATACTTGGGAGGCGTCGTCCACTTCAGCGCTCAATCATGGGAGCTTTTGCGAGGATAAATTCTCCCAGCCGGTAGGTATAACCTAGCTGTGAGAATTGGCGTCGATTACATTGTCTACTTCCGCAACATCAGCACGGTTTACAAGGGTATGACATCGTTGCCTGCATCTCAATAATGATTTTGGTTTGAACATGTGCGTGTGACAATTTTTTGTCTTGCGTACCTCATTGTCCAATATCCGCCACCTTGTATTCGAGATGTTGAAACTGAACCCTTTTTAGCTCCCCAATGGACATCGACAACCATAGATAGGTCAAGGAGAAGGTAGACCAAACCGCCGGAAAATCCATAAGCACCTCATCAAGGTTGATACTAGAGCATATAATCGGTGATACGAGGCTTTTAGAAAAAAAATTGTGGCAAGGCCCAACGTCGGAAGTGTCGGAGGATGCTAACAAGGTTAGTGACGTCCTCATTAATTGGTGACATGTATATGGCCGCATCGTCGGCGAAAATTTAAGTGCGGCTATTAGCACACCACCCCCAAAGCGTGTGGAATTCACCCCTGTTGAACAAGGTATATGGCATGAAAAAGATAAGCTGGGAGAGCGGGTCACGTTGGTGCATCCCATAGCTATGGCTAATGGGTTCCACTAGCACACCATTGATCAGCAATCCTCAACGTGGCATTGGACATAAGGACAGTGGTCCACCTTCTAAAACCACTTGGGAAGCCCCTTCTTTGAAATAAGTCCAAGATATACTCTGAGCTAACCGAGTCGAAGCTTTCGTGATGTCCAACTTGAAAAGAAGAACCGGAGATCCACTCTTGAAGCAAATTGCCATAGAGCCTCCCATAAAAAAACATGGAAGCCACAGAAAAACAAAGTCACTGAATTGCAGGTCCTAGATATCCAATTCTAGTAATCTTTTCAGGTGTGTTTTGGCCTGTTGTACTCATCTCCGTTGGGCTATCTAATATTAAGGGCATGTATAGTGGTTAGTAAGACTGTTGTATCTTATGCATCATATGTTGTCAAGAGAAGAAGAACATATTATACAATGGATTATTTTTTAGTTTTATCTCGATCAATTAGTGTTTGCATGCCCTAAGAGACATGGTGAACCGTGAACCAATGCTTAGTGTGCATATTGCGTGTTTCCGATAAAAGTTTGTGACGGTGTGTCACCACAATTGATATCTTGATTAAAAAATGTTTCAGTTTTACCCTTGATGTGGATCAATGACTTGTGATCTAGCAGAGTATCTTGTATTGCTTTAGCCTGATTGAGTGGTGGTTGCGTCGATGGTGGTATTACTTTTTTTGGCAATGGTTCTTCGTTTAGTCGCCGCATTGTCGGTCATCTTCCCCAACGGTATCTATCTTGATTTGCCATGTTATAATGCATTAAATTGGTCTAGGTTATCACAATTTATATCAAATTATCACAGTATAAATCAGTACCATCAGAGACATCATAAATAATACGCCTCAGATTCTTGGAACAATGTTGTCTTTTTTTTTTGACAACTTGAACAATCTGTGTCTAAGTGTCTATGCTCCAAGTAGCCTTACTCGCTTCAAAGTATTTAAAGTATGTATTGTGACTGGTTGCGGAAGTAGGGCAATAAGCTAACCAGACCTCCCTCACTCGTTGCCAAGGAAAACACCTAGTGCTACATTGTACTGGCTCACGCGCGGCTTTGGCTGCAATGGTAATCACTCACAAAATCTGCTAATCCAAGTGAAATTATCTGACCAGTGAGGCAGTGACTACGGCACTTAGATTGGAATCGTTGCACCAAACCAACACAGATACAAAAAGCAGAGCAACTCTGCTCGTCCCGGAAAGCGGCGCCCGTGTCGTGGGTTTGACTAAGGAACATCGAAAACAGTACGAGAATTCTGCTCTCGTCACGGCCAGGTAGAGTGGTTGACCAAATCACATCAGCCGGCCAGCTGCTGCAGTGCTGCTGAACGCCGATGGCATGGCCGCCGACCGTCGTCAGACAGCGCGGTCGAGGCCTTCAGATTCAGGTCGACGGTCCCGTGCGTTCCATGACTTTGCAACTGAATTAGTTTCTTTGTGTTGGACATCGAATGTGCCCACGAGAAACGGGTGAGAACGATCAGGACTCGGTGACCTGGGAGAACGGATTATCTCCTGCTTTCGCCCCAGCCTGCTCGCCTGTGATCTGTGAGCATCAACTTCAGTCATTGCTGCCTCCACCGCACAAGATCACCTGACCTGGATATCACAGTGAATCCGAAACGGATATCATCGACATTAACTGAAGAATCACGAGTGAACAACAGGTACAGTGAAAAGGAAATTCGAATGGAATTCCAGATTCAGCAGGCATGTCAAGATTCAAGATTCAGCACTCTTGAACAACATACTGTCCTCTCTAGCATGACATATCTCCATCAGACCGTCCACGCAAGGACTGCAATGGTGGCACCTGGATTGACTGACACCTTGAGAGTCATGACACACACGCTTACACTACATCCCTTGTCTACTCAAAGGAAGATGCAGACAACTAATCTACTACGGAAGAGAACAACTAGATCTGCATATCCATGGTTTCTTTCTATCCTGGACTTCGTTTTCTCTCGGGTTCTTTGCAAGATCTCCGAACTCCGAGGAATAGGATAAGCTATGTGCACAACTGTTACACCTACTACATTTTGTATGCCAGAGTCAACTGAAGCTTCCAAAACATTGGATTCACCTCACAGAGGGAGGCTTAGCTCAAAAGCCCTTGGCACTTTGTGCAATTATGATGTTCAGACGGCGGCGATCCACCGGTACAGCACCATGAACGCCGTCTCCTCCTCGTCCGACCCCGGCGCCGGTGGCGGCATTGCTGCTGCCTCCGTGTCCCACAGCCACGGCTCCTCGTTTCTGTGGCCCTGCTGGCTCTGGCTCCACCGGGAGCTCCACCGCCCGGAGAAGGCGAACGACGACGCTGAGGAGGCCAGGCGGTCCACGTACTCCCGCAGCCAGCCACGTGACGGCGCCCCTGCCGCTTCAGCCACCGTCTCTCCAGGAGGCAACGGCGACCCCTGAGGTGCAGGCTTCTCCTCCTTGATTGTGTTTGTGTCGGCCGACCTGGCCACGGCGCGCGCCAAGCGGGCCACGACGGCCTCGACCTCCTCCTCGATGTGGTAGTCGAAGGAGCCGAGCGAGTAGGTGCGGCTGTCTCCGCCGCCGGCCGCGGCAGTCGTGGGTGAGCCACGGTTGCTGACGCTGCCCATCTGGACACGGAAGCGGTCCCTGCTTCTCGGAGGCTCTGGCGGCGGCGGCTGTTCGGCGGCGAGGATGGCGGAGATGGAGGGGTGCGGGAGCGCGACGGTGGCGCGGCAGAGCGGGCAGGTCGGGGTGGTGCGGAGCCACGCGTCGACGCAGGCGGCGTGGAAGGCGTGGCGGCACGCGGGGAGCAGCCGCAGCTCGGCCTCCGGCGTGAAGGGCGACAGGCAGACGGCGCAGTCCGGGGAGCTCTTGGGCAGCGCCGCCAGCGCCGACGCCATCGTGAACCGGGGCAGCGACTCGATCAGCTGCCGCTGCTTCCCATCGCCCTCCGCCACAGGATCTCCCCCAGTCCCGGCAGGCGCCTCGTCGCGGTGTGTCCGGGGAAGCGTCGGCGAGGGAGACGAGCGTGAGAGGAAGCGGAGGAACGTGTGGATGGAGACGGAGGCGAGGAGGACGAAGGCGAGGAGAGCGGCGATGATGAGGAGGGAGGGGAGGAAGGAAGTGGCAGGGTAGGACGGCGGAGCGACGGGGTCGGCGGCGTCGGCGTGCCATGGCGGAGGAGACGGGAAAATGGATGCCATTAGCAGGGAAGCTTAGCTTGCTCGGAACTGGTTTAACCGTGAGTCGACGGAGGTCTCGCGCCTTTTATTTGCGAGGACCTTTTGGAGTGCGTGCTGGGTTGAGGTGCGGAGGCAGAGGCCGGGAGTAAATAGCGGTGATCCCAAGATGATCCAGTAGTGACGAGACAAGGAGAGGTGAAGGAGTACTTTGTAAATGTACTCTAAATTATTTTTGGTTTCTCTTGTGTACTTTGTAAATGTACTCTAAATTAGTTTCTGTTTTTTGTATGCAATGCCTACTAAAAACCGGTTCATCAAAAAAAAAGATTGGAACTTTTAATATCTACCCGCACATTGGTCGTCATCATCGACGGAGCGTCAACCTTCACACTTGAGATATACTCCCTCCGTGCCATAATATAACGTGCGCTATTCTTGTGCTGGTGTTCGGTGCCCAACTTTGACCGTTTGTATATAATTAATTATGTGGATCTAGAATGTAAAAATGGTATCGTTGGATTTGTCTTGCAAATTTTTTTCATTTCATATATTTTATAATAATTTTGTGGTCATATTACAAATATAAATCATGGTCAAAGTTAAACGTCGTTGACCAGCGAAATTAAAGAGCGCCTTGTATTTTGAGATGGAAGGAGTACATAACGCCAAACACGAAATGTAAGGTTACAATGCCTAGTAGGAATGGCAAATTGCCACACATGACTTGCCATCGACTACACGTCACCCTTCCACTGAAAACTAATTCGCCTTAATGAGATATACATGACCTCATACGTTATTAATCAGATAACCCATTTTCCAAAATTTAGGCAAATTAACCGTAGTTTAAAGTTATAAATATTTAACCTTTCGCTCAACGCCAACGCTAAGCATGCGTAAGACGACGCCCATTTACATAGGCATTGCAACTTTGTGTGTGTTGGTGGCGGCAAGCTTGATCAATGCTCATAGATTTCGACTCTAAGCTAATTAGGTTGGTGCTATTTGGGTTAGTCCTAGGGTACCCGAAATATTTGGATGTAGTTCGAACAGTTCGGTACCTTGTAAATTTGAGATGGTAGAATGGGATGGGATCAATCAAACCACACATCCCTAACTACCACATCACTAAGTCCTTCGTAGCTCGCACTATTGGTCAAGGTATCAAATCCCAAACCTCTAATTCCAATTTGATTTAAAAAAATCATAATAATTTTGGAGAACTAGAATCCTTAGGATTTTTCTACGTGGGCGTTTGAATGATAGGACTAAAGCCTATATTTTTTTAATATTTCCTTTGCATCACATTTTGATGGAAAATTTCCATCCACTCCACCTTGTTGAAAGATTTTTTTTTTCCTACGGTGCAATCAATTGAATGTCTTTTAGAATTTACTTTACATTAGAACGAGTTGATAGAAAAGCGATAATACATGTCTCTTTGAATACCATGAGTGTAGGTCATTCATCTCAAGGGGATTGGAATCTAACCGCAGTTACGATTCACATTGCATATACAATCAAACAACTTTTGTAGATAATTGGGCTCTTTTGATTCAAGGTAAGTCAACTAGATTTTTGGGTGATTTGGATCCTTTGGGATGTCCCACGTGGTTGTTTGATTTGCAGAATTGTTATTATTGGGATTTTTCCTAAGGATTTTTCGTAGTACTTTATTTTAGAGAATTTTATCTTCCACTAAAGCTTTTGTCACAATTTTTATGTAGTATCAATCACTCTTCAATACAAAATCATGTATTTTCTGAAAAATAAAAGAAATCAGGAGGGTGTGCCACTCTAGTCTTTTGTTTTTCCTATTTTTGCTTTTAAAATCCTTTGAACTTAACTCTGTTTTATTATGCAAATCAAAGAGGTAGAATTTTATCACTTTAGCCTTGTTAACCCTAATGGGGTAAAAGAGATCTATTTTCAGTGACTTAATTAAAGTTTTAAACTAAGATCAATTCTTACGTTCTAATTTGCGTGTGTACTGTAGACGCTTGGAGTACGTTACACGGTAGCACAGGTTTCAGCACTAAACTAGCAATGTAACGTAAAGCGCCGCCCCCTGTACATGCTGTAATGTCGCCGGGAATTAATTTGCGTGTGTCCATTTCCTACGAGGCACGTTACACGTAGCAACCTGCGGGTCTGTGCTTCAGAGTGACGTGCTCTCAGTCGTAGAAACTGCAAAACAACTGAAGATAATACAATAAAAAATCACAACGCCTAAGTCACGCTGTGTTCAGGAAATGTTACATCATGATAAGCATGAACGTGTTGCATTGCTATGGATGATGTGTAGATCCAGTAGCTGGATATGAATTCTTCCAAATCTCTTCCTAATTCCACGTGCCGATGACAGCACATGCTTGCACTGATTACTGTAATTTTGTTACTACTACAATTTAACACTTGACAAGCGTCACAACCCCTCACCCCCCGTGTCGTCCCCCAGGCGGCACCGGGGGCGCACGCCGCCGCCTCCACACTCTCCCTCTCCCCGGCGCTCCCCCCCCCCCCCCCCCCCCCCCGCCGCTGCCGCCGGCTCCTGCGCCGCGGTGGCGGCGGCCCCCCGCTGCCAATAAATGGTGCCGGGGGAGATCCTATTTCGTGGTGCGTCGGCGCCCGCCGGATTCGGCTGGGGTGAAGACGGCGGCTTGCCGGCGCAGGGTGGCCGAGATGGGCGACGAGGGCGTGCAGGCCGTGTGGGAGAAGCTGGGGCGCTGTGTTCGGCGGCGGCGGCGCATGGAGCGGGGCAAGGAGGCGGCACGTGGGCCCGATCTGGGCCCAAGCTGGGCCCGATCTGGGTCGGCTAGGAGATTTCGGAGGAGCTCGCTGTTGGGAGTTTTCGGAGGAGCTCGGGATGGGGTTTGTGGGGCTCGCGAAGGGCGCGCGGTGACGGCGTGCAGTTCGTGATGCGATGACAGGGGTGGAGCGGAGGAGCGTGGAGGACAGTGGCGGTGGCATCCTTTGTAGTTGCAGCGCCTTATGCTCAGTGTCCTAGGTGCCCTCGTGTACTAAGTGACCTGCAAGCACTCGATGGAAGGGAAGAGTTCCGGCGAAAGCTTGGCCCAACTTTGGTTGGTGCCGGCAGCGGCGGCGCCTTCGGGCATCATTTACCTTCTTGAAGGCGTTGTCGTGGAGCTCTTCTCATCTCCATTCGTGGGGCTTGGGCCCTTCGGGTGAAAACCCAAGCTCCATACGGAGCGGGCGACGGCGACAATTATGTCGTGACCTTCTTGGAGGCGTCGCTTTGGAGGTTGTCTTATGTTGCTGCTCAGGGTTCCCATCTCTTCTGGGACCGAGAATGTCGGGGCAGCGGCCCCGAGATGGCGGATGTGCGCCGAGGCAGCGGCCTCGGGCAGCGGTGCAGTGGTAGCTCCATGAGGCAGGGTTGCGGCTTGGCACAACTTTGAGTGGTGACCTTGAGCGGCGGGGGCGGCAGGGTTGTCGGCTCGGTCGGCGCATCCCAACGGGGATGGTTGGACGGTATGTCGGGGCGGCGGCCCTGGGCATGGTGTGGCAGTCGTGGTCTGTGGGCAGTGGTCCTGTGTAGCTCGGGCTACAGGCATCTGGGCCGTGCGGCGTTGTAGCTCTCGAGAACGAGCGGTGTTACGTTGGGGTGGCGGCCCCAGAAGGTGGTGTCGGCTGAGTGTGCAGGGCATACTGGAGCGGTGGATGTCGGGGCGGCGGCCGAGAGCTTCGCGGCTCCTGTGGAGGCGAGGTTGGTGTTGTCGGCTCTTCTCGGACGTGTCAGTGGGTTCGTCTTGACTTGTTTGTTGCCGCGAAGTCGAATCTGCGGTGTACGATGACGGGCAACAGGCGGCGGAGCGCCCCGGAGGGTTGGTCTCTTCATCTGTGTTGGAGTGTCCCGTATCTTCTCCTCCCATAGCAGTTACGGCTTATTCTCTCCGGCGAAGGTGAAAGATTGGCCGGATCTTTACGGAGTTGTGGTTTGAGCTTGACTCTAGGTGTTCGTGAAGTTGTGTGGGCTTCACCCAGTGGTGTTGGTGTTCGTTGTATGGTTTTCGTCCGGTTTCTCCCGCAAATAAACCAAACACTTTCTTAATTAATGGATAAGGCCAAGTTTTTACCTTCGTTTCAAAAAAACAAGCGTCACTGTAATGATAATCACACGGCTGTCCAAGTCAAGGGTCCTTATCTCTTCGCTCCCGTCCCCTCCTCTACAGTAAAGGCGACCGGAAGGCGATTCCCTTTCCTGCCGGCGATTCCGCCGCCCTCCTTCTTCCCGTCGGCCTGGTGCCGTCGGAAGGGGGTGGGGGGTAGAATCGCCGGTGGGATCTGTGTGCTGCTAGTTAGGTTTAGCTAGGGTAGCTTAGGTTTTCGTGCTGCTCGTTGCTCTGCCGTCGGTGATTGTCGTGGTATGAAACAACAGATGCCTAGGGGTAGGCTTAAGTTTGGGGCCGATGGCCGCTAGAGGATTCGGGGAGGGATAGCGCGCTGAAGAGCGCACACGGAAGAACAGATGAACACAAGGATTTACCCTGCTTCGGGGCTCTCGTGAGAGATAAAACCTCTACTGCAGCATCTAGCCTATTTGGTGTATTTTCCTCTCTGCATATGGGTTGGTACAAATGCTCCTTGAGCTGTGTATGATTTGCCTCTAAGAGGTCTTCTCTAGCTAGAGGAAGAAGAAGAATGCTCTCGTGAGCAATGGGGAGGAAGTGAGCCCAAAGGGCCTCTCTGTGCCCGTGCGGAGCTGCGTAGAGCGCTCCCCCTGGTGCTCCTTAAATAGGCAGCCCCGGGGACATAGGATGCCCCACACAGGACACTATACAAACACTATGCATGATTTGACTACTGGGGTCTTGTCAGCACTGTAGACGCGTCACGCTGGTACTGTACCGCACTCTGTAGCCATGCTCGGTCATGTCCAGGATGGACATGGCCTGTCTTATCTCTGTCTTCCGTTTGTCCCCTTGCGCCTGTCTTCTGGATCTTCTGGTAGAGCATCTGGTACTCGTCGAGGAAGTGCTTGATAGGAGATGCCGGTCGATGAAGTATGTCGGATGAACAGTGCCGGGTACCTCGGATGAACAGTGCCGTGTATCTCGGATGAACAGTGCCGGTGCATCTCGGATGAACAGTGCCGGGTATCTCAGATGAACAGTGTCGGGGGTATCTCGGGATGAACAGTGTCGGTGGTATCTCGGGTGAACAGTGCCGGTGGTCTCTCGGGTGAACAGTGCCGGGGGTGTCTCGGATGAACAGTGCCGGGGGGCATCTCGGATGAAACAGTCCGGGGTGTCTCGAATGAACAGTGCCGAGGGTATCTCGGATGAACAGTGCGGGGCATCTCGGATGAACAGTGCCGGGTATCTCGGATGAACAGTGCCGGGGGCATCTCGGATGAACAGTGTAACCGGTATGAATAGTGTCGCCCCAGGACGTGTATGTCAGCCGGGACAAAAAATATGCCGTCCGGAGGTATGTCGGATGAACAGTGTCACCAGGACATGGATATGTCGGTAAAGGCCTATTTCAGCCTAGCATACGATATTCCGGCCTGGGCACAGCCAATCTCGGCCCAGGCTGGTCTCTTTTGCTTTTCCTTTATCTTTTACTCATATATTTCCAGTTCTCTCTTCTAATAACTCGATTAAACCAACCACTTTGGGGTACCCGGGGTTACATCCCCGACATTAGTCCCCGAGGCTGCGGGGGACTCGCAGAGTCGCGCGCAGACTTACAAAAACAAATAACCATACCAAAAATCCTCCATATACACAACATCCTGCCTGCATGGGCACCATTATATGTCGGTTTTCAGCCACTCTGGGCATTACCGAAGTCGCATGCCGCCAGCATTAGCTGGACCGACATAAGCCTGCACGGGCATATCTCATATGTCTCGGTATCTCGGCCTCTCTGGGCATATCTCATATGTCGGTTTTTAGCCACTCTGGGCATTACCGAAGGCGCATGTCGCCAGCATTAGCTGAACTGACATAAGCCTGCACGGGCTTATCTCATATGTCTCGGTATCTCGGCCTCTCTAGGCATATCTCATATGTCGGTTTTTAGCCACTCTGGGCATTACCGAAGGCGCATGTCGCCAGCTCGGACATATCTCATATGTCTCTCATATGTCGGTTTTCAGCCACTCTGGGCATTACCGAAGGCGTATGTCTGCACGGACATATCTCATATGTCTCTCATATGTCGGTTGTCAGCCACTCTGGGCATTACCGAAAGCATATGTCTGCACGGACATATCTCATATGTCTCTTTGGTAAACCAACATAAAGGGTGATGTGAGATATGGAATAATGCCGTGATATGTTGGCAAACCGAACAAACGGCGATATGGAATATGAATGATGCCATGATATGCTGGCAAACCGAAATAAACGGCGATCGGGGATATGAAAGATGCCATGATATGTTGGCAAACCGAAATAAACGGCGATCGGGGATATGAATGATGCCATGATATGTTGGCAAACCAACATAAAGGGTGACCTGGAGAATACCGACAATACCATGACATCCTGGGTGATTCACGATAACCAATATAACCATGATCTTGAAGACGAATATTGTCTCGGTAAAACCGATGCCACCTTTCAACGTTAGTACAGGCATATATGTATACTGAATATTAAATGGGACATCAGCTTCATTTAACAAACCAAGGTAAATCTAGCTATAGCATATGTCGGTAAACTAAATCTAGCAGCAAGACTATGCACAAGGATGCAGACTCGGTCACAACCGAGTCCCCGAGTCACTTTTCTTGTTTAGGAGATAAAACAAAAACTGGACTGGCTGTCCAGTCCCCGGGTCAAGACATCTTGCCCCGGGGAAAACAACTAAGCAAGATACGAAGGGGCAGTCCCCGAGTACTGTTCGAGACTATCTAAGAGCGTGATGCAGACATATAAATGATACTTACGAGGCAATGTTGTTGGAGAAGTCGAGGAAGACGCTGATGCCGGCATGGATATCAATATGTCGGCCTGGGCCACCAACATCTCGGCCCGGACCACCTTTATATCGGATTTGACCAATATATGTCGGATTTCCCAAGCTTAACTCGGATCTCCCAAGCTTAACTCAGATTTCCAAGCCTTAACTCGGATTTCCCAAGCTTAACTAGGATTTCCAATCTTATCTCGGATTTCCAAGCCTTAAATCGGATTTCCCAAGCCTTAACTCGAATTTTCCAACCTTATCTCGGATTTCCAAACCTTAACTCTGATTTTCCAATCTTATCTCGGATTTTTCCAGGGTATCTCGGATTTTCAGGGTATCTCGGATTTTTCCAGCACACCAGCATATCTCGGATTTCCAGCATACCTCGGATTTACCAGCATACCAGCATATCTCGGATTTCCAGCATACCTCGGATTTAGTAGCATACCAGCATATCTCGGATTTCCAGCATACCTCGGATTTACCAGCATACCAGCATATCTCGGATTTCCAGCATACCTCGGATTTATCAGCATACCAGCATATCTCGGATTCGAACTGTAGTCAACTCGAAAATGAGTTAACACACGGGACGATGCCGAAGTTGAGTCCCCGAGTCACTTTTCTCATCCGAGATCTGCCGATGATGTCCGTTGGTGGAGGCAGCGCTAGCCTCTGCTCACAGCGGCAAGCTAGAGCGCGGGGGACAATGGCGATGTCGAGTTCCCGCGTTGATGACGAAGGTCCCGTCCGAATTGATCCAGCAAGCGCCACTGTCAGCCCCACGGTAGGCGTCAACTGTCGTGGTGGTATCACGGCAGATGCCATAGGATGGCTAAGAGTGGGGCCGATGGACGCTGGTGGATCCGGGAGAGGGCTAGCGCGCTAAGAAGCGCACACAGAAAAGCTCACAAGCACAAGAACACACCACGATTTACCCAGGTTCGGGGCCCTCGTGAGGAGGTAACACCCCTACTCCTGCCTATCTCTCTCTGTATACTCAAGGTATCACAAGTACAAATTGCTCCTCGAGCTGTATGTCTCAACAATGGAGAAGAGCTCAAGGATGAAGATGAAACTAAGGGGGGAAATGAGTCCCAATGCATCGTCCCTCACGCAGGAGGGGGTGAAGCCCTATTTATAGGCTAAACCGAGTTACGAAAGTACCCCTCCCGGTGCACTGCAGACGTGCACGCCTGCGCGTCAGGATTGTCTCTGCACAGTGGACAGGACGTGGCTTGCCCATGCCCTGTCCCATATCTCTGCTCCCAGGTACAGCCGAGGTCAGCGGTGTACTTCTCCTGCTCCCACGCGTGTCCTTGGTCAGCAGAGGTGAGCCCAGTCACCTCAGACATGTGCCGTATCGCACGCCGCGCTCCCGTGTCAGACGGGATGTGACAGCAGCGCTGACCTCCGTCCGACACTAAGGCACCTCGCCTCGCCTGATCCGACATAGATATGTCGGACTCTCCTTCGGTATTCACCTCGTCCTGCACACAACAGAAGACAAGAGGATACCGGCGTATATATGTCGGTCAACATATCTCGGATCCCTTATCTCGGATCCCATATCTCGGTCAGCACAACTCGGCTAGGTATATCGACCACCATCTCTCGACCACCGTACCTCGGTAACCATACGTCGGTTTTTACCAACACCACATCCCGGCCCCTCCTGGGCCCTCGTTACCTCGGTTTGCATATGTCGGTTTGCACCAACATCACACCCTGGTCACTTCTGAGGTCCAGGTATGTCGGCTTTTACTGTAACCTGGCCCACACCTGGGACCTTGCTTATACCACACCATGACCCTACCCGGGGGTAGCCCCCCGACAGTGATGGTGGAGGCGGCGGCGGCGGCGAATAAAAGGTGCTTCAGATCTGCAACCGGTGGCCTGCTTGGCGGCGGCCGGCGGTGGATCTGTGAGCCTTGTGTCCTAGCAGGGCGGTCGGTCCGATGACGACCTCCTTGTGGTGGATTTTGAGCTTGGTCCTCGCCGGCACGGCGATGCGAGCTCCGGCGTCGTCGCGAGGACATGGAGCTTCGATCTGGAGCAGGTGCTGCGGGCGTGTGCCTTGGGCTCCCCTGGCCGGCCGTGGTGGCGTGGGGGGAGTTGCGGGGGCGGCGTGCTTGCTTCTGGTTCCTCTGGCGTTTCGTTTTCTTCGTGTCTTCTCTGGCCGGCCGTGGAGGCGAGGAGAGGAGTCACTGGGAGGTGGTGCGCCGGAGTGGAGGGGCTTGGTGCTCGGCTGTGGTGCTGGGAAGGCTGGCGCGGTGATGGTGGTTCTTCTGGCACGGCTTCGCCGCCCCGGCGGAAGGCGGTGTTGGAGCTGGTCGTGGGGGCGGCTTGGCCGTGCATGTTCATCGTCAAGATCTCGCTGCTTGCGGCGAGTGGATCATGCGGTCTTCTTCAACGTTGGAGGTCATCCCTCTTCCAGGCGGCAGGTGGTTCGGCTTCTTCTTCTCTGGCGTTCGCCGGCGACGACGAGCTTCGGTGGTCCAGTACTGTCTGTACGGGTTTGCGTCTGTTCTTCTTTCTGTTTCTTTGTTTGTAACGCAAATCTGTACTCCCCTCTTTCAAAAAAAAAAATCACACGGCTGTCCGAAGACGGAGCCAGCTCAGCTGACGAGTGATGTTTTGTCCGAGGACGGTGCACCCAGCGCGCTAGCTGAGCTGACGAGTGGAGCATCGGCACTCCTCGATCCGGCAAAGCTGTCTTCCGTTAGCGCAAAAGAAAGATGAAGCGTCGGCCCGTGCCCAAAGCAAAGAAGATGGCGCACTAAAATGCTTGCTTGGCTTGCACACCTAGCTAAGCTCTAGCATGCGGGTTTCTGTCGTGGTGGCCACAGCTCGGGCGCCATATCCGGGGGGAAGAATGTGTGTGTGGCAAAGGCTCCGCGATTTGCAGATGAATTCCTGCTTCTGTTTCGCTGCTCATGGCGTTCGCTTTTTCCCCAGTTATGATGAGCACCGGTTGCAGATGAATGTCCGGGCGTTTCTTTCCGCTTTCTGAACTTACTCGAGTTGTCGTTCATGATGCTGCATGCTTAGCCCTGAACTTTGTGATCGAGTAGCTTTCTCCCACTAGCTTTGAAGGTGGCGCCGCAAAGATCATGAGGAAGAAAATAATAACCTGCCAGCAAGTCCTCGATCGTCTCTCTGATCCAGTACTGAAGTGAAAGCGCGCGGGCACCGATTCAGATTTTAACCTGGATCACATGGAGTGTGATGGGTAAACATATGACAAGGGAGGCGAAATCGATCTACCAACCACCATCGTAAAAAATCATTGTTCTTACCTAACCTTACACTAGACTCGACTACTCCATACTGACCTAGGAGTTCTCCATATTAAAACGTATTACCTGTCGGCCGTTGATGCCACTGTCGAAGATCGACCAGCAAATGACAAGTTGGTCTATCAGATCCATCCAACATACGTGTGCTAGCAATGGTTGTTAGGATGACACAATGTGATCTCTGTGATGGTGCCGTAAGTGGCCTAGCTACTTTCCCCCCGTGACATCTCAGCCGTGGATGCTGTCACAAAGCAAGGGGCTTTCTTGCTTGGCTCCGCACGGGAAACCTTCTCCGGCTGGGATTTCCATTTCTGTTGGTCCACCCCGGATTGCGGTAGGCGTGAACTTTGTGAGCAAACGCATACTAGACAAATTTGTTAGCAAGATGTTGCTCACCAACACAAGGAAAGATCAGTGAACCTGATCCGGACATCTGGCTCCCATGGAATCCATCCAAGAGAGATGCGAAGCATGTTAGGAAGAGAGAAAAGATAGTCAAGAAAATGTGAAAACATCTACCAAATTGAGGCTGATTATAACATAGGCGAGGCCAAGGGAATTTCTGAAATTAAAAATATTATATTTCAAAGATTCGGATTTTTTGTCAAAAAAAACTCCACATGTACATATGGGTGTGATATACGTGCCTGTAAGTTTTCATTGCTAGATGTTAAGTTTTGTGGGCTATGTAAAAAACAAAAACGCAGGTTGTGAACAATATACTTTTATACACCTACATCACATTTTGTTAACCAGGTGATTCCCATTTTTTGGCTGACCTAATGGCGACGAAGAAATTCTTTTCCCATATGGTTCTTTCTCCATTAAGGATGGTTCGGAGATAAGGTTCTGAGAGGATAGGTGGCTAGGAACTAACTCGCTCCGAGAACAATATCCAGCTTTATACAATATAGTACTTGGACATCACAAAAGCGATACGCTCGCTCAAGTCTTGGGGGATAATCCTCCAAATGTGACATTCAGAAAGATCTTGTTGGTCCCAAACTAGTAGCTTAGCATGAGTTGCTACAACGTCTAGCTTCTATCAATTTGACACAAGGGACCGACGAGTTTCGTTGGAATTTACACAAGAGTGTAAATTCTCAGTGGACTCCATGTATACAGCTTTAATCCAACCAGATGTGCCGGTAGATAATAATAAGAAAATCTGAAAGATGAAGATTCCACTAAAAAACAAAGTCTTTACGTGGTATTTTCGTCGAGCAGTTATTCTTACTAAACACAACCTTGCAAAACGCAATTGGCATGGAAGTAAAAAGTGTGTCTTCTATCATAAGGACGAGACTATCAAACACTTATTCTTCGAATACAAATTAGCTATTAGCTAGTTCTATATGGTTAATCATCCAAATAGGTTCTACTCTATACCCACCCAAAAGACTTGCCAATATTTTTTGCAATTCGCTGAATGGGGTGGAAAATAGGTTTAAACAACTTATTAAAGACTTTTTATCCCAACATGGATGGCAGCATAATTTGCGGATTGGCCCTCCACCATCATAGGCGTTCTTACAATTTCTCATTATGATATGTAATTCACTTTTTTATGTTTCGAACTTCTGAACTCGTTTCGGCTGTGTGCATCTTTGCTATGCAAAGGTTGGATGTAATAGTTAAACCTTTTAAGTAATAAAACTCCCTTTATTGAAAAAAAGACATTTTGTTGTAGTCCTAAAATAAATATGTTCATATTGTAACTTATGCGCACACATTAATTTTTCGTAAGAAGTAGAATTATTCTAACCGTTAAATATGTAATTTTTCACTTTATTTTCCGACCTGACAAGCCGAGGAGAGTTCCATCAGAAGTAGCTGTCAAGTTAATTTAGAAGGAAAGGAATCCGCGTATCTTCAACGTGGCTCGGCTTACCTATCTCGAAGTCGCCTTTTTAGTTTTCCAAGAGTTACGCCTTTTGAGTTTTACTTGCCCGGAATAAATGGGATGTATGGTCTCATTTATGCCTTAGATTAATGGATGTTACGTTGACTGATGTTACTGATTCGTTTCACTAGAAATTGACACAGAAATCTTTTTACGGTAAAATCTATGTATGCGGATCTAATGAATAATGAATGGTCATAGTAGATTTTTACAAAAAAATCTTTGTAAATTTAAAATACCGCTAAAAATAAAAATCTTTATGTGGTTCCTTAATAGAAAAGTCTTGTTTACAAAAGGTAATCTTGCAAAGAAGAATTGGCACGGTAGCTCGCGATGTTCCTTTTGTGGGAGCAATGAGAGTATCGAACACTTGTTTATCTCCTGCCCTTTTGCAAAACTTGTTTGGCGTGTTGTCTTTTGTATTTACAATATCTCTCCTCCTACCAATGTCATAAATATGTTTGGAAATTGGCTGAATGGGATGGACAAAAAGACCAAGGATAGGATTCGTATAGGCGTTTCAGCTATTTGTCGGTCTATTTGGAATTGTAGGAACAATCTTGTTTTTAACAGGAAGGATACTTTTCATGTCTTACAGGTTATCCATATGGCGGTGCACTGGATCCAGTTATGGGCTTTCCTGCTTCCTTCGGACTAGCGAGATCTTATGGTGGCTGGTTGCACGAGACACCTGTTGGTGGCACAGGATTTTTTCTCCTGGCATACGTGGCAACATATTAGTCGACTTTTATAGTTGTGTTCGCTTTATGTTAGCCGATTGAGGTCTGTCTCAATCTATTGTGGTTATTGAGATGTAAACTTGAATAATACTCTTAAACTCCGTAATCAATGGTTGTGTGTATCACTCGATGCAGAGGCTAGGTTCTCCCCATTTCTAATAAAAAAGTGATGATTAATATTTGGCGCCAGAAGTTTGTTTTTTAGATTTTTTTTGTTGAGTAGACCAACCTAAGCTTTATTAAACGGAATTTGAAACGTTTACAGGGATATCAAGTCCAGAGGGAGGAGAAATGAACCAAACATGCCGACCAATCTCAAGAGTAGTGGCCAGCCTAGCAATGTTGTGCGCCTCCCTATTAGCTTCTCGTCGTTCGTGACTGAAGATAGTCCGCCTAAACTTCAGCCTCTCAGCCTCAATTTCTTTCAGGATCATGCAATGTTCTCCCAGAGAGGTTTCCCCATTGATTGACTTGACAACTCCAAGACAATCCGAGATAATGAGCAGCTCACGCGCCTGGATATCTTCAGCAAGTTTGAGTGCCTCCGCTCAGGCCTGCGCCTCGAGCACTTCGGGGTTTATGATCCCCTCGAAAACAACCGCAGATGCTCCTTGAAACCTGCCTTGATCATCACGGCATATAGCTCCAACCGCCCCTCTCTTCTGCACCTTAGCCACAGCACCATCTACATGTATCTTCATCATCCCCAAAGGAGGCGCCTTCCATCTTATAATTTCATGTGTGTCACGGACCAGCGTCCGGTGCGGCACAGAAGCTGTCCTCACAGCACCGAGGTCTGCCAGGTATCGTTCAATGAACATATGAGTAGAGAGAGGAGATTGGGACTCACCCTCATGTATCAATTTCCTCCTGGCCCACCAGATGGCCCACAGGGTGACCAAAGCCTCGATGAACTTCTCCTGAGTCAAAGAATTACTTAGGGAAAATAACCAGAGACAAGGATCAGTAGTCTCGTCACCATAGATTGGTAGTGAGATATCATCAGCCTTCAGAGCCCAAACCGCACGGGCCATGTTGCAATCCAGAAGGGAGTGTCTCCAGGTATCAACTGCAGCACTGCACACTATACACACAGCAGTTGTGGCCATGTGCCTATGCTCTCGAAGCTCTCCCGTCGGCAAGGAAGATCGAGCAAGCCGCCAAGCGAAGATTCGTAACTTCAACGGAACTCACACCTTCCACAGTTTCTTCCATCCTCGTTCCTCTCTTTCAGTGTTTGATGAACTTGGACGATTTTCAAGATAATCCTCCCGCCTCATCTTAGTGTCCATGATCATCTTATGAGCAGACCGGACAGAAAAAATCCCTCTCTTGTCATAATGCCAGGCCCAAAAATCCGATTGCCAGCGATGGCTGATCGGAATTTGCCGGACCGCCTCAACATCCATCGGTAGCAGATTTTCAACAAGGGCAGGTATGTTCCAGGTTCTAGTAGCCGAGTCAATAAACGCCGAAACAAACCGAGGTGGATCCTTCTTGATGCTGCAAAATGGTCGCATCTTGTGATCCCTAGGAATCCAATTATCTGCACATATATCCGTATTTACTCCATCTCCAATTCGCCTGATCATACCAAGCTTCAACATTTCTTTTCCTTCGCACAAGGACCTCCAGATTTGTGAGGGATGAGATCCTAACTCCGCTGATAGGATATCAGTGGTTGGGAAATATACTGATTTCAGAATTCTCGCACTCAAAGTATCCGGTTCCTGAAGAATGCGCCACACTTGGCGGGCAAGGAGAGCGAGATTAAAAATCTCGATATCCCGGAAGCCCATACCACCTCTATATTTTGGCATTGTCATAGAGTCCCATGACACCCATGCCGCCTTCCTCTCACCCTTCTTACTTCCCCACCAAAATTTTCTAACCATTGAGGTAATATGTTCACAAAGCCCTCTTGGTAGCTTGAACAAAGCGATGGAGTAAGTAGGAATAGCCTGGACTACCGATTTAATAAGAATCTCTTTGCCTCCACCAGAAAGAACCCTTTCCATCCAACCTTGAAATTTCTTCCAAATCCTATCCTTTATGTACCCAAACGTACCATTCTTGGATCTACCAACATCACTCGGCAGGCCCAAATATTTGTCACTCAATTGCACTTGAGATTCTTTGGCGCAAGAGTTGGGGATCGCCTACCTATCGCTCTTAGCGAGTCGTATGGTACGACTCGCTCGCACGAGCACGCTGGCTCCTTGGCTACATGGGCCTATGTGGCCCAGTACGCTCGTTACGACGGGACTACGCGCACGTACAACAACTAGCTAACCAAGCAGGCACCCACCTCGATGGATGATCAACTAGCACTTTACGTACAATACCAATCGATTACAAAATTTGAAAATTTGGAACCATTTTTTATCGCTTAGTGTTAACTATAAAGGCGCCATGTATTCTTAGCAAAATGAACAATTTAAAAATGTCCAAATTTGAAAAATGGTTCCAAATGAAAATGGTACAAAATTAAAATGGTTCCAATTTCGAAAATGGTTCAGATTTTAAAAATTGTTCATTTTGAAAATGGTTCCAAATTTAAAAATGATTTTGATTTCGAAAATGGTTCCGGTTTTGAAAATGATTCCAAATTTGAAAATGGTTCCAAATTTGAAAAATGGTTCCGATTTTGAAAATGGTTCCGATTTAAAAAATAGTTCCTATTTCGAAAATGGTTCCAAATTTTCAAAATGGTTTCGATTTTGAAAATGGTTCCAAATTTGAAAAAGGTTGAGCTTTTAAAAATGGTTCCGATTATGAAAATGGTTCCGATTTCGAAAGTGGTTCCGATTTCAAAAATGGTTCTGATTTAAAAAATGGTTCCCATTTTGAAAATGGTTCCAAATTTTAAAATTGGTTCCAATTTTGAAAGTGGTTCCGATTTTGAAAATGGTTCCGGTTTTGAAAATGGTTCCAATTTTAAAAATGGTTCCGATTTTGAATTGGTTCCAAATTTTAAAAATGGTTCCGATTTTGAAAATGGTTCCAAATTTGAAAATGGTTCAGATTTTGAAAACTGGTTCCAATTTTTAAAAATGGTTCCGATTTTGAAAACGGTTCCAAATTTGAAAATGTTTCCGATTTCAAAAATTGTTCCAAATTTGAAAATTGTTCAGATTTAGAAAAATGGTTCCAATTTTGAAAATGGTTCCGATTTCGAAAATGGTTGCAAATTTTAAAAATGGTTCCGGTTTTGAAAATGGTTCCCGTTTTGAAAATGTTTCCGATTTTGAAAATGGTTCCGAATTTTGAAAATGGTTCCGATTTTGAAAATGGTTCCAAATTTGAAAGTGGCTCAGATTTTGAAAAAATGGTTCCAATTTTGAAAATGGTTCCAAAATTTTAAAATTGGTTCCGATTTTGAAAATGGTTCCACATTTGAAAATGGTTCAGATTTTAAAAATTAGTTCCAATTTTAAAATTGGTTCCGATTTGAAAATGGCTCTAATTTTAAAAATGGTTCAGATTTTGAAAAATGGTTCCAAAAATATTACTTTTGAAACAAACCACGAATGTAACCATTTTCAAAAATAAGCGAAAATTAAAACATAAAAAGAAAAACAAAAAAGTGAAATAGAAAAAACAGAGAACAAAAAAAAAGAAAACGGAAAAGGAAAACAGAAAAAGAAAACGGAAACAGTAAACAGTAAACAATACAACAGTAAATATATCGATATTAACAAGAACCTGCATGTAGCCCTGTGGTTTCGCTCCTATGGCGCTTATGCGGGGCGCGAGTTCGATACAACTCTGGCTCACAACATGGTCGGGCTCACCAGCCTCGGCCTCTCACATGCCGAGATCGCGCCCCTCGTCTTGCTCGCCCCCGTCAGCTTCCGCTGTAGATCCACCGTCTCCAAGCTACCGTATTACCTGTCCCTCTTCGGCTCCGACGAGAATCTCTTCCATTTGTTCAGGCGTAACTCCTACCTTCTCCCGTCCAACCTCGATAATGCAGTGAAGCCCAATGTCGCATTCCTGCGGGAGTGCGGCCTAAGTGCTTGTGATATTTCCAAACTGTGCATCCGTATACCACGGCTGCTCACCTCCAAACTGGAGCGTCTCCAGGCGATGGTGGCATTTGCCGAAGGTCTCGGTGTGCCCCGTGGGTCTAGGATGTTCAGGCACGCACTGCAGACTGTCGCACTCCTCAGCGAGGAGACGATTGCCGCCAAAGTGGAGTATTTTAAGAAGGCGCTCAGGTGGTCGGATGCTGAGGTGGGCATTGCTGTTTGCGCGGCTCCAAAGTTGCTGACGATGTCTAAGGAGGCTGTGCAGAGCAAGTCAGAGTTCCTCATCTCTCATGTAGGGTTGGCACCGGCATACATTGTTCACCGCTCACCAATGCTTATGTACAGCCTGGAGGGTCGGATCAGACCCCGCTACTACGTTTTTAAGTTTCTTAAGGAAAAAGGATTACTACATCAAGACCGAGCCTACTATACTGCACTCAATATCAGCGAGAAGGGATTCATGGAGAAGTTCATATGCCCTCACATGGAAGCTGCACCGCACCTTGCTGAAGACTACGCAGCAGCCTGCAGAGGGGAAGTGCCTACTAGATTCAGATTTACATGAAGCAGTAACATGTATGAAAACTGATAACTGCGTATGGCACGAATTTTTACTCTGCGTATTAGGTTGACAAGACCGGACTTGCTGTTCTTGGCTTAACTAAGTGGTGGATGTCTGCTGTAGTATGTATGTTAGTTACATGTTGATTTGGTGTTGGTAATCTGGGATGAAACTGATAGTCTGATTTGTGATTCTGGTCTGTTCATTACATTATTCAGTACATAAGAAAGCATCCCACTACTAGCTTGTCCATCCTCATGTCATATCGACACACACATACTGGAACTAAGAGAGTGAGATCACAGATCAGGACATTCTGTAATTGTTTTCAAGTATCAGTGAGTATATCTGCACTCTATTATTAATGTGTTCTCAAATGGCCATGGCAGTTTTCCGTGCAAGTTTACTCTATTATCAGTATCAGGACATACTGGAAGTCATTTAGGTCTGTTATAATTGTTTTCATCACCGCAAAATCTCCAAGCTTAGCACAAGTTTACTCCAAAACTTTATTCTGTTGTGTACTGAAGAACTGATCCACACCGTGTTCTCAATTTTTTTTTTAAAGAAGGTAGAAGCGAGCTATAACTTATGGTTACAGCATGGAGAAGGGGGAATTTACAAGCAGGACACAGCCGTGGCAAGGGGGGAAGAAAATAAACAAAAAACCTGCACTATTTAATCTGCTTCAGCAAGTCTGATAACCCATGTGTTCAAACTCTCTTTGTTTTTTTGCTGACCGTTCTGACCAAAGTTTAATCTCTATAGTGATGTTTCTTAGTAGCCTCTGTCTAGATCCAGTTTTGTTATTGAAGATACGGTCGTTTCTCATTTTCCACAGGCCTAGTAAGCATGCAGCTAGGCAGATTGGCCAAGTGACTGAATTTTGTTGCTGCTCCACTCGTTGACAGAATATGGCAATAGAATTTGACGATGTTGCTAGATCGGTCAGGTTCAGTTTATCCCATACCCAGTATGAGTGCCGGCAGTGCAAGGCGATATGGCATATGGATTCAGTCGCCGGGCAGAGATCACAGCCAGCATCAAGGCACCATTTTTTCCTAACCATGTTGTCTTTTGTGTTAAGCCTCCCTCTGTATGCTAGCCATAGGAAGAAGCAGTGTCGCGGAGGGATTTCCCGGAGCCAAATCCAGTTATATGATTGGCTTCTATGTCCTCTGTCACTGAGCAGTCGATAATAATCAGCAGTAGAGGGTTTATCCCGGTGGTGATCAGTAACCTATTGCCACCTGCTTCTGATAGCTGTAGTGGGTGTTCCTCTAGGTATCCCTGTAGCATTTCCAGTTGCAGTTGCGCTGTGTTCGTTAGAGGATGTAGCAGCTGGAGGACCAGATGCTGGTCCTTGAATTGTGATGCTAATGTACACCATTGATCGGCAGCAAAGCTAGGATCGGTAGCGTATCTTTGAGTCTGCCCAGCGTGGACCAATTGTCGTGCCAGAAAGAGACTGTTCGCCCAGAGTTTACACTGCAGATAGTTACTGACTGAACCAGAGTAATTGAAGCAATTAGCGACTTCCAAAATGTCCTGCCGATGTTGTTGGTTTGGTATGCTGTCTTGCAAGTACCAGCGTGTTCTCAATAATCATTGTGTGGAAACATTGTCAGGACAGTGCTTAGTCCATTGTTCTTTTTCTGCCATTTACTACTGTGGATTAATATATTTGAAATGCAACTACAGGGGACACAGGTTCACGAATATACAAAGGTGTTGGTACTTCTCTGAATGACCTGCTACCCTATCAGCCATATATAAGCTGATATACGCATACATGCTTGTGCAAGTGGGAAGGGTCACTGATTCATTGATGTAGGTTTTTAGTCTGTGCATGATTTCAGTGATTTCCCTACACTCTGTGCCTGTACAGTATGATTCAAAGTCACATTTTCAAGGCATTGCCAAAATATTTGAGAGAGGTTTCAGATTCTTATTAGTGAGTTAGCGAGGGAGATGTTTGAATTATTCCAGGGTACATGATCTTGTAACACTCAGAGTAGTGCATTGGAATTAGGTGATTGTTTAAGATTTGGTTGGATTGACTCCACAGTGCACAAGAGAATGGGGATTTGTTTCAAAAGCTCGCCAGGTACTTATGGAGCTACTACGAAATTGCAGTATGTTTGCCACTTTATTCAGTTATTATTCTTGTAAATATAGTACTCCTTAATGTTAATGCTAAGATGATCCTATTTATGTACCCAGGGATATAAATAATTAGCTTTTCTGCATGGTAGAAGCAGTTGTAAGGTGAATTATTCCAGGGTACATGATCTTCGCTCTGCTTTGCTGCTGCAACAAATTAATTTTTGCTAGTCGAGCTGATGATGCCCTGGCTTGCAGCTTCCTTCTGCAACAAGCTGATGCAGCCTGAACAGATATCAGGTTGAATAAACTAGCAGCATCCGTTTCTTTGAATTAATCCGTACATTCAGCTCCATATTTGGAGACAATCTAATGCTCGTTGAATGGATAAACCAGCGGCAGCGTAAAGTTCTTTAACTTATTTGTACATTGAGCTGCATCTTGAATCTTCACTCTTTTTTTGGAAGAGTCTAGGATCTTCACTTCGTTGTACTTGTAGGCAATTGAACGACTACGTATTTATTTCTTGTCCGACTTAAACAAAGCAGAGCTTTTTGTTGGGCCAGGGAGCGGGGCATGAATCGTTTGCTCAAGAACGGCCTCGGGATCGCACGCGACCACCGACGCGGCCTTCTTGCCCCGCCGGCAAACAGCACACGCGCAGAGACAGCCGATCAACACCGCAAGAAGGCCACCGGCGGCCGCTGCACCCACAGCGGCAGCTACAGCACTCTTCTTCCTAGAGCCCCCTCTTCTTCCATCCGCGACCTGCTTCTCCGGGATTGGCGGGTTTTCCCCGGCGAGGCTGTTGCTGCCGTACGTTTGCAGCTTGAACACCTCGAGGCCGTTGAGTATGGCGTCGTAGTACTGCGGCCTGGTGCTGAGGTCCGGGTGCAGCGCCACCCACAAGTCCGTCTGGCCGGAGCCCGTCGTGACGACGAGGTAGTCGGTGTATACCGGGACGCCGATCCCGCCGCTCCACGCGATCACGTCCATCTGCACCTGCGCCGTCCGGTTGTTGATGTAGATGTCGAAGGAGCGCTGGTTCACCATGGTGATCGGGTACTGGATCTCGCAGAAGTGGAACCTCAGGAGGTAGTAGAACCCGGCGTCCACGGGCAGGATCCACGTGAGGTTGTAGTTCAGGTTGATCTCCGGGGTCGGGCCCATCGACCTCGCCGTCCCGTACACGCCCTCCGGGGCGATGCGCGGCGGCACGGACGGCGGGTACCGGATGGTGACGTTGCTGTCCTTGCCGAAGGTGACGCCGTCCGCAGCGCCGAACAGGTAAGGGGAGTCGCTGTCCCAGGAGCGGTAGAAGCGGCCGGAGTCGTCGGCCGGGGAGACGGCCTCGCCGCCGACGTTGAGGCGGTGCATGGTCTGGAAGGCCGTGTCGGCGCGGATGGGCATCGGGTCTGGGCGCCCGCCGTTGGCGAAGGTCGGCACTGGCGCCGTGAACATGTCCGGCGTGGGCACGATCTCGATGCCGTTCACGAAAGCGTAGCGGCCCGCGGTCGACGGGGCGAAGGTCACGTCGAGGCTTCCGCTCGAGCTGACGTTGATGGAGAACTCGCGGACGATGTAGGCGGCGTTGAGAGCGAGCGCGGTCTGGGTCGCGTTGAAGTCGCGCAGCAGCGTGACGCCGCCCGCGGTGACGCCGAAGAGCGCGTCGGAGGCGCTGCGGCCGCCGTAGGTGGACGGGTAGAAGTAGAGGCGGAGGAACGCGCGGCCGGGGCTGACGAGGAAGGTGTACGTGTGGCTTGAAGTGAACACGCGCGCCGTCATGAAAGGGACGGTGGAAGGCAGCGTGGGGACGTGGGGTCTTGGTACGACGCGACGACGCCGGCGCCCGTCGGTGGCGCGAACTTGGAGACGGCATCACCGTCCCATGTGCGGCCATCGGAGTCGGTGGCCGTGGCGGACGCGCCGCAGTTCAGGCGGATCTGTCCGGAGTCGGTTGATGCGTCGACGCCATTGTCCGCCGCGGCAAGGGAGACGATGGCTAGCAGCAGCAAGAGGCATGGAAGCACCTTTGAGCTACCCATGGGACTAGCTGGTACAGTAGCTAGTTGTGGCAGACAACGGTTTGCTGGATCCTGTTCGTTAATTTTGGTGCGTGGATAATATGGGTTTTGTAGAGAGTGGTGGTGGCGGGAGTCGATATTTATGGATGTGCAGCACAGAATATTTCCGTCGCTGTCTTGTGCACTGGTCTTCTTGCTAACTGACTACCACTTGGCATCCTCTACAGCGTTATCTGTCATTTTAACCGAGGAAAAGCACTGGTCTGCACCAAGGTCTCTGTTTCCTCTTCCCGATCGATCTGCTGGATACGTGTTTTGCCTTGGTGGATCCAAGCTGGTGGCTTATTTGTCCAACGCGCTATGCACCGATAGAAGAAACCAGCACCACACAGACCACCGGCAGACGCGCGGTGGCGGTGCACTCGGGTAGAATGTTCAAAGTCGCCGGATCCTCGACGAAAACAGCATCTGGTCCTCATTCACCGTGTCCATTTATCTCTTGATAACGCACACATTCGATTTTAACACTAGTAGCACGGTGGTTTACAGGTCATCTCCAGCTCCTCAAACGCACTTACATCATGGTCGCCGAGCTTGACTCCTCTAGTGCTCTTACTGTTCAGTGTTTGAAGCCACGTTGAGGATTTACCTGCCGACTTCGAGGCTTAATCAACTCATCATATTATTTCCGGCAGGCGAAATACATTGGTAAAAACGGTGATGTGTGGTACATTCGAGCAGAAATAATCTCGTAACACTATTATAGATCGGACAATTTAACCCACCCATCCTTTTCGTGTGTGCTATCCACTGTCACTTACCCTAACAAAGTAAATATGTGAGTAACGTATCCAACATTGTTATTAATATATACTCTTTATCTATAAAAAAATCCAACATTGTTCGGTCAAATAATTCGCATACGATTCGTTCTTACAAACCGTGTGTTAAGCATCGCCCACGATTTTTCATCCTAAATCGGTTTGTATTATTGTGATTTGTGATGCGTCACACACGCTTTTCTTGTCAATAATCTTCACTCATCGCCTGGACTTGAGCTAGAGTAGCTCTAGCCTGCTCCCCGCAAATTACATTCTAAATAAAAGTTCAATATCTTTCTCAAGATGGGAATGGGCCGGCCCGGACCTGGCCCCTGGCTCCAAGGCCAGTATGTGAGGCCATGGGCCGGCCCATTTCTTCAGAAATATGTGAGTTTGCTGCTCCGTTGGAACATGGTGACGAACCAAAATTGATGCAATTCATGTTACAGGCTTACAACTCTAGTGAACGATTAACACATTATAGGTTTCAAGAATAAATAAAGATTGCACGATCAAAAGATTACCCGTTCACATCCAGTAAATAACAATCAAACCGATACACAGAAACGATCAAACTAGAGCAAATGGTACAAGAATATATGTGTAAATATCTCTTTTTTTTCATCTCTTTGCTTCATCATCTCCTCGAGGTGAAGCTTCAGTCCTCATTATCTTCATCTATGAGGAAATGGTACAAAAAATAAACGTGTAAACATCATCTGAATAATATATTCATGAACAGAGAAATATTCTTAGTACCAAATTTAGCCATTTTTTCTACTCTCTAGTACTAGCGAATGCAATCAAGGCAGGTGCAGAGGTTTCTGATGGTTTCTGCATTAAGTTTGACATGAAAGGAAGTAGTACAATGTCAACATTATCTACCACTTCCATTTTAATTACCATACACCAGTGCTAAAAAGTGAATTGATGTAGCAACATGGATGAGCATGTTGAGAACTATAACAGAGCACTCATTTAGTACTTGGATGGACGATCAGGGAAGCAAAACAGCGCAACAAAGACAGCTGGCATCGCCACGTCAACAAGGCGTCAATCATGTATGTGCAGTGCCAAACTGTATCGTACATGAAGCTAAACCTATTCATCATAGAGCTACAGCCTACAGAGGCAACCATAACCTATCAACAAGGATTGTGAAGTGGACTCATGACTCTGGCAAATTGATCGAGTGTGCCGACAAAGTTGAAAGACTTACAAATACATGCATGACGGTACCAGTTAAGAACTAGAACTAGTACAGCAGGGACAAAATTACAGTGGGACATCCAGCTGAATCCATCCAAACTACTTCTACAAAAAAAAACAGCAGGAAACCAAGACAATATTGCTAATTGAGTGCCACAATGCACAAAGAGCAGGTCCAACCAAATTGGACGCTGAATAGCATTTCAACATCTAAAAATTTCTTTGTTCAAAGAGCATGGCCAAGAGAGTGAACATGTGCATACCTTCCAAGTCCAGAATGATGTAATGGACCGAAGCCATGCTGCCCTCGGTATTAGTTGTCGCCCTTATCCAATTTTGTAGGCAAACAAGAGCTTCAAGTGTCTTTGGGGTCATTCCACTTCGAAAATCTGATAGTACTCTCGTCCATGTGCTTAAAGCGGACTCGGATGCCACCGTAGAGGCAGGAGCTGCCAAGACATCTACTGCCATACGACTCAGGGTTGGGTATTCAATTGAATTCATCTGCCACCAAGCAAGGATATTGAATTGATCACTTTGATGGATGGGAACCTTTGAAAATTATGAATCTACTTCAATTGAATCCACATTTGTTGATCGAGCACTGAGGGTCACATGTTTGTTCCAATCAGCGATAGGATAATGATTGGTTATAGTCATGTCATCGTCGCCTCCTTGTGACATGGGATCTGAGTGACTGACATTCAATTGGAGGTTTTCTTTGAACAACCCTTGGAACACATTTTTTATTTTAGCAATCATTGTTGGAGCTTCATTCCCAAACTCTAGGTCAAATCAAAACTCAAGATATTTCAAATTGAGTTTTGGGTCTAAAATCACTGGAATACAGAGTCTCAACCCTGACAGCTTTCAATACATTTTGAATTTTCTCTTCATATATTTGATTGTGATGCTCATCTCAGAGTCCTCTTCATAATGTTGATGTTCCAAGGTTTTTTTTTTTAGAAAGGAGGGCCTCGCCCCAATTTCATTTATTTTGAAACTGATAATACAACGTTTTGGAGCACAACTTCCACACACCCCAGGGTACAACCCCCCCCCCCCCCCGAGAGCAACCAAACCTGAACCTCCTACGGAACTAAACTGAACAACATAACTTCTCAGACAACTCAGAAAACTTCCTAAGAACCTAGCTACTCAACAAATAACTGTTCCACAAGTATTACAGAGAACGAACAGGCTTCCTGGAGCCAGCAACAACACACAGAGTTCCACTCTAACAAACATCTAGATTTTCCCCCCGGCTTCAAACTGTTCTTTGCCGTAGTTCTTTTTCTCTCCATCTTTGACATAGTTTTCAGGTCAGCCACAACACCAGCGGCCCCCAACCCTGTCGCCGATGGAAGATTTCAGTAGCCACTAACACCAGCAGCCTTGCTCCTCGGCGCTGTGTTTCTCGCACCTTTGATTTCTTTTCTTGTCACCGGCGCCTACTTGCCGGCAAACTGAACACCTCCGCTGCAACTCGTAGCAGAGCTCTTACCCCTCTAGTTTGCAGCTCGCATTGTCCTCGGAACTGAAGTTCGGTCCAAAAACTTAACCAAAGAGCTACTCTAGCCACTACACAACTAGGGTCATTAGGAAAAACTTCTATCAAAGTAAGCAGAAATTCTAGTTTTCCATATCGCCCATAATACTACCGCTACACCTACAGCTATCATATTCCTCATACTAGCTGGAAACTTAAAAAACCCAGCTGACCAAAACATTAATAGAATTTACATTAACACGTACGTCAAGAGCACATTCTACCACGCTCCACACATACCTAGCAAACGGACAACTAATAAAAATATGATCTATGCTCTCAACATTGCTACAAAACACCAGATTTAATCAAAAACCAATTACACCTATCTCGTTCATCACTAGTCATTACTTGCTACTGTAAAGCCAGAACTGAAAATCAAGACCTGTATCTCAACCCACATCACCAACGTTTCATCTGCTAAAGTATGCCTAAACCTGAAATAAGACCAGCCAGAAGTAACAACACTTGCTACTGTAAAGCCAGAACTGAAAATCAAGATAAACTATCTACTAAACTTTATACTAAGAGGTACACTACTACTAAACTATCTATTAAACTTTTATGCCCGAACTGAAACAAAACCATTTACACCTATATCGTTCCTCATCTACTACTACCTTATCAGAGAAAAAGTCCCTGGTGTCCTCATCCTCTGCTACTCTATTTTTTACAGAAACAAAAAGGTAACTAAAAGCTTTAATATTCTTTACTGTAACTTGCCTGAAAAAGACTAGCTCTAGTTTCCTCTAAATTCTCAAACCCATTAACAAAACCATCTATCTCTACAACAGAAATTTCCTAAAGTGATGCCAACTTTACTTACTAAATCTTGCCAATTAAGACGAACAAGTCCAGTAATGGCGGAATTGTGATTGCTTGTATCAACAAGTCCTAGCAAGGTGATTAGCTTTAGGAAGCACGCACCTGATCCTAATAAAATTAAAACTTTCCTTATCAATAGCCACAGATAACATTATCAACTAATCTACTGATAACATTAACATTTGCCTCTACCTCTGCACTGTTAACTCCAAGCTTAATACCTACTTTATCGACTAATCTCTACCATTACCAACTAAAACCTTATTCTCTTTACTTTGTTTTGCAATAACCAACTCAGATCTCACTTTCTCTAATTTACTGATAACATTAACAGTCTCCTCTACCTATACACTGTTATTTTCCTAGCTTAAAACCTACCTGACCAGCTAATCCTACAGCAAGGATGTCTCAGCAACATTTCAACGAACACTTCATCTGCACCATCAATGGCAAAGTAGCACAGTACCTGGCCGGCTGCACCGGCATAATGGCGATGGACGCCGGGAGGTCCGTCTCGCGGGTGCGTGCCCTCATGGCAGGGGGGAGCGCCGCCTTGATGAGGCACTTGACCTCCTCCCTGTCCTGCTCCTCCAGATCCCCGTCGTTGCAGAGCATGTCGACCGGCCCGGCCTCCTCGAGCGCAGGCGCCACGGCGGCGGCGTCCCGGACGTCGGCTTGGTGGACTCCGACCTCGTGCTCCGTGGCGGCCTTGGGCGGCGCGCCCGTCCTTGAGGCGGGCGGCGTTCAGCTCCCTCCCGGACTACTCTGCGGACGAGGAGTACAGCTCTGCCCGGCGGCCCGCGGCGGCGGCGGCGGGATGTTCCAAGGTTAGCTTCACTTTCCACATTTCATGGAAATGCAAGGTAGCAGTTGTGTATTTTGTGCCCGGTATCACATTAGTGGCTTCATAATATACCTTCAGCAGCCTGCAAACAACTTTTGCATTTTCCCAATCCCCAAAAGATGGCTTGAAGGTGTATTGTTTATCTTGAATGGCTAGTCAAACACTCCACGAAACTCTTTTGGTGTATCAATCATCAGGTAGGTTGAGTTCTAGCATGTTTGAACAACAATACTTGGAGTTCGCTCACATTATACACCATGCTGCTCAACGATTTCTTCAAATTTTTCCTTTCAAATTTGCGAGTTTGAATATATTTCACACTGTCACGTATCAAATTGATCATTGAACTGAGAAAGTCCAATCCTGCTTGACACATCAGATATATGACATGGGCAGCACGACATTGGTGGAACAGCTTGCCACCACCAACTAGCATCTTCTTAAGCAAGAGATGTGACTTGAGTAGCTTCATCGTTGCACCAAAGTTGGATGCATTATCTAGGGTGACAACAAACAGATTTTCTTCAATGTTCCATGCTCTAATGAAGTTTACCATCACAGTGAACATTGCAGCGCCTGTGTGCGCCGTCTCCATAACTGCGAATTTAACTATCCTCTTCTGCGGGTTCCGCTCCTCGTCAATGTAATGAGTTGTGATGCAAATATACCCCACGGCCTTGTTTGATGTCGACAGGTTCGAAGTCAAAGAAACCTTGGATTTGGCGTTTTTGAACATGCCTCGCAAAATTCGCTTCTCTTCTTTAAATGCTTTGATGCAGTCTTCCTTCACCGTTTTTTCTACAAATCTTTTTGAATCTTGGATTTAGACTAGACACGAAATTTCTAAATCCATCATATACTCAACGAATGAGAACGCAAACTCATGCATTACGATTATCCTCATAATTCTCGGTGTGCCAATGTCGTCCAAAGGCCCATTGCAACTCCAGGGCTCACGATAGAAGCACTCAGCTGCCCAGAAACTCTAAGAACCTTCTTCCTTTCCTTGCATCTCTTCAAATGTTTACGCAATGAACTTGATCCATGTTTACGCTCAGTACAAATCTGCCTTGCACAATGCTTACGTTAGAACCTACAACTATATCATCAGCACATATAGGTTCATATTGTTTCCACACTTTGGACGTAAATTTTCTTCCCGGTTCAGAGAATGATCCCATGTCAACACCCTCAACTATTTCCAATTCTTCTTCTTCAACATCCTCATCATCTTCCTCTTCCTCTTCCTATTCTTCATAGTCCACATCATCTTCATCGGTAAGTTCTTCAAAATCAACCATTTGAGTATCACGTGAACGTTCTGCGAAGAGGACCAAAGAGTTAACATTGCAATCCGATAAGAATTATCAACTCTTAAGTTGCATTCCCAGAAAAGAAACATAAAAAATGCTCACCATGATAAGCTCTGCATAAGTTTATCGACGAAGGATACAACACTGGTGGTGGTTGAGCCCTTGTCATTGTTGCACCGGATATCAGCCATGAACGACCACTTTGGTATGCCTCATGATTCCCATCTTCTTCTTCCATGTTTCTAATCAGAGGGAAATATATGTACAAATGTAGTTAGACTGTACATATTTATAGTGCATAGACAAATCATTCGTTAGGCAACGATTCCTATATTCATCCATTCGTCTATAAATAGATAGGTGATTTCCCATCCAAACTCATGCACCGAAAAACACAATCCTACAGTACGAGCTAGATAAGCAAGTTCGTGGGCTACAGAATTACATTCTATTTAACTAAAGCAAAGCAACTAAAAGGCAGCTTTATCTTGATTTTTTATATCTCTCTGTATATTGTATATGTAGAAGTTATCTCCACGCTGAATAAAGCAGACCAAGCTTAGGCACACATATTGATTCGAATGCAATTTATCATTTTACTAGCTAAATCTCTTTGAGATTAATGCCCAAGATTCATAGTGCCCAAGATGTATTTTACTAACCCAACTCCAATTTACTATCTAGTGCAGCCGCCACTCCAAACAGTCGACAAGATTCTACACTTAAACTAGTACATAAGCTACACCGAAACTATTTCAGACAGCACTGACGAAGAACCAAAATAGGACGAACCACGGTGGTAGTCTCACATGTGCTTGGCTTGCAGCCGCGCTTGGAAGGGATGGCCACCGAGATGACCACCGAAACAATCCCGAGACTCGGGTGACCACCGAGACGGCGAGCTGGACAAGTTTTAAGGACGGCGAGGCAGCGAGCTCGATGGCGACCGGGACAGCGAGCTTGATGATCACCGCGGCGATGGGCGAGAGGCGTGCATGAAGCAGGAGGAACATCGACAGCGGCAGAGATGCTCGGGGGCAGGCTGGCGGCGACTAGGGCATAGCGATTTGACTGGGTCGACCCGTCCGATCCATCGGGCACGGTGCCGGCTCAAGTGCCCATATTTCGTTCAAGGCCAACCCGCGCGGCCCAATGGCCATCATTTTTTAGGTCGGTCAGTGACCTAGCGGGCCTTGGCCCATTCCGATCTTGATATCTGCCCCGAGTGGCCAAAACTATCAAGTCAATTCCAGAACATTGATACCTCCTCATTGCTTTGGATATCTTTCCTTATTCGACTCATTCCATCATGGGTCATGTCTTGCTGAGCTGGCGGCTAACCTTCCATCACCTGACACCACTGGCAGGGTTGGTCCAATAAAAATCTAGATCCGGGACAACAAACATGAATACAATTTATACTAAATTTTTATACTTTGATGGCTATTATCTAATTTTATCATGTTATAGTATTACAATTCTATAATTTTTTGTTTGTTAGCATAGTTCAACCTCATAACCGATAGTATTACGAAATATAAGTTTGTGTTTTTGTTTATTTGTTGTGAATTCATTAAACGATACTAAATTGTCTTTTTTAACAAAGTTTCTTGTACAACTATGTTTCTAAAATGCATAATCCATATAATTTATAATTGTTTATGATAAAGATCCATAGAGAGTACGGTTTAACAAATCTCTTAGTAGTAGTTTCTAGTGTATGATTAAGTAGCATCAAACTTGGTTATTATAAACTAAACGAATGGTACTACATTTTCATGGTCAAAATTCTCTAGCAAGTCAAATTTTAACAAAGTGTGCATAAATTGTACATGGTATTAAACAACATTGTTTAGAGTAATCACCAATTAAAAAATAGTGTGGATTCAAAACTGAACGCATCTTTTGTCATGTATTTCCGTCCTTGCGACTGGATGTCATGGCTTTTCTCCTGCTTTGAGTAGATGTTTTGTCATGCCTTCGGCCTCACTATGTTTGGCATGTTTGTAGGTTATCCGGTCTTTAGTTTTTCGTGCCCTAAGTGTACTTGGAACTGCTTTGTACTACCTTATATCTCTAACAAAGACATACAAACAAAGTCGAAAATACCAAAAAGAGGAACAAACACACACACACACACACACACACACACACACACACACACACACACACACACACACAAAACCACAAAGGTATAACTGAGAACAATAAAACAAGAAAACTTGGATGTGTAAGGAGGCTTCTTCTTGTTCTACACCCTCACGTCTTCCATTGAGGAACCCGCCAGTCGTTCCCGCTTGTTAAGCTATATATTAATAACAAAATTATTTTTTGTATATTCAACACCGTTTTTCTATATAGATGGTGTTTCGAACTTTCCGTGATTTATAAGAACCAGCTATAACTATTACATTATGTATGAATATCTAATTAAAATTTAATAGAAATCTACATTTTGAAGTTATTTTTCATGATAAACTAATTACACCATTTTTCTTAACTGATGGGATTTATTTTTATTAGTTTATATATTCAAAGATAAATAATGACTTTGGTCTTTTTAAGATGTAGTCTATTTTGGAACATAAGGAGAAGTTATCGTAATTATTTCTAACCAACATGAATAAACTATATATGTTATCAAAGTTCGGTCTAGTTGCAAAAAAACAAATGTACGCTCACTATTCTAGGGAAATTAAATGTATGCTCAAGTTTCAAATTTCCGGTACTAAAACAAGAATCCGTTCAAATGCGTCGGTTCTACAACCCAACGCTGGATGTCTCTGGGTAGGCCCGTTTAGTATTGTGCCGCAAAGCTATTTTGGGCTACAATGGGCCTAATCCAAATCAAATGGAAACGTCACAACGGCACTCCCTCCAGTTCCAAATCCACCAGTCTCTGCTTCTTCCGAACACCTTCAGGTGCATGGCCAGCATATAATCACATCTTCTCCCACCCCTTCGCCCTTCCCCTCCCGCCTTCCTTCCCCTAGCTTCGTTTCTCCTTCGTTTCCCCTGCTTTCCTCTGTTCTCTAGCTCCCCGCCTCGTCTCGAGCAGTTCTTGCAGACGCGTTCGATTGTTGGTCTCGTAGCACCGCGGCGCGCGCGCGGCCTGTGCGGAGACGCGAGATGGCCGACTGGAGAAGGAAGTCCATTGCCGGCGGGCCGTCGCCGTCGGCGATCCCCGGCGCCTTACACTTGGATTTCTTCTACCGCCCCAGCGCCGCCGGCATCGCTTTCCCCGGCGATGGAGGTACGTAGATGCCCAAGAAAAGATCGCGGCCTGTTCTTGCTTCCCCGTATGGTTCTTGGCTTACACTGCGGTTTCTTGGATTTGCAGTCGGAGGCACGACGGAGCTTGAGGCGGCGACCGGGCCGACGCCTCGTCCGACCAAGGCGATCGCCCAGGAGGCCTTCTTCCTACCTGCAGGTGCATACCGCGCAGTTCTTTGAGTTCTTGGGTTCTTGAATTCCGATGGAGAAGTTTCGTTTCTTGGTTTCTTGCAGCTGATGGCGACACCAGGATATCGGTGGCGCCGCCGGCGATCTTGTCGCCTCTATTGCAGCCGCGGCAGTGTCCGGTGAGCGCCCCGTGTCTGTCGTCTGCTCCGCTACTGCCGCATTTTGGATTGCTGCTTTACAATTGGATTTCTTGGTTTCTTGCAGCCGGATGGAACGGCATCGACTGGAGAAGGCGGGCAGCGCCGCCATGCCAGCCGCGACAGAGTCAGTTGTCCGTCGTCTTCTCAGCTACCTCCGATTCCCGAGCATGTGGCCGACTCGTTCGACAACAATGAAGGTGGGTGCCCACTGTCCAGGAAAGATTCACGTTTCTGCTATTCGCCGTAAGGTTCGTGATGATGGGAGCTCGGCTTCATCGGTTCTTGCAGCCGGCGACGACGAGGACGAGTGGGGCATGCCGCCAGGGCACAGCGAAGATGATGAGGAGGAGGAGGAGGAGGCCGTGTTGTATGCGCACAACGGTGACGACGAGCAGGTCAGCGGGTCAGGACGCAGCGAAGAGGGCGATGAGGCATTGCCGTCAGGGTGCGGCGAAGAGGACGATGAGGCATTGCCGTCAGGGCGCGACGAAGAGGACGATGAGGCAATGTCGTCAGGGCGCGACGAAGAGGACGATGGGCAACGTCGTCAGGGAGCGACGAAGTGGAAGACGGGGATGAAGCCATGTCGTCACGGCGCAGAGAGGATGAGGAGCAGGATGGGGAGGATATGTCAGAGAGCGAGGAGGAGGAGGAGGAGGAGGAGGATGACGGGGACGAGGAGGAGGAGCCTGAGGTCCCGGACGAGTGCTGGTACTGCGGATCCATGAAGGCGTTGGTGATGCTCCTTCCGTGCAGGCATGTCTGCTACTGCAGAGACTGCTTCGACGAATCAGAAGGGTTGCATTGCCCGGTTTGCAATGAGAGTATTAAGCGAGCACACGATCTGTCTGGAAGTTTGGGGACGAGGAGGTGAGGTTCAGGTAAGGCACTGCCTGTTCAAACGTCGAACTTTGTTCCTGTTTCAGTTTGGGCAGCCAAAGGGACAGGCTTCTGTTTCATCTTGGGCTGTTTGGTCAGAGATACGGTACAAGATCGCCTGAATCTCAGGCGTCGTTTTTGTTAGGGGGATTTAGAGTATATACGTTAATCATTCTGTGTTTAGTTCATGCAGAATTATACTTGCAGTTTTTCGTTGCGTGTATATATTGCACATTCAGTTAGCATGATGCATCAGCTATGATTGATGCATAAGTGTATACAGTTTTGCTTTGACTCCTGATACTCGGAAAATCTGGATTTTTTATGATTGTATCAGCAAATGACTGCATCAATCATAGCTTCCCAAATCCAGCTCCAGCCACACAAGCGCTGATTTTGTCTTGGTTGAAGAACTGCATTTTTTTGCGAAAGAAAGAAGAACTGCATTTTCAGGGTTAAGCATGAGGTTACAGATATGAATCAGAGACACTGATTTCATTTGTATATGAATCAGTGAGAGTGATTTCAGCCCAGGATTGGAAAATTGGATTTTGATTAGTTTTAGGTAATTCCGGTTTTCAGTTCTGCCATAAGGCCGATTTATTTCTCTGAATTTCACTGAAATAAATCTATTTTTTATGAAACTGGACTAACAGCTCTGATTTTTGGCAATTGGTTGATGTATCACGGCCCTTTTAATATTATCACCAAATGTAAACCGTACTCGCAAAAATCGCACAAAATCTGAATTTATTTTATCAAATATCATCGAAAAAACTCTGGTTTTCAGTCCAGTTCAGCACAAAAAAAATGTCATCGAGTATATTAGGTCCAAATGGAACCATACATGTCAATGTAAGCTTAATAAGAATTTCCAACTTCCGCATGCGGACAACATCCCGAAACATAGTAGATGTATTAGTACAGCAAACTGTAGATAATTTGTTTCAAACTCGTCAGACCCTCAGGCAATACTACTGCTTAAAATATGCAAAAACTTGAGAGAACGTAAAACACCAATATTGCTACTCTCCTTTTGATTCGAGCTAATACATGAAATTTTCTCAACCTGGGGGGGGGGGGGGGGGGGGCGGTGGCCCCTAGCTCCGCCCCTGCCAGTTCTGATGAAGATACGTGGAAGTTCCACATAAGCATATGTAATTTTTCCTTGGTTGAAAAACTACAGTTTTAGGCTTGTTATTATATAAAAAATACGGTAAGCATTTTGGTCAGAGAAACTGAATTTAGCTCGGGGTACCACCACAATTGGGTTTGATATATGCTGAGCATTTTGGTCAGAGCATCTGGTTATGCTGATCAATGAGCATTCATAAGGAATTTTGTCTTATTTCATTTGAATTGTCATGTGAGAGGCGTTTTGGCTCCCTGGTCCATATGCTTCTGGTATAGTATGTTTGAAAATTAAAAGAATATGAAAAAACTTCCAAAAAATCTGAAAAAATTGGGCACAAAGATATACATGTGTTCAACATTCGTGCAAAATTTCAGAATGAAATAACATTTTTTGCGTTCTGTGCAAAAAAGACAAAATCTATACTTTGTAAAATGTATTTTTAAATCTCATTTCGGTCACTGATTTTATCTTTTTTGCACAGACAACATAAAGTATCATTTCCTTCCGAAATTTTGCACGAATGTTGAAAACTTGCATATGTTTGTGCCCAAAATTTTTAGATTTTTTCAAAGTGTTTTCATTTTTTTTAATTTTGAAAACTATAACAGGAGCATATGCACCCGGGTGCCAAAGTGAATTTCTGAATTGTCATGGCCTAATTAAAAAAATATCAGAACTTGATTACATTTATTCAAAAAATATGAATGTATCACTAGGATTTTGTTTAACCTGCTTCGGTCTTTTAGCATACAGAAAGACATGCACGTCCTATGGTAAATTTTGTGTGCTGAAACAATGCACGCAACTTTAGCTCAATTGCTACTGCAGTTTCTCATATGGATAGCATCCAGAAACGGTAACTAGGCTGGATCTGTAGTTACCGTTTCTGGATCCAGCCTTGAACGATCCAGCCTTGAACGCTAAAACCCCAAAAAAAGGAAAAACTTGATCCAGCCCGAAATAAGAGAACAGGCTGCAGAATGAAGACATCCCACCCGGGCCTGCTACTTGGGCCACCAAGGACACTCTCTAAGATGAGCTGAGCGTGGGCTGTGTGGCAGTGAAAACGTGTGACACGCCTCCTCTGAAAAGGAAAATATCCATTTAAAGTTTAAACCCTTGAGCTTCGTAGAGGTCGGACGAATCAAAACGTGAAACTGAAATCCCTGTCGTTCACACTCTAAAATTGAATGCCGATCTATTTTCAATGCTGAAACAATTTTACGCAACAGAAAAGAGAAACTCAAACTGAATAATTTGCTACTCTCACTCACTAAGATGGCCTATATATCATATACATTTTCTACCTCACGTTTGTCCGTCCAATCTCGGGCCACCGACATTTTCGTCCGCCACCGCCCATGCGGTTGCTCTCTCCGCTCTCAGGACAGACCATAGCGCTCGACGCCCCTTCCTCGTGGTACTTTTCTGACGGACGGTGGTCCGATATGCCCACCATAACCGCTCGCTCGGTTTCTTCTTTGAAATCTTCGAATGGGTACCCCGCGTGGTTCCATCCACCGCCGAGATCCCCCGTCATAAGTTACTGCTGCTTCGCCGCCAACGCCAAGCCTGCTCCAAGTTTACCACTATACTGCTGTCGGGCCGCCCCCTACGCCCGCGCCTTGAGCTGCAGGTCCATGAAAAGGGCTTGCGGTGTGGCATCGTTGACAAGAGCTGGTCGCCCTTCTTGCCGCCACTCTCCTTACAGGTCAACGCGAGGGGCATCAACAAGTCGACCTTATTGCCAGTGGCTTTGCGGAGGCTACGCCGATCTCCGTTGCCGAGGCATCTCCAGCCTCCACACCGAGCGCCACCTTGATCTCCCACACCGCGTGAAGCACCTGTTTGCATCTGCCATACTGAGAAAGAAGTGTCTTACACGTGGGGTCCACGTGTCAATGAGAGTCGCATCTAACATGTCTAGGGTTTAATTTAGATCGAATTTGAAAGTTTAGGCCTTTAGAGCATCTCCACCGGCACCCTCCAAACGACCACCCAAAGGCCCAATGGGGGTCCGGACGCCAAAATCGCCCACCACCGGCACCCCCCAAAGGGTCCGAGCGAAATCGTGTATGGCACCCCCGAAAGGGCCTCCAGCCCTCTCGGGGGTGCCGAACATGGGGCGGACAAGGCCTCTGACAAGGGTGGCCCGCCCGTCATACACACATCGCGCCGCGCTCGTGTTAATGAAGGCGCGCAGGAGGCCGCTCTGACGTGTTTATGAGGGCGCGCAGTCGCCGGGCGGTCTCCGAGGCAACACGACTGGACGGGACAGGAGGCGACGCGACTACACGGCGGCAGGCGCGGCAGGCCTGCCCACCACGCGTCGCATTAACGCCGGCGACAGCGTGCGCGGCAGTCCACGCGCCGGCGTCGCGGCGTTCCCACGCAATGCATTTACGCCGGCGCGGATGCTCGCGCACCGCCCACCTCCCTCGCCGCTTTATATCCCTCCCTCGCCGCAACCTCATCTCCCACGCCTCTCTCATCTCTCACGCCCACCTCCCCGTCTCCCACACCCTCTGCACCAAGCCATGGCGAACAACTACGAGGCGGGCTGCAGCAGGCGCAGCGGCCGCACGATTGGCATGGAGGAGGCCTGGGACCTGTACCGGTACGGCCTGCTGGTGCCGCCGGATTCCCGCATGCCCTCGGGGTGGCGCTCGTCCCCCAACGGCGGGCTCCCCGTTCCGCGCTGCCACAGATGCCGGATCAAATCAGGCGTGACATCGCTCGTCGGCCCTCGTGGCTGACGCCCCAACAGCGCGCCCTGCCCGAGTTCGACGACAACAACTGGGCCGCGTGGCTCCGGCGGTTCGAGCGCGAGCACAACGAGGTGCTCGCCGCCTACGACGGCCCAACACCGCCGGGCCGCTACAACGCGGACGACCGTCACGCCTAGTGGGACGGCACCGGCCACACCGTGGCCTCCGCCATCGAGGCCGCGCAGCAGCACGCTCTCACGGGGAACACCACCCCGTTGCGGCTGATGCTGATTCGGCCACGGCGCCACGACCGCCAGGAGCGCCAGGAGGAGCGCCAGTCCCGGGCGCCAGGCCACAGCTGCCGGTCGGTGAAGGAGGAGCGCCGCTCGCCGCCGCGTCAAGACGGCGCCTCCTCCAGCCGCGCCGGCTCCTCCTCCACCTACGTGGTGCTCGACGATGACGCGTGGCTCGACACCGACGAGGAGGAGTAGGCTAGGGTTAGGGCGCCTAGGCCTTTGCTCAAATTTCGTTCAAAACATTGTAATATATAACAAATTTGAATGAAATTTGAAATATTTTTAAATTATTTTGCACTCAGCTCTTATTTTTTTTGGCTTTGGGGTGCGCCGCTGTGGGCTACACCCCCAATTGACCGGACACATGTTCGGCACCCCCAATTGGGCCTCAATTGGGAGTGCCGGACATCGATTTGGAGGATGCTGGTGGAGGTGCGCCGCTGTGGGCTACACCCCCAATTGACCGAACACATGTCCGACACCCCCAATTGGGCCTCAATTGGGAGTGTCGGACATCGATTTGGAGGATGCTGGTGGAGGTGCGCCGATGTGGGCTACACCCCCAATTGACCAGACACATGTCTGGCACCCCCAATTGAGACTCAATTGGGAGTGCCGGACATCGATTTGGAGGATGCTGGTGGAGGTGCACCGCTGTGGGCTACACACCCAATTGACCGGACACATGTCCGGCACCCCAATTGGGCCTCAATTGCGAGTGTCGGACATTGATTTGGAGGATGCTGGTGGAGATGCTCTTAGGGTGCAAAGTTTGCACTTGCGGTTTCGATTCGTCCAACTTTTACGAGTTGAGTTTATAACATTTAAAACGGACATTTTCCTACCGAAAATCACCACGCTCATCATCGCACAAAAGCATCATGGCTTTTCTCCGACGCGATTGGGGGAGTAGTAAAAAATAAGAGCACCGCATCACCACCACTACGCTCAGGCTCTCACGTGTCACGATGCAGTTAGACTCGAGTCAATCAAGTCCGATTCGTCACTCACACACTTTCTCCCTGAAAAGCCGGGACGAGCCCCTACCGTGAAAGCAAACGCCACGCGCAGCTGTTGGCCACGTGAAGAAGAGTGCACGGTACCATCGCGATGCAACCCGGATCTTGTCGTTTTCATCGCCGGTGGCTCCCGCCCCACCACCGCCACCACCAGCTGCTCCATGGGCCACAGAAAAATAAAGTAGTCCATCAAAACCACTCCGCCATGGCCCGTCTAGCAGCAGCACCCTAGCCTGCGGGCGGGTTCCAGAACCGCCCACCGTTTTCTTTTCCGTTCAACTTTCCGCCCAAGCACCACGTCAGTCACGGCCTCGAACCCTCTTGTCGCCTACCTTGCCGGCTCGCCCCGCCCATCTATATTACGCGCGCTCCCTCCTCCTCCCATAGACCTACCCAAAGCTTAAGCAGAACTCGCACTCTCCATCTCTCCTCTCCCCTCTCCCTCTCCTACATCTCTGCCTCATGGCCTGCGCCTTCTTCTTCTTCGAGGCCGAGCCGCTCCGCGAGCCCGGGCGGCGCGCCGCACCGGCGCTGGACGCGTGCACGCTCTGCGCCAAGCCGCTGGCACGCAACAGCGACATCTTCATGTACAGAGGGGACACCCCCTTCTGCAGCGAGGACTGCCGGTACGAGCAGATGGACCACGACGCCGCCGTCGCAAGGCGCCAGGCCGCATCCAGGCGGAAGCAGCAGCAGCAAGCGCAGCCGCAGCGCCTCAGCGTCCACGAGGCGTCCACGCCGGTGTCCGCGGCCGCCGTGTCCGCCAAGGCCAACGTGTCCGTGGCGAGTTAAAAGTGCTTGGGGCCTTGGGATGGAGAGGCAGGATGCGGGATTCTTTGATGGCCATGTTTCGGCCGTATGAGCGGGATCCAACGCTTTTGATTAGACCCTCTGGGTTTGGGTATGAGGATTGAGGAGAGCCGGCGTGCGAGAACACCGTGCCTGTGTAATTATTCAAGGCAATCGTACAAAGTTCTACTTTGAATGGGCGTCTTATTTGCCAAATTTTGAGCGAATTCAGATCCTGTTTGCTCTCTTTGAATGGGTGTCTTATTTCTGAACTAGCAGATCCCGATCGGTTACAGTTAACAACTTTTTAGCGCACGATAATCTGCCAAACGATGCAAGATCTGTGAATCTGTTCATGTTGGAGTACAGCTCGTGCACGTACGAACTCTTGACGGTTATCTCCTACTCACCCGGTCACCCCGTTCCATTTTTTTTGAAGGGCACATACCTGGATATATTACTCAAAGATCACAATACAAAACCTGGATATATTACTCAAAGATCACAATACAAAACATGTACATCCAGATACGGGGCAACTGTCCCCAAATTACAAGGACCGAAACTAAGAACAAGAACTGAGCAAGGTCACTAGAACTACAAAGAACAGAGCAATCCGCTGCTGCTTACAACTCCACGAGCACAACACAGATGAAGAAGAACCGCAACAGCTAAGTCGCCGGCATGGAACTATAGAGGAGTCAACCTCGTTAGGATCGCCGCAATTTCCACCAAGCGCTGACGCCTGGATCTTGCAGACGGCGAGAAGAAGCATCGGCGGGAGCAACGCTCCGAACCATGCCGACCGTCGGGTCGCCGGCCAAGCACAGCAAGCAGACCCGCAGAAGAACAGCTCCAGGGACAGCAAAATCAGCAGTAGCTGCCGCCACAGGCCCAACCACTCCTCCGTCCTCCTCCTTCTTCCACCACGGTAGCCAGAGAGGAACAGCAGAAGCAAAAAAAGACGAGATTTATTACCAAGGAGGTCGCCGAGGTCGACGAAGAAACGAGACCATCCATCATCTCCACCCACAGGAACTTGACGGGCCATCTCTTCTTCATCGCCGTGCACCAGGAGCTGCTCGAAAACTCTGGCGACAAGAACCCCGCACGAACCGAAGAGCTTCCTCCAAATCGAGAGCAGAGAGCAAAAGCCCAAGCCCTCCCCTCGCCTCCACGGCCGTCCGGAGGGAGAAGGGCAGCAGCACTCCTCCAGATCTGAAGCCAAAGCCCCAAAATAGGACCGCATCTCCCCACGCCACCACGGCCGGCCGGAGACGACGAACCCCACCACACCACCTCCACAACCTCCCCGGCGCCGCCGCCGGAACGGGGAAAGAAGGGGGAGGACATACTCCGATCTGACGACACCACCATCCCCGTCTTCGGTGCCGTCGCCCAGAGACCTAAACCTAACCTAGACCTAACTATATACACGCCAGACGAAAGCCCGGAGCTCCCCTCCACCTCACAGCGCGCAAACGGCGGCCGGAGGCGGAGGGGAGCGGCGGTTTCGCCGTCGAGGAACAGGGACTCGCGAGACGCCTCTCTCAAACAGTAAAAGGAGAGGATAAGGGACAGAGGAAGATGCTCCCCGTTCCATTTTAATTGACTTACTCCCTCCGTTTTTTAATATAACATGTTTTAGGTGGTACACATGTTGTCTAGATGCATACTAAAATGAGTGTGCATGCACATAAAAATATGTCTATATACATTTGTGTGCATGTGGACAAAAGCTAAAACATGTTATATTAAAAAACGGAGGGAGTATATATCTATATATGGATGTGTAACGGGGGAGTACTACAAAACAGCTAAAGCTTCTGCTTTGATGCGTTTTACTGTACACTAAAGCACTACTCTCATCATCCCTTTTTTCTTCATGCTTTCGGTGTAAGCGAACGAACTGCTCCTTGTGAGGTACTAGTAATCTCTACATAATACTGAACCTGGACTGTTTTTCAATTTTACACGAATCAGATGAAAACAGATCTCCAAACAATTAATAACCAGAAGCGAGGTTTCCGTGGAGTGAGGAGGCGAGTAAACAAACAAAAGGCCCCAAGGTGGCGGAAATCAATCGATCAATCAATCATGCCACTCCACAAGTCGCCAACGTCAGATTCGTTGAACATTTCAATTCCTCAATTATTTTCTGTAGGTATCACCACTCATCGCCGAGTCACCGATGAGAAGTACGGGAAGCACCAAACAAACAAACCATGGCTGGATGGTGCGGACGTGCAACCGCCCATGTGTCCGATCGCTACGATGTGGTAGACCGTGACTCAGCCCCACGCCGAAAATACTTGCACTTTATTCATACTTCCTCCATTCTCTCGCAAACATCTGTGTGGCCGAGCTTCGATAGCGAATGATTCCGGCATTGTTTTTTTAGGCGCCCGTAATAATTTGTGGCTATTCTTTTGCCGAAAGTCTCAGATCCATGACGGTGTGGAAACGAGAAAAATAATCAGAACAACCATATATAGTAGATAATTTGGAAAATTTGCCACACACCGTAATTTTTCGGTGTTTGCAGAAACACTCCGCAGGAATTTATCTTTGCCAGGTATCATTAAAATTTTGTGGTCGTTTGGCACAACACACCGAATGACCAAAAGCGGAAGTTTTATGTTTTTTGCTTGGGATGACGATCATACGTCCAGTTTTGACCATTTTTTTTTTGTATCATTCAAATTTTTGCCTAAGTATATACATATTTCGGGTGCCATGGGACCTACGATGGTCATTCTGGTCTATACGTACATATTGAAAGAAAACCCGGACATTAATTAGAGACGACACTATAGTTTCTTCTCTATCAAAATTCAACAACTTAAATACGGGTCACTTCCCGACCTTCCGTTCACGTCGTAACGGAGTAGGGATTTCACAAAATCAATCAAATCCTTAATCAATAACTTTGGCAATGACCTTATTGAATTGGTAACTCTCTAGATGTGAAAGCGAAGGTCGACAATGATCGTCTGAAACTTTTGACATTGTTGATATCCTTACCACTTAAAATGTTCTATCAGGGCCCCACCTTTGAAAATTCTTACACACACAATCCACGAACACTCTTCCTCCTCACACCTAATCGTGTAACCTATCTTGGACTCCGAGCAAATTATGTTAGGGTCGAAGGTAACCGAGTAGGATTTTATGCACACATTAAGCTCTAACAAGCTTTTGAATTTCACTCCGGGATTAATCCCACACTTTTTTGATTTCATATCCTTCGGCAAAGATGGCCTTGGTCCAAACAATTTACTCACGCCCCCATCAAATTTAGCCTTATTCGCGAGAATACAATCACATAAAAATGATGCCGACCTACTGTCTTCTTGAAAGTTTAGCTTCCTTAGTCGTCAACCCATCCTCATCTATATCTCACGTCCGGACCATCATGTTTCGAATCTGATGCATGACATGGCCGGCCGGCACATAAGGGACGCTATGGTCCATGTCCTCTACAAAATATGCATCCACGTCACCAACCTCATTCCCACGAAATACATGCCCGGATCCGTCACCCTTTGTCATACACATCGGCCCTACAACGGACAAATGGTTCATTTCGACCCGGGTTAATCCAACATCACATGGCCGAGCAAAAACCCTATTTGTGGCAAATAACTCGAGATTTTTATCTCCAGAGTCTGTCACAATCTTTTTGTAGGCACTTTAATGCAACTCAATCTTGATACTTCGATATAATTAGGCATTGTCTTCAAGAGAGTGTCATGTTCGAACTTCCAATTCAACAACCTCAACTAGGTACATCCTCGCTCTCTCCACAACCTCGGCATAGTTAATTAGGACTAGTGACAAACATCATGACTATCTTCACTTGGTCAACAAACTTGACTTTGCCTTCAATAAAGGCGGTCTTGTCAACGCGATGAACACCCATGATTATCTTAGTCATAGAACACCAACAGCAACCGGCATGCTTCTACGACAATTATGTTGCCGCGGTGCATAGCATTCCGAAAACTATAACAAACCAGGTAATATTAAATTTGCTATAAAACCCTAACTTAAACAAAATGATTTCCTACACGGAGGAGGCCCGCGTTATTTTTGATGAAAGAGGGGTGCAACATCACCGAAATTGCAAGCATGACGACTTAAACTCGGTTGGGTGAGAAGGCATCAGCCCCTCCCACCACTAGGTCATGCCTTAGTCTGCAAAACCCTAACTTTTAACCTACAAACCCTATCTCTAACAAAATCCTAACCTTAACCTGCAAATATTACACCTAATGCTTCATTGCCACAGGCCGTGCGACAAGTGTGAAATGAAGATCTGTAGCATTGGCAAAATCTACACATGTGCACCCACCTGCCAGCGTGTGGCGACACTGTTCACAAGATGCTGCCTGCGCCCAAAGCTTGATTTCGGACCACTGAATAAAAATATGGAGCACCTCGATTTCTTTTATTTTCTTTTCCCAAGAGATCGCATTATTTTTTGCGGGTGCCAGGAGATCGCGTATTTTCGTATTTTTTTCTCAAATGCTCGCATGTGACAGTGTTGGCCTATGATCATCGTGCCTAACGATGTGGGGGCACCTGTCCCTGATGCTGGGGGAAAAGGCTGGCCGCTAATTATCGGCCTTAACACGGCCGAGTTAGTTTAAACCGAACGAATGATGGAGATTTGATGCCTGCGATTCCCACTAGTGGGACAGCAAATTCTTTCGCGTTTATTATCGAAGCGAATATCACATCACCTCGATCTTCCACGGAGAAAAGTAGAGCAATGTACGAGTAGACTACTGGTTAACGCTAGCACACAGGTTTTTTTTTTTTTGTTGTTGTTGAGGGAAAGCACACAGGTTTGGAGTACATCGAGAGCGACATTTCTGGAGCGGCGTCTCTGCGTCTCTGTCAGACGGCGGGACCCACCGTCCACGTCATGATGTTCCTGTCGTTTGACCGAGGTGGAGCCACGTACTGTAAGTGCCTAGCTTCTGAGTTCTGCCATCGGGCCACCCACGGTATGGCACCGCCGGACGGTGGGCCACTCCGAAACGGAAAAGACCAACCCGCTCCGGCGCGCGGTATGGCCTCAGCGAGCCCGTGTGCTGGGCTGGTCTCGCCCACGCCGAACCAGTTCTCGCCGGGCACCATATATGCCCAGCCTCCGACCTTCGCTTTCTCCTCCCAACTCGCTACCCTCCTCTTGCAGTCTTGCTCCCGCACCAGAACAAGCATCTCTGCTCAAGCTCGACCTTGGTCATCTACACACAATACTCCATGGCGGCGTCAGTAGCCTGCTCCTTCTTCTTCGACGCCGAGCCGGTCGGCGAGCCCGGCATGCCGGCGCAGGACGCGTGCGCGCTCTGCAGTAGGACGCTGGCGCGGGAGGACGACATCTTCATGTACAGAGGAGACACGCCCTTCTGCAGCGAGGACTGCCGCGACGAGCAGATGCGGCACGACGCAATGCAGGCGTCCAAGGAGGCCGCCCGGAGGCAGAGGCAGTTCTCTCCCGGAACGGAGTCCGGGCGCGAGCACCGGGAGGTCTCCGTCGCGAGCTGACCGGCGAGAGTGCGAAGCTGCGAACCTGGCGAAGAAATCGAGACAAGTTACTACGTTTGAGGCAATCTGATTTGCGTGGTCGAAGCCGCTATGCTTGGTGGCTAGCTGATCGAGCAGCGGGAGAAGGAGAACCTGCCTTGCTTGAAGAAGCAAGATGCGGGCCAACGGATGGAGTTGCTCTTGGCTGTCCGGAGCTGGTTGCGCCGGTCCGAATGCTGCAGAGAAAGGGCTGGACTGGAACTGAAGAAGGCCGGCGAACGCCGATGTGTCCGTGGCGACCTAGCCAATTGAGCTGCCCAAGATGGATCGTGTAGCTAGGAATTCTTTGACGGCCATGTCAGCTGTGTGCAAGAGCACTGCGGCTGTGCAATTATTTGACGCAATCGTACAAAGTTGTATTTGCCAAATTTTGAGCTAAATCAGATATGCTTCCTCTATTTCTGAGATGGTGCACGTACAAAGTCTTGACGTTTTTGTGCCACAAAACAGCTTGACCTCCTTCTCTGATGCATTTTGGTGTAAACGACCTGGTCCTTGCTAGCTAATCTCCGTAGAACAGTGAACCTGGACCAACAATTCAACAAACCATCTACTGAACCTGGAGTAGATTCCAATAAGGAGAAATAGATTTCTCACGAGTCAACAAGCAAACGAGATTATAGTCGAGCGAGGAGATGAGTAAACAAAAGGCCAAAGGAGATAAAATTGATCAGATGACACTCCACAAGTCTCCAACGTCAGATTCGTTGAACATTGCAACTTCTCAATTATTTCTTGTACGTACAACATATCACCACTTCACCAGGAACCCTGCGTATCACTACGAACAAGAGAGGTCGCGTCACGTCTGGGCTGGATGGTGTGGACGTGCAACTGCCCATGTGTCCGATCGCTACGAGGAGGCCCCACGCCGAAAAAAAAACACTACCACTTTATTCGTACTGCCCCCATTCTTCAGCAAACATCTGTGTGGCCGAGCCTCGACAGCGAATGATTCCAATAATTTTATTTGAGGCTGCCCGATAATTTACAAATATTCTTACGCCGAAAGTATAAGGTTCACCGTCAGCTAGTACAAGTACTGTAGTTTGTAGTTTTTCACCAGCCACCCGGTGTCCAACAAGTGTACGCCGAAAGTCATTGCACGTTTGCACGGTTGCTAGTTGCAGCCGCATACATAAACAATGCGGGCTGCAGATCTCAAGAAAGCTGTCTCCACGGACGAAGCCTGCTTGCACAAGGTCCTCTGCCCTATAATCAACGTACATGGTGGCTCTAGCTGCACGAATTACTTCTACATGGTGCATGACTAGTTCGGGGGTTTGATTGGGGTAGACAAGATCTGCATATGTGCGCCCGCCTCCCAACTATACGTGGAACTGGACAGGAGTCCAAATCCAAAACGCAAAAGACCAAATAGTATCCATTCTAACGTGGTCCGATCCATCTCCAGTCCACGTTTCACGTCGTAATATCCAAGTCCGTCCAAATCCATGTCGTGTAACTGTTGGATATCCAATATCCAATGGACTTTCTGTTGCCTCTATATCAGGTGTTTTCACCGAACGTACATAGCAACGTAGGTAGCTGGCCTCTGAATGTGATCTAACATACGTACGTAGTCACGACCACGTCAGCCCACCGTGCACGGCCGCGTGAGTCTCTCTATTCAACGTACGTACGTAGTCCCGACCCCGTTGCTGCTATGCCACAAGCGACGTGACAAGTCCATGGACATTGGACCATCCAAACTTTGAGGTCCACGTCCACGCTGGTGTACTGGACATATTATCCTGTTGAGGTCCACATCCAGTCAAGTCCAACCCAATTAGGTCCAATTTATTTCAGGTCCAAAGCCCATGGATATAAGAGATCCAGTTCCAGATTTACTCCCAACGTCTGGCTACTCTATTGTTTGTTAATCACTAGCTGTTGCCTGGGCTGCGTTCGGTAGAAAAATCGACACTCTCTTAAAATTATGTTCCTTATTTGATATTGGTGAATTTTTTCTTCTCTATATGATATTTTAGTGCATTTTATTCACCAACGGTGTTAAAGAGAGACATCAAAAGACCTTTTTTTACCCCCGATGCATAATTTGACCAAAAATCTGTACATGACAATAACTGCAGCAATATTACATATTTGTTTTGGTTAAGTGACCAATTGAGACCCCATATTCTGGTCTCCGACCAGATTTCAATTCAAATTTTAGTTCTCCGATATTTATTCAAAAGTTTGAAAAATTGGATAGAATCTACGCTGTTTTTTATGCCATATCTCACACAATTTATATATATAGAAAAATGCAACAAAATTCGTCGCGGTGATGCCAGGCCAGTAGTCGCTTGATAAGCAGATCCTGTTGAGATACATGGTGCTGAGTTATTCATAACTGGTAAGATATATCGATAGCGTCAGCTTCCTGTCTCAAGTATAAACAAATGTTTACTTCTCTTGACTGCTTAGGTCTGATTTTCATTGCAATTAGCATGATTTGTATTTGTGACCACATGGTAGATCCAACACTCGGGTTTCCAGGACAAGGTTGAACAACTGAAGAAAGAATTAACCCAACGTACATGTTCCTGATCAGTTCTCGAATCCCAAATCCTAAGGCGTACATTAGATGGGCTGGTACCCTGCTAGACACGTCGACGATGCCGAACCTGAAGTCGAGACTGCAGCCGCGCCGTGGCCCAAAGCACGCATCCACGCCTAGCCTTGTGGACGAGCCTACAGCCACGCCATGGTCTGCGCCAGCATCTGAGCTCGCCGAGGAGTGCTCCATGGCCGACCTCCCGCCGCCGATCCTTGGTTGCAACCTGCAGCCCCGACTTGGCTGCCGTCCGCCGTGTCTAGGTCGTCGTCCGCCGCCGTGCTTGGCCTGGGCCGACACCCGCAGCCAAGGCGGAGACCATGTCCCCCTCGGCTCACGCCACCGCCGCCGCAACGGGCCAGCGCTCCGGCCGTCCGGTGCCGCCGCTAGGGCTCAGGTTAGGTGGGGACAAGAAAGAGAGGACGAGAGGAAGCAGAAAAACAGCGAGACGGTTCAGACGGGGTGAGATTTCTCTCGTATTGACGGAGGGGCATTTTTGACTGGCCAAAAATAATTTAACGGAACAGTGTGAGGGAAGGGACGGTAGTGTCATGTAGGGAAATAAATTTTAAGAAAGGGTCAAATAGGGAAGAAAAATTTGTCCAGTGCCAAATAAGGAACGCGATTTTAAGAGAGTTTCATATAAGGAATTTTATCTGCATTTAGCCATTCACCACCACTCCGACTCAATAGAAATAAGGAGAACCTCCATTTCTCTTATTTTTTCTCCCCAAAGATCAGATATGATAGCAAGAAGTTTCTTTTTCTATTCCTCAAAAGACCAATTAGCCATGTGGGGCACCTGTCCCGGATGTTGGGCAAAAGGCTGGGGAGCTAATTATCAGCCTTAACACGATCGCGACCGATCGAATCCGCCTAAAATGAAAGATTTGGGGCTTGTTTGGATGTTGCCCACCGTGGCCTTGCCGGTACCCATCCAAACAGCAACCAACATTTTAGTCAACGCCAACTTTTTGGCCTGGCAGTTTGGGGCAATAATCCAAACAGACCCTTGATGCCCACGATTCCGACTACACGGACAGCAAATTCTATTATCGAAACGCATATTTACTCAGATCTTCCCTAGAGAAAAGTAGACTGATAATACGTAGGGCGGGTACTTGTAATTCGAATCCGTCGATGGTTACGGGTTATTAACGTACGAGTAGACTTGTAGCGGTAGCACACAGGTTTGGGGCACGTCGAGATCGAGGGCTACCTTTCTGGAGCGACCTCTGTCGCGGGACACCTCTCGGACGTTCTCGCCGCGGTGGAGCCACGTACGTGGCCTGCCATTGGGCCACCCACCGTATGGCAACAGAAAACACCAAACCGCTCCGTCGTCCATGGTTATGCCTGAGCCCGTGTGCCGTGTGCGGTGTGCTCGAGTCGACCGCGCGGAACCAGTCTCCATCACCTCTGGCCACGTCGCCGTTCCTGTACGTGCCCGCGCAAGCATATATGCCCAGCCTTCCCCATTCGCTTTCTCCACGCAGTTCTGCAGCGAACCCTGCACTGGGCTGGGCTTCTGCAGTCTGTACAAACAAACCCTGTTTATTCGAACTGGCCCATGTGTCCGATCTCTACGAGGAGCTAGACCCTGACTCAACAAAACCCTACACTTTATTCAAACTGGCCCCATTCTTCAGCAAACACCTCTTTTTTTTTTCATGGTAATACGATTCTCATTGATAAATGAAAAACAAGATACAAAGTACGTATACACCGATCTTACAGATCTGGAAAGATAGGTTAAACCTATGTGACAAACCAACGCCTATCCATCTTCTTCGGCACCACCGTAGCAGCCACCAAGAAAAAAACACCTCTGTGGCGAATGATTTCATCATTGTTTTTTGAGGCACCCGATAATTTGCGGCTATTCTTTCTCCGAAAAAGGCTAACCATGTGGGGCACCTGTCCCCGATGTTGGCAAAAAAGACTAGCTCGCTAATTACCGGGTTTAACACGGTTGCGTTAGTTTAAATCGATCATCAGCCTAATGATGTACTCTCTCTGTTTTTAATATAAGATGTTTTAGCATCTATCCACATACATATATGTACATGTATGTAGACACATTTTAATGTATATGTTCATTCATTGTAATATGTATCTAGACAACCTGTTATATATCTAAAACGTCTTACAATACCGAACGGAGGGAGTAGATTTGATGCCCACGATTCGACTAGGAGGACAGCAAATATTTTTCAGTTTATTATTGAGACGAATGTTTATTATGGGCTACATAAAAATGACAAAATCTTATATATTTTAGGAATTTAAAATTGTGTATGCCGAGATCCACACATTTGTCATTTTCAGCCAGATCAGATGTAAATATTTCAAATTGAGATTTTACATACTTGTGGGATATATCATTTTTTTTCAAAAAAAATTACAAGTATGATTTATTTGTTTTAAAATAAAGGAAACAATGGATTACGGAACCAGAAATGGATTATGGAGCCAGAAATCTCCTACTCGATTATCTGTAGGGTATTTGTAATTCAAATCGGTGGATGGTTACAGGTTTTTATTTATGCCGTTGATGGTTACAGGTTATTAACGTACGACTAGACTACTAGCGCTAGCACACAGGTTTGGAGCACATCGACGGCGACGTTTCTGGAGCGGCCTCTCTCCGTTCATGTCAGGCGGTGGAACCCGTCCATGTCTGTCGGACAAACCAAACATGGTTCCCGTCGTTCTCGCCGCGGTGTAGCCACGTACGTGTCCCGCGTCTGCCTTCGGGCCACCACGGCATGGCACCGCCGGTCCGCGGGCCAGCCCAAAACAGAAAAGACCAAACCGCTCCGTCGTCCATGGTTATGCAGCTCCATCCGGCGCACGGTATCGCCTGAGCCCGTGTGCGCGCCCGCGCCGAACCAGTCTCCGTCACCTCTCGCCACGTCGCCGTGCCCGCGCAAGCATATATGCCAGCCTCCCCCATTCGCTTTCTCCACCCACCCAGCTCGCACACCTTCTTCTTCCCGCACGGCGAAGCTTAGCTCGCTCTGCTCAGCTCAGGCGCGGCCTTGCTCGAAAGTCACTTACACAAGCATACTCCATGGCGGTCTCTGTAGCCTGCGGCTGCTCCTTCTTCTTCGACGCCGAGCCGCTCGGCGAGGGCTCCATGCCGGCGCAAGACGCGTGCGCGCTCTGCACCAAGTCGCTGGCGCGGGACAACGACGTCTTCATGTACAGGGGGGACACGCCCTTCTGCAGCGAGGACTGCCGCGACGAGCAGATGCGGCACGACGCCAGGCAAGCGGCCAAGGCCCGGAGGCAGAGGCTGTTCTCTTCCGCAACGGAGTCCGGGCGTGGGCACCGGGAGTCCAGGGAGGTGTCAGCCGCGAGCTAACCGGCGAGAACTCGAGGCTGCGTACGTGAAGAAGAAAGGCTATGTTTGACAGTTTGAGCCAGCAGATCAGGCAGCAGCCCTGCAGGATCTGCGCGCACGAAGCTGCTGGAGATCGCTGCTAGCTGATAGCTCGAGATCGAGGAAAGAAGCTGCCTTGGTTGGAGAAGCAATCAAGCAAGATTAATCACGCTTAAGAGGTGGGGGTGGATTGGATCTGAAGATGGCAATCGAGCAAGATTAACCGCGGCTTAAACTTAGTTCGGCTATGTGATGTGAGGAACCTTGCTTTTTGTTAGGCAGACCCGATCGGATATGATCTCCCGGAGGTAGTTTTGGTAGTTAACATTTGGTATGAGCCGAGGTTAATCTTGTAAACCGACTATGTAAACCAACTATGTAAATTGTGCATATATACATGAGATATGAGCCGAGGCAAGACGCGTGCGCGCTTTGCACCAAAGTCGCTGGCGCGGGACAGCGACGTCTTCATGTACAAGGGGGCACGCCCTTCTGCAGCGAGGACTGCCGCGACGAGCAGATGCGGCACGACGCCAGGTAAGCGGCAAGGCCCGGAGGCAGAGGCTGTGTTAGAAGTAGGCTTGTGTGTCCAGTCGACGATCCCTTCGACTGAGAGGGAGTCGATAAGTTAGAGAGTGTCGACTTCGGGGTCTGTCCCAAGTCAAGGAGTGTTCGACTCTGGGGTCTGTCCCGGTCGAAGCAGCCGCCAGGTTCTTCGGGTGCGAGGGCTTTTGTCCTGTAGCCTGTGTCCTGAAGTGGTGCGTCAGCACCAGTACAGAGTAGGTAGCTAGGACGTGCTAGCCGTCACCTACAGCGTTTCCTAGTCTGTGACACCGTCAACAGTGGCGTGTCAGATAAAGTTGAAAGCGCTCTAAATCATAAATGCCAATTGTCTATCTATATACAAAGTATACCCATCATGCCTTTTTGCGTATTCCGGAAAAAGAGTTTTACTTAGTTTTATCCAATGTTGACCGAAGGAAATAAGTGCACTTCATTACCATTTAGTTCTGACTATACGGATGGCTACGAACTTACAGAAAATATCCGAGAACGTAAGCATCAAATGAGGAGATCCATGCATTGCATGCAAGTATGTGTTTACTGAATGACTAAGTCAACTCTGCAGACAAACTCTGTAAACTGGTGCAAGTTGATCTCCCTCTGCTCAAAACTACACTGAAAGATCAACAATGTTCGCTACACATGCATTTTCGTTTCCATTTATTCTAATGCGGGAGCTACAGAAGTAACTGCATTTATATTAGGGCATCTTACAATCTAAAGTAAAGTCGCACAAGACATTCTATGCTATCGTGTGTGTGTTATCTGCACATAAAACTATCAGTATCCATACCTATCCCATAGTTAGGCCGCAACAATCATGCCCGCATCTGATTAACATTACGTTGTACACCTATATGAGCCAATCTAGAATGGATTGATCTAGTACTGTGGGTCGATCTAGCGATACACGCAAGCGCGCTTCAAGAACCTCACCGTGGCCTCGAGGAGGGGGTCGTCGCCGTTGATTTACATGGCCGCGTGGACATGTTGCTACTTGGCGATTAGCTTCTTCAGATAGTGTTTAGAAGGTTGCGGCTGTGTGGTTGTACTTTTTAGAGGCTGCATATTCAGTTATAGTGCATAAATGTATGATTTTAGAACAGGAAATGTAATGTCGAAAGCAGAAAATCTATTGCTGAAGAAGACTAATTGTATATTTGGTCAGTACCTTAAGTTGGTGTCTTCTTCGTCGGACGAAGAGACGCTGATTATATACATGACTGACACCGTGCTGGGTGGATCTGTTGTCGCTGGGACACGGTTGTGGTGTGGTCACTGGCTTTATTTCCTGCTTGCTTGCAGCGTTTCTTGGGTATGCGGATGCTCACACTGTATGCAGCTGGTGATTCGTGAATTGCTCTTGGTGCTGCAAGAGCAAGTATTGTCTTACAAATTGGTTACTGCAATGAGACCCAAGTTTGTCAATGCACTTCTCCGAATTAAAGTTCAACATAAGTCTATGACTCCTTATAGCCATTGTATTATCTATCTATTTTCTCATCGTCCATAATCTAATTAAGTTGATGTTGCATATGATTCAAACTGAAAACTACCAGTTTTTGTTTGCTTCTTTTTAAAATCATGGACAGAGGCAATGTAGCTACTTTTACATATTTATAAATTATGTTGTGCCTAACAATAATTTAACTAAGACCAACCAATTAGTATTTATTCTCTGTACATTGATCAGCTAGAGGGTAAGGTGGGTGTGCATGGTACATAAAATTAGTACTAAATGCTTTATCACTGAATTGTAGGTACACAGTAATCGCCATTGACAATATAAGGAAGACATGGGAAAATGCCTTTTGATGCTTGTGAAGCTAAATCTCATGCTGCCTGCGCACATTTTCTTCAGCAGACATGGACGAACCAACACCACGATTTCCCGATACTTCCATGGCAGAGAAAGGAGGAACAACGATATGGTGCGAAGCCGAGCTGACAGGAGCAGGAGCAACAGGCGAAGAAGCATGACAGCGCCGACGAACATGAGAAGTACATGTTACGTCATCTAGCCCTGCGGCAACAACGGGTATCCGGAACAGGCGGTGCGTCGAAATTTTCAGCATGATGGCCCCAAAGAGTGACATTTGTTTGTCTGTCACTGTTAAAAAAGGGTTTGAAGTCAATACAGCTAGGGATGAAAACGGAGCGGATACGGACGGAACTGAGTGTGCCACATTTGTTTTCATATTTGTTTGCGGAAGCGGAAACGAATACAGAAACCCCGGAAACAAATATGGAAACAAAAATTATCGGAAACAGATATGTACCGAATACGGTGTGGACACGGAACAGAAAGCGGATGTTTGCCGGAACAAAGCAACCCCTTAAATAATGCATGAAAACTCAATCAAACCAACAAAATTGTCAATTTTCTAAGATGAAATAAAATATAACGAGTTATCATGATTATATAATATAGTGTGCATATGCTATCAACTTTGGCAACATTAAGAAACATCTACTATCGTCCTTAACACTAGTGCTACACTGAAATGTCGAACTGGTAACGACTCGAGAGGGACATGATATGCGAGTATATATGGCCTAAACACGGTAGCTTCAGATCCTTTTATTTTTTTTATTCATATCATGTAATGTGCCTAAATGTTTCTACTGGAATTACTGGCCCTACTGGATGTGGAAAGCACCGCATAGCAAAAACGGAAAGTTCCGTATTACCGGAAACGGAAAGTTCCGTTTCCGTGGTCATTCCGCCGGAATCTGCTGTTCCGTTTCCGCATAAAAGTTTCCGTTTCCGTTTCCGTTTTGCAAAATTCCGTTTCCGTTTCCGTATTTCCATTCCGTTTCCGTTTTTTTCGCGGAAAAGTCGGAAAGATTCCGCTCTGTTTTCATCTCTAAATACAGCTATGATTGTAAAATATTGTATACATGACACATATTTGGTATGGAGAATGTATTTTGCATCTTTTAAATAAACGTGTCTTCACGGTTCTTGATATCCATTTGATGGTATCAAATCAGTCAGTCTAACTATCCAACGACATTTGAAATAAACGGAAGGAAAAGAAAGATAAAGATGATGCACAATATTTAAAAAGTAGGAAGCAGAACAGTTAAATCATATGGGAGACAAACCTGAAAGTAAGATATTGTTTCTAATGCGTGACTACAAAACATGAAAAGATTTGGCATTGTAGGCCACTAAAGGAAAATTTTCATGTTGTGGATTTACTTCTGCAATTTTTATGCGCCGAGTAAGCTTAATTCTATAAAGATTGCCTACTGCTCTGTACTTAGACCGTGGTCCACTGACAATAAAAGACTGGAGTTTGTAAATTATTCCTTCTATTAAACGTTGATTAAACTGGTCAATTCGATTAGCTCATATGCAACCTTCCATTCTATTTCCCTGAAATATAAGTTTAACTGACTCAATTCAGTTGTCAGTGTCAATGCCGAATTCAATGAATTATGTCAATTAATGTACATGAGTAGAGAATTAGAAAGATTACATGTAGGCAACAAAAATTACATCTTGATCGACGACCAAAGTTAGTTCAAATAATGTATGTTGTGTTACGTGGTCTCTGTATTCCCATATTCAATCAACACAAACGACGATTCTTTGCTGAGATTCTCGGGGAGATAGGTTTCTTAACAGAGAGAGGTCCATGTCGTCACCTTTTTATTCTTTGTATTTTTCTGCAAAAGCATTATTTCTTTTATAGCTATATGAAATGTAGAGAGATGTAAGCTAAATAGGAAAATAAAATAGGGCAGGATTAAAAGAAAAGAATTCAACTACTATAGAATATCCGAAGAAAATAAATGCAAAAAATAAAGAAAATAAGAAGGGAGTGCAAATTTATCGATGCCGGTCACCATCCGTCGATGTCGAGGCTTGCTCAGTGGTCCCCGGAAGTCGGGAACAGCGTCAGCTCGCTTCCGGGGAACAGCGTCAGCTCGCGACACCCGCCACCGCCGCCGCCGCCACGGGATCCGAGCTCCAGCTCTTTGGCGAAGGATGACGGCGCCATCATCCCCATGGCGGCCTCGCCGCCGACCATGCGGTGCATCCCAGGCGGGCCGACGGGCGCGCAGTTGGCGACGGCCTGGCTGAGGAAGCCGTGGTCGAAGCCGCCGCCTGGGCTGGCGCCGTAGTGGCTGAGCGGGCGCGCGGCCGGGCGGGAGGAAGGGCGAGGGCCCGGTGGACGACGCGGCGGCGAGTGCGTCCTCCTGCCGGTGCTCCTGCGCAAGGATGCCGGCAACGACGCGGCAGCGTGCTGGAGGGCTGGGCGGCGAGCGTGAGGAGCGCCGACAGGAGGCCGGCAACGACGCGGCGGCGTGCTGGAGGGCTGGGCGGCGGCGGCGGAGTCGGGGGAAGACGGGGGGAAATGAAGATGATTTGGGTATTAGGGTTAGGGTTTCTATATGTAAATGAGGGCTTAATCACAATTTATGGAAAATGCAGGTTTTTTTTGAAAAAATGCCACGGGCCTTCAGATCCACGATCTACGGTGCGGAGACGCTGAGGTACTGTAGAAATTCGGTACTGTAGCATCTACAGTGGCCGGCATGACGTGGGTAGCGTGATCGATCGCTGAAGCCGACGGCTTTTATATATAGTAGTTATGACTGTCACTAGCAAAGCTGGTAATTTCACCTGGCAATCGACAGCAGGCCGGCGTCGACCACGGGCTGCAGCAGGCTGCAAACCAAGCACCTGCGACGCAGCATCCAGTGCACAACGGCAACGGCGCGTCGGACGCACCTCCGGCGACCAACGCTCCAGAGGACGGCGGCGACGACGACCAACAGCTTCAGGCGGAACGCCGGCATTCAGAGGATCAACCGAACCATGGCAATCTGGAGACGAAACTCCCAATTCGGATCCGCCGGGAAGAACTCCCAATCCAGAGAAATCCGCAGACATATCGGTGGAAGCAGGCGGAGAAGAATCGGCCGCGACATCATGCAAGAGGCCTACATCGGATAGTAGCGAAGAGGAAGAGGCCCGAGCAGGGCTTCGACGACGACGGCGCATCCGAGAAGAGGAGCAATATCCGGCGGAAAGAAAGAGAGAAGAAAGTCAAAGACAATCCATCTGGTCGAGGAACAGAGCTGGAGGTCGGAGAAGACGGCGGCGAGGCGGGGCTGGATTGCCGGCGCAAGGGGAGGAGCCGTGTCGCGGGACGGCGGGTGGATGCCGAGCAGGAAGGGGATTCGGCCCTGGCGGCTCGCGAGGGGAACAAAGGGGTGATAGCGAGCAAGGTGGAAGGAGGAAGAAGCAAGAGGATCGAGCGGGGCGCTCGCGTGCGAGAGCACAAGAGAGAGTGGCGGCGGCAGGCAGGGATCGAGAAAGAAAGGAGCGACCAGGTGGATCGAGGAAGGAGCAAAGAGGAGGGCAAAAGCGGTCGGTAGTGTTCGACAACCGACACGTACACGCGGACGGCCCGGAACAGAGTAACCGAACCAAACACAGCGATCACTGTTGAGCACTGTTCGCCGACACGTACACGCGGACGGCCCGGAACAGAGTAACCGAACCAAACATAGTGATCGTTGTTGAACACTGTTCATGCTGCAATAACAGGAGCGCTGGTAGTTGATGTCTATGTGTGCTTCTATTCTTGTAGACAGTGTTGGGCCTCCAAGAGCAGAGGTTTGTAGAACAGCAGCAAGTTTCCCTTAAGTGAATCACCCAAGGTTTATCGAACTCAGGGAGGTAGAGGTCAAAGATATCCCTCTCAAGCAACCCTGCAATTAAGATACAAGAAGTCTCTTGTGTCCCCAACACACCCAATACACTTGTCAGATGTATAGGTGCACTAGTTCGGCGAAGAGATAGTGAAATACAAGTAATATGGATGATTATAAGTAGTAACTGCAATCTGAAATAAAGATGGCAGCAAGCAAACATGTAGCAGAACTTGATGTAAACGGTGTTTCAATGCTTAGAAACAAGGCCTAGGGATCATACTTTCACTAGTGGACACTCTCAACAATGATCTCATAACTGAATAAATAAAAGCTACTCTTAAACACTCTCTTGTTGGATAACAAACACCATTCATTGTGTAGGGCTACAAAAGCACACCTCAAGCCGGAGTAAACAAGCGCCACAACGTCATAAAGGAATCACACACGGTGCACACACTGTCACCTTTACACCGTGGAGAGTACCGGAGTTCATATTAAAGTAACCTATAGAGTGCATAATAGATAAAGAGTAACATCTACATATTCAACTAGATTAGCACAACTGAACACAAGTAAATACTGCTCGGGATTATTCTCCTTCTTGATGAAGCAAGAGTACTATGCGTAGGGCTGCAAAAGCACACCTCAAAGTCTGAGTAAACAAACACCACAATTCCCAAGAATAAGCCATGATAAATGTCTAAATTATTCATAGAGTCACACAAGTACCCACACTGTCACCTTGATACCGTGTTGTCACAATGACTCCAGAAACTAGACAAAATCACTTGAGTAGCATAAACATTATTAATGTATTCAGCGATACTAGCAATACACATGATCACATAAAGATCACACCATGGGAGAGAGAGATGAACCACATAGCTACCGGTAGAGCCCTCAGCCTCGGGGGAGAACTACTCCCTCCTCATCATGGGAGTCAGCAGCGGCGATGAAGATGGCGGTGGAGTCGATGGAGATGACTCCGGGGGCAATTCCCCGTCCCGGCGCGTGCCGGAACAGAGATTCTGTCCCCCGAAACTTGTCGTCGATGGCGGCGGCGCTGCGGAACTCTTCTGGAAATATGACTTGTTTTTAGGGTTTTCGCCTCGGGGAATAAATAGGCGAAGGGGCAGTCGGTGGAGCCCGAGGGGCCCAAACCATAGGCTGGCGCGGCAGGGGGGCCGCGCCGCCAGGTGGTTTGGCCACCTCCTGGCTCCTCTTCGTCTCTCCTTCGGACTCCGTGTACGTGTTGGAAAAATAGGGACGTGGCCTTTTGTTTCGTGCAATTCCGAGAATATTCGCAGAAGTACTTTTCTGAACCAAAAACAGCAGAAAACAGGGAACTGGCACTTGGCATCTTGTTAATAGGTTAGTCCCAGAAAATGCATAAAAGTGATATGAAGTGTATATAAAACATGTAGCAATGGTATAATATAAGCATGGAACATCAGAAATTATGGATACGTTGGAGACGTATCAAGCATCCCCAAGCTTAGTTCTACTCGTCCTCGAGTAGGTAAAACGATAACAACAAATAATTTCTGAGGAGACATGCTTTCACACAATCTTGATCAAATATTGCAAGGCTCATGTCATGAATGAAGTGACTCAAAGCAATGGTCTATAGTTTGCTAACAGTAGATAAAGAGTAAACAATGAATCATATAAGCAAAAACTTTTCATGAATAGTACTTTCAAGACAAGCATCAAAAAGTTTTGCATAAGAGGTAACTCATAAAGCAATAGATTCAAAGTAAAAGGCATTGAAGCAACACAAAGGATGATTAAGTTTCAGCATTGCTTTCAACTTGTAACATGTATATCTCATGGATAGTTGTCAACATAAAGCAATATAACAAGTGCAATAAGTAAACATGTAAGAATCAATGCACACAAAGTTGACACTAGTGTTTGCTTCTAGATAGAAAGGAGTAGGTAAACTGACTCAACATAAAGTAAAAGATAGGCCCTTCGCAGAGGGAAGCAGGGATTAAATCATGTGCTAGAGCTTTTTAAGTTTTCGAAAGCATATAGAGAGCACAAAATAAGTATTTGAGAGGTGTTTGTTGTTGTCAACGAATGGTAGTGGGCACTCTAACCCCCTTGTCAACCAGACTTTCAAGAGCGGCTCCCATGAAGGACGTTATCTCTACCAGCAAGGTAGATCATCCCTCTTCTCTTTTGTTTACACATGTATTTTAGTTTCTTTATAGTTGACACTCCTCCCAACCTTTGCTTACACAAGCCATGGCTAACCGAATCCTCGGGTGCCTTCCAACATTCACATACCATGGAGGAGTGTCTATTTGCAATTAAGTTGCTTACTGATAAATCAGGGCAAAACATGTGAAGAGAATTATTAATGAAAGTTGTAATTAATTGGGGCTGGGCACCCCGTTGCCAGCTCTTTTTGCAAATTATTGGATAAGCGGATGTATATGCCACTAGTCCATTGGTGAAAGTCTGTCAGAAGTAAATGACAAGATTGAAAGATAAAACACCACATACTTCCTCATGAGCTATAAAACATTGACACAAATAAGGAGTAATAAAGTTTTGAATAGTTTAAAGGTAGCACATGAAGTATTTACTTGGAATGGCAGGAAATACCACATAGTAGGTAGGTATGGTGGACACAAATGGCATGGGTTTTGGCTCAAGGTTTGGATGCACGAGAAGCATTCCCTCTCAGTACAGAGTTTAGGCTAGCAAGGTTGTTTGAAGCAAACACAAGTATAAACCGGTACAGCAAGACAATAAAAACATATTGCAAGTATTATAAGACTCTACACTGTCTTCCTTGTTGCTCAAACATTTTACCAGAAAATATCTAGACCTTAGAGAACAAATATGCACCAAGTCTCAACAAGCTCTACGGTAGTTCTCCACTACTAGGCTTTAACTACATGATGCAAGAGCTTAAACATGATCTACTTGAGAGCTCAAAACAATTGCAAAGTATCAAATCGAAACAAGACAATGATCTACAAGAATGCATATGTCTTTTCCAATACCAACTACCACATGTAGCATTTTCTTTCTTCCAAACAAACACCAATCAATTTATTTAAACATAAACTCTCCAAATGATAATATAATGCAGCAAGAGAGTTATAAACAAGTGCTAACAGCTCGAAGAGATGCATGAAAAACAGGAGCTAAAAGCACTGCAGTAGCTAGTTAAGAATACTCAACAAATATAAGTGAAGAACATGAGTATTCACATGAAAAAGCGGAGCGTGTCTCTCTCCCACACAAGGATTGCTAGGATCCGAATTTATTCAAACAAAAACAAAAATAAAAGCACACAGACGCTCCAAGTAAAGCGCATAAGATGTGAAAGAATTAAAATATAGTTTCACTAGAGATGACCTGATAAGTTGTTGATGAAGAAGGGGATGCCTTGGGCATCCCCAAGCTTAGACGCTTGAGTCTTCTTGAATATGCAGGGATGAACCACGGGGGCATCCCCAAGCTTAGGCTTTTCACTCTTCTTGATCACATAATATCACCTTCTCTCTTGATCCTTGAAAACTTCCTTCACACCAAACTCGAAATAGTTCTCATTAGAGGGTTAGTGCATAATCAAAAATTCTCATATTCTGTATGAACAATCATTAAAGCTTCTGGACATTAGCTACAGCCACCAATGCTTTGTGGAGCAAAGAAATCCACACAAACATCGTAAAAGAGCGAATGCAAAACAAAAGGCAGAATCTGTCAAAAACAGAACAGTCTGTGAAGACGAATTTTTTCGAGGCACTTAAGTTGCTCAGATGGAACTGGCCAATTTAATGAAAGTTGCGTACATATCTGAGGAAGATGCGTGATTTTTTAAGAATTTTTGAATTTTCTCAGGAGAAAGCTCAAATCGTGACAGCTAAAAATCTGTTCTGCGCAGAAATCCAAATCTTGCATCAACTTTCAATAAAACTTTACTTGGCACAACAATGCAATAAAATAAAGATACAAAGGAGTTGCTACAGAAGTAACAACACCTTGACTCAAAACAAAAAGAAAAGCAAAAATAACAGAAAATAAAAACAATGGGTTGTCTCCCATAAGCGCTTTTCTTTAAAGCCTTTTAGCTAGGCATAGTGATTTTTATGATGCCCACATAAAGATGAGAGTTGAAACATAAAAGAGAGCATCAAGAAGCATATATAAAACATGTTTAAATCTAACACTCTTTCTATGCATAGGAGTCTTGTAAGAAAACAAGTCAATGAAGAACAAAGTGACTAGCATAGAAAGCAAAACAAGTGTAACTTCAAAAATTTCAACATAAAGAGAGAAGACTTAATATTATTGTGATATATGAAATCGTGTCTCCCTCTCTCATAAGGACCAGTAGGTCTTAAAGTACCCAGCAAATAAAAGCAAATCAAGAGAAAGCTCAAAACATTCATCATAAAGAGAAGAAATTTAGTAACATGAAGATTTCTATAACCATACTTTCCTCTCTCAAAATAATTTTCAGCGGCATCATGAATAAACTCAACAATATAGCTATCACATAGAGCATTCTTATCATGATCCACATGCATAAAAGTATCATTACTCTCCACATAAGCATGAACATTATCATTAGTAATAGTGAGAGTAAAAGTATCACATCCATCATTGTAATCATCAAAAATTGGAGGCATAGAATAATCAAATGAATTTTATCCTCAATAGTAGATGGACTGAAATATCATATTCATCATTGTAAACATCATATATAGGAGGCATATCATAATCAACATAAACTATATCCTCAATAGTAGGTGGACTGAAAATATCACAATGATTATAATCATCATATATTGGAGGCAAAGTATCATCAAAGCAAATTTCCTCCTTAAAGCTTGGGGGACTAAAAATATCATATTCATCACAACTAGCTTCCCCAAGCTTAGACTTTTCCATAGCATTGCAATAATGGTGTTCAAAGAATTTATAGTAATACCATTGCTACCATCATGCAAACAAGCCTCCATAGGTTTTTTAATTTTCTCTTCAAAAGCATCATGTCCTAATTCAATATAAAGTTCATAAAGATCTCTAATTTTTTTGTTGTTTTCCATTAAGCCTAACTAGTGAAAATAAAAACAAGAAACAAAAAGATATAATTGCAGAATCTAAAGGAAATAACTTCGAGCACTCACACACTAGCAACAATACTAGAAAATAGCTTAGTAGCCAGAGGATGTGAATACCTTTTACCTTACCTCCCCGGCAACGGCGCCAGAAAATAGCTTGATGTCTACGTGCTTCTATTCTTGTAGACAGTGTTGGGCCTCCAAGAGCAGAGGTTTGTAGAACAGCAGCAAGTTTCCCTTAAGTGAATCACCCAAGGTTTATCGAACTCAGGGAGGTAGAGGTCAAAGATATCCCTCTCAAGCAACCCTGCAATTAAGATACAAGAAGTCTCTTGTGTCCCCAACACACCCAATACACTTGTCAGATGTATAGGTGCACTAGTTCGGCGAAGAGATAGTGAAATACAAGTAATATGGATGATTATAAGTAGTAACTGCAATCTGAAATAAAGATGGCAGCAAGCAAACATGTAGCAGAACTTGTGTAAACGGTGTTTCAATGCTTAGAAACAAGGCCTAGGGATCATACTTTCACTAGTGGACACTCTCAACAATGATCTCATAACTGAATAAATAAAAGCTACTCTTAAACACTCTCTTGTTGGATAACAAACACCATTCATTGTGTAGGGCTACAAAAGCACACCTCAAGCCGGAGTAAACAAGCGCCACAACGTCATAAAGGAATCACACACGGTGCACACACTGTCACCTTTACACCGTGGAGAGTACCGGAGTTCATATTAAAGTAACCTATAGAGTGCATAATAGATAAAGAGTAACATCTACATATTCAACTAGATTAGCACAACTGAACACAAGTAAATACTGCTCGGGATTATTCTCCTTCTTGATGAAGCAAGAGTACTATGCGTAGGGCTGCAAAGCACACCTCAAAGTCTGAGTAAACAAACACCACAATTCCCAAGAATAAGCCATGATAAATGTCTAAATTATTCATAGAGTCACACAAGTACCCACACTGTCACCTTGATACCGTGTTGTCACAATGACTCCAGAAACTAGACAAAATCACTTGAGTAGCATAAACATTATTAATGTATTCAGCGATACTAGCAATACACATGATCACATAAAGATCACACCATGGGAGAGAGAGATGAACCACATAGCTACCGGTAGAGCCCTCAGCCTCGGGGGAGAACTACTCCCTCCTCATCATGGGAGTCAGCAGCGGCGATGAAGATGGCGGTGGAGTCGATGGAGATGACTCCGGGGGCAATTCCCCGTCCCGGCAGCGTGCCGGAACAGAGACTTCTGTCCCCCGAAACTTGTCGTCGATGGCGGCGGCGCTGCGGAACTCTTCTGGAAATATGACTTGTTTTTAGGGTTTACGCCTCGGGGGAATAAATAGGCGAAGGGGCAACGTCGGTGGAGCCCGAGGGGCCCAAACCATAGGCTGGCGCGGCAGGAGGTGGGCCGCGCCGCCAGGTGGTTTGGCCACCTCCTGGCTCCTCTTCGTCTCTCCTTCGGACTCGTGTACGTGTTGGAAAAATAGGGACGTGGCCTTTTGTTTCGTGCAATTCCGAGAATATTCGCAGAAGTACTTTTCTGGAAAAAAAACAGCAGAAAACAGGGAACTGGCACTTCGGCATCTTGTTAATAGGTTAGTCCCAGAAAATGCATAAAAGTGATATGAAGTGTATATAAAACATGTAGCAATTGGTATAATATAAGTATGGAACATCAGAAATTATAGATATGTTGGAGACGTATCAGTAGTTCGCTAAACGGACTGTCTTTGATATAGGTAGTATAAGAAGATAGGAGCGTATTTTGTCAATATGACTGTCACTAGCAAAGCTGATAATTTCACCTGGCAACTAGTGGTGGTATATGGAGATGCTCAGCAGGATGCCAAAGCTAAATTCTTAATAGAACTAGTGCATGTCAATCGAGCTTCCAGAATACCTATACTAAGTGCAGGAGATTTTAACATGACTAGGAGGGCTAGCGATAAAAACAAACCTGGTGGTTATAACAGATGGAGCCCTCTTTTCAATGCGGTTATTGAACAAGGGGAGCTCATGGAGTTAGAATTGTCAGGAAGAAAATACACTAAAGATACCATTCAATTAGGCACCAGGTACTATCCATCACACAAGAGTTGGTATTTATTGTTTTATTCGAATCCCTGGTGCAATAACCATGATCCCACGTATGAGCTACTAGATAGAGTGCTAGTATCACCAGAATGGGAAGAGCATTTTCCACTGGTCTGCCTGTCTACTTTGCCTAGTGAATTGTCTGATCACACACCTTTATTGATAAAAGCTGGAATTAAACCTCATGCTCCGGCTAGTTTTCGATTTGAAAACTGCTGGATGCAAAGAGATGATCTTAAGGGATTGTAGAGGGTGTGTGGAAGAAAACATATGTGGGAGCTGAGCGAATTGATATTTGGCAGAAAAGGCAAACAATGTTGAGGAAAACTTTGAAAGGTTGGGATAGAAATGTTCAAGGTAAATATAAGAAAGAGAGGAAAATACTAGCTGAAAAGTTGGATGCTATAGACCTGAAAGGGGAAGCTATGGGGCTTACCGTCCTGGATAGGGTTGAGCAAAAAACTTTAAAAGAACAGCTTCAAAAAATGGTTAGGGAAGAGGAAATTGAATGGATACAAAGATCAAAAGAAATCGAATTAGCGGAAGGTGATCTGAATACCAAGTACTACCATGCGAAGGCAAATGGTAGAAGGAGGAAAACCATGATCACTAAGTTGGTACAGGAAGAGGGAGTGATTGAGGGTCAGAACAACTTGAAAAAATACATTACAGAGTTTTATAAAAAATTGTTTGGACACCCTGAGAGGTCTTCTATTGGGTTTGATGGGACAAACATTAAAAAGATCTCCCTAGAAGATGGAGTGTATTTTAAAAAAGGGCTTCACGTTAGAGGAATTGAAGGATGCTGTATTTGGTATGGCTACCAATAAAGCAGCGGGTCCGGATGGTTTTAACGTGGAGTTCTATCAGAAGCACTGGGATTTGGTCAAAATGGATCTGTTTGGACTCCAGATGGATTTTCATGATAGAAAGCTAGACGTTGGTAGACTAAATTACGGTATGATAACACTAGTCCCTAAAGGAAAGGATGCAGATAAGATTCAAAAGTACAGACCTATCTGTCTTTTGAATGTTGCTCTGAAAATTATAACTAAGGTGCTGGTGAACAGACTCACAAACGTAATACAAAAAGTAGTTGAGCCAACGCAGACAGCGTTCCTGAAAGGGAGGTACATCGTGGAGGGTGTTTGCGTTTTACATGAAGTTCTAAACTATTTACACAAGAATAAAAAAATCAGGAGTGCTTTTTAAAATTGATTTCGAAAAATCTTTTGATAAAATCAAATGGCCTTTCTTATATCAGTTTTTTAGAACAAAAAGGCGTTCCGACAGAATGGGTGGATATGGTGATGAAGATAGTTACTAGTGGGAAAGTGGGAGTGAAGGTTAATGGGGAGATTGGTCCATACTTCCCTACTTACCAAGGTTTAAGGCAAGGTGACCCGTTATCACCATTGTTGTTTGACTTGGCAGTAGATGTTTTAGCAGTTTTGGTTTAGAGGGTTCGGGAGCATGGGGTTTACGAGGTTTAGCGACCAATCTGTTACGAAAAGGCGTGTCCATCCTGCAATATGCAGATGACACGATCCTTTTGTTTGAAAACGGCTTGGAGCAAGCTAAAAATCTAAAACTGATTCTCTGCTTCTCTGAACAACTCTCTGGACTGAAGATAAATTTCCACAAGAGTGACATTTACTATATTGGGCAAGCGGTTGATAACAAGGTGGAATTGGAAAAAAATCTAACATGTAACTCAGCTGCTTTGCCCATGAAATATTTAGGAGTGCCGGTAGATAAGAAAAGGCTAAAGATATCGGACTGGGATCCAGCTGGAGAGAAGATGAGAAATAAGCTTTGTCCCTGGCAGGGGAAAATGCTGGTAATGGGAGGAAGAGTGACTCTAATTAATTCTTCCTTGTCAAGTGTGCCTTTGTACATGTTATCCTTTTACATAGCTTCTGTTGGGGCAAAGGAAAACATGGATGCACAGAGGAAAAAAAATCTTTGGAGTGGAGGCAAAGATAAAAATAAATATCACTTGCTTAAATGGCAAACTGTGTGTATGCCAAAAAGATCAAGGGGGTTTGGGGATATTAGATTTGGATATAATGAATATAGCGCTTTTATCAAAATGGTTGTGGAAACTTTTTAATGAATCAGGACCGTGGCAGGAGATTTTGTTAAATAAATATTTGGGAAAAGAACGCTTTGTCAGGTTGAGGTAAAACTGGGGGACTCTCATTTTTTGCAAGGGTTAATGGAAGTTAAAAAGCTCTTTTGGCCTTGTTGTAAGATTGACATTGGAAATGGGGAGAAGACGAGTTTCTGGGAAGACATTTGGATCGCTGATGAAAGTTTAGCGAAAAAATTTCCTAGACTTTTTCAGTATCGACAACGAAATATTTAACTGCTAAGGAGGTAATAGATGGGGGTTTTGATATTTTGAAATTCAGGAGAGCAAGAGTTGGGGCTCTTAGGATGCAGTGGAATCAAATGACAGAAATGTTAAATAATGTGACACTCAGTGAAGACCGAGACAAGTTAAGATGGACTCTAACTGCCTCTGGGAACTTCTCTGTAAAAACATTCTATTTAGCAATGGGGGTTCATCTGGAAAGTTAAGATTCCCTTGCGAATCAAAACATTCATCTGGCTGATGCTTTAAAAAAGCATTCTGACAAGGGATGTTTTGCATCACAGAGGGGGAAATGTGAACTAAAATGTTTATTATGTGGACACAAAGAATCAATATCTCATTTATTTTTCCTATGTCCTTTAGCCAGATATGTCTAGAATGTGGTTAGTTCAGCCTTAGGGGTTAATTAACTGTCAATTTAGATCGGTTGATCAGTGTATCTCTAGCTTGCTTAGGAGCTATGGGAAAAAGAAAAGAGATTTGGTGGCTGTAGGCATTGCAGCAATTCTTTGGAGTATTTGGAAAGCTAGGAATTTGGCATGTTTTCAGAATAAGTGGCCTGATGAGCCCTGTTCTGTTATCTTTCAGATTTGTATGTGGATTCAAACTTGGAGCTCTTTACAGGTGAAACAGGAAGGAAAGGACATACTTCTCTACTGCGCTAAGGTGATTGAGAAGGTGGCGATGGAGGTGTATGGAGCGAGAAGTAGTTGGAGACCACGGATCCTAAGACTGGAAGGTTGAAGGTTGGTTTTCGCGTGGTGTGCCGTTTCCATCGCTGGAGTTTTTCTAAACCTTGTCTTTTTCCTGTTTTCCCTGTACAAGACTGCAAGGATCGAAAAACCTGTCGTTGCTCTCCGTTGTGTGGGGAGCGTTGTGTCTGGTGTGTTGTGTGTGTAAGGTGGATCTTGTAGCTGGTTTCATTAATGAAATCGGGGGTGACCCTTTTATCTAAAAAAAACTTTGTAAACTTTTCAAGCCAATCGATAGAGAGCACAGTGCTCTGACACTACATTAGTGCAGCGTGTTTAGGGCCTCTTTGGACTGTAGGAACTTCAAGAAGATTTTCATAGAATTCCAATACATAGAATTTTTTCTACGGATTGCCTTTGGTTTAAGGAATGGTGTTCAAAATCCTATGGATTGTATTCCTTATCTCAATTTCATAGTAATTTTAACATTCAGTTCAAAAAATTTAGACTCCAGTATGTAGAATCGAGACACTTTTCCCGTGTGTTTCCTGCATTTTATCCAAGCGACGATTCCAGCAGTTTTTCTCTGTTTTACAATGTATGTTTTTGCACTTGTAAATCCGTGAAATTCATGTGTTTTTCATATGCCTGCGTTTTCTACCCCGTGATCCAAAGAGGCTCTTGCTATTCTGTCGACGAAGAAAGCGAGATATATATCATCCCTTCTGCCTTGTTCTACCTGCTTCAGTTCGTGAATCGTTGTAAATGGTAGAACGACACATGCATGTTTATGGAATTCTCAATCAGACAATTAGTCATTGTTGCTTAGGCTACCCATAATAAGAGTAACATAGCTAGTAACATGTATACCACCTAAGACAAAATATGATGTGTCAACTAATTAATGAGAATATAGACAAATAAAGTAACATATGTACTCCCATTATAATATAAAAATTATAATACACAAGAATGAAAAATTATAATACAAATATCTTTGAAATATGGGATACACAAAATAACAATTCTTTTCATATTTTTTGTAGATTTGAAAGTGTGCTTATCCAGATCTACACATGGAAAATTCAGTTTTGCACCCGGTATTTTAAAAACTTATTTTGAAATGTAAAAAAAAATTTGCAACTACATTTTCACATTGTATATGTTCACAAATTTATTGGACGGAAAATCGATATTTTCCGTGTCTTGTGGCAAAACACAAAAATGTCTCGCGAAAATCCTTATTTTAGCACCAATTTTTTTTTTCTTTTTACACAAGCCACAAAAAAATGTCGTTTTATCGTGAAACGACCTTTTGAAGTTAGACAATGTTAAGATCTATGTGCGATTTTTTTTCGATTTTTTGGCATTTGAAATTGCGTTTTTAGTCCATTTATGAATATAAAGGATTTTGAATCAGAGCGCTAGCCTTCTTTCTAAACAAGAAGCTCACAGAGAAAGTAGCAAATCGGTGTATCGAAGGGAAGTGGAAACTTCTCCGTAGACCAGATACCAACAGCAAATAACATGGGTGTTTTGTATTGTATCGACAGGGATGGTTTGTAGGTCTTTCTTGCGGCGAACAGTGGCGGAAGCAGGATTAATCATTAGAGGGGCCAAACATGGAAATAACTAATTAGGTGGGCTAAGCATGAAATTTTCTCTACAATTCTAATCTAAACTAATCTTATATTGTCTTGGGGGGAGGGGCGTCAAACCCCCCTAGCACAACCACTGGCGGTGGAGGCATCGTGTCATCCGCCTTCTACTTGTTTGCTTCATGAGGAAGAGGCATAATGCCGGTGGGGCAATGCCGCCAGAGCGGAGGCGTGGGCTGCGCGAGGGCATCGGGCCACGGCTTTGGCCGTCTCGTGCATTGTTGCGTGGTAAGATGGAAATAAATTTTCAAACGCCATTGTGCTTAGTTTGTATCAGGTCTTTTTGGATTTCATTATGTTGATTATCTAAGTCATCAAAGGCAAACGTAGATGAGTCGCTGCTTGGTGATAATACTAGCTTGTTTTGGTGCCAAAACCTGTTTGTATACTGTCGTGGTTATGTTTTCCGAAGTTAACTTACTTATTGATCTTGAACTTGCTACGGCCATTTAATCACTTAATTTCAGCGGCTTGCATTGAGAATATTGCATGATGCTTTTAGTACATATTTCTAGCCTTTTCCTCTTTCATTTTTATTTGGCCACTCCTATGTGGAACATTTAGATATATCCTGGAGTGATACGCATTGCTGTATTTGGTCATTAGAGGTATACGTTGAGAATTATGTTGCAATATTATTTTTTATCTCTTTTCCTTTCTATATAGTCGACCATTTAGCAGATGTTTGCTTATGGTCATATAGTTGGAAATATTCATTAATTTTCCGTCTTATTTTCCTAAAAATTCATAATAAATCTACCATGTTGTTGATGAGAATATTCTTAGTATTCAATTATTTGTGACATCACGGCTCGGTTTTAGCTTACTAGACATAATGACGAGCCATTATCATGTAAAATTATTTTTCTAACCTTCCTCGTGTAAAATTGACTCCAATCATTAATTTTAATGTCCATCCAAGAGCGCATTGATCCACTCATAACTATTGTATGATATTGCTGAATTGTTGTCTTTCTTGTATTCACGTGAAAGTTGTCTAAGATTCTTACCACAGCCATCCTCGAGGCCATGTTGAAGTTGTAGTTGTGGTAGCCAAAATACCAAACTCACGTGGATACACACGCCAAACTGTACCTATGGTCGGCATACAAGGCAAAATGTACCTGTAGGCGGTCGCACAAAGTTCACCATGTGCAAGATGGTGAACGCACTACCCAGAGAACCGAACCACGCAACAGGACGTGTGTGCAACTAACATGGTCATATCTACCTCTATTTGTGATGCGATTGCTCGAGTGAGCCGACACTTTTCTTATTTTCCTATATTTGCAATCCTAGAGCTCGAATATTGCTTCCGTTCCGCGTTTGAAGAGCACATCGATCCGATGCTGCTCTCATACCCACATGGGATAGTTAAAATTCAACAGCAAAACCATTGGGGCGCTGTGCTTTATTTTGCTTCATTTACAAAACTGCATCCCTGATTTCATCTAAAAGAATACTCTCTTACAAGATCACACTTTATATTGTTGAGTTAACACATCTATTACCAGCTCATCAATAGACTCATCACATGACAATGAATATATGACCAAGAAAGAATATCATCTGTAAAAAAAAATATTACTTCAAAATTAGAAAGGAAAGGAAGTTCACACCTCTCTGGATCATTGGAAGTATGGCGGGCAACGCAGGCTTGCTTAATTTACCCAACTCCCTTCACCATTGTCATGTTTTCTTATGCAATAAATGAGGACATCTGCTTTTGTTTAAGTAAAAAAATAAATGAATACGAACGACTATAGCTTTGCTGTAAACGAAACGCAACCCTCTCACAAAAGTACTACCGCCGTTCCACAATATTAGCCTTTTTAGTAAGATAGAGTAGCTTACATTTTGGAACAAGGGAGTAGCTAACAGTATAAAAAAAAATGGCAAGACCAAGTGGAAACGATCAAAATTGATCCAAACCAAGGAGTGTTTGAACATTTCACGTGTTACTTTTTGGTATACCTACGATGTGTCACTAGTCATCGCCAAGTCACCGATGGAAAATTGTGGGAGCCAGCAGAGCAGGTACGAATGATGGCTTGGGTGGAAGATGTGGACGTGCAACAGAAGATGTGCCCGATCAGCACCAGGCAAGCCGTGACTCAGCGCATATGCAACACGCCTTGATGTCGTGTCGACGCCGTCCACGCCCAAGCATCTCCAGCCGTGCCCCCAGCGTCCCCCAGGCGTTTTTTTTAGCGCCGGCGCGAAGGAATTTCTTCCAGTCGCCCTCCCCCCCCCCCCCCCCCCCCCCCCCCCCAGAACCTCGATTAGCGCCGTTTTGCGCCGTTTTTAGCGGCGGCGCACCCAAGCCGAACCCAACGCGCTGGGTTCGGCCTGGGGGGGGGGGGCAACAGGCGACGTGGGCCAGCCCTATCGGCGAGGGAAGGCGATTTCCCTCCCTTTTTTCCCTTTTCGCGCCAGCTCTCCTGCCATTTCGCCCCACAAATCCCCTCTCCATCCCGCAGCTCCCGCCATATCCCCCAGATCTTGCCGCCATGCCGCCCAAGAAGTTCACAGGCCCCCGCAACGCGACGACGTGAAGACCGATTTCAAGTTCCTCCACGTCTTTACAAGGATCGAGGGGTGCGACAAGTGGAAGGAAGTTCGTCATGCTCTCCGCAAGGCCAAGGAGTATGCGCCGGACGCGCCGGTAGCTGGAGCGGCAGATGGGCGACCGGAAGGCCACAAGAAAGCCAAGGCGGCGAGGGACACGGCGCCAGCTGTGGCGAAGCTGCAAGCGTCGATCGAGACGTGCATCGCCGACGCTGCCACCCACGCCACCAAGAGAGAGGAGAAGACCGAAGCGAGGTGGACGGCGCTCATGGCCAACCAGGGCATCAAGCTCGACCTGCTCAAGACCACCACCGCGGCGAAGAAGAGGAACAATATCCTCGCTTTCCTGATGGGAGGCGACCCGGCGGCGATGGATCCCGAGGCCAGGGAGTGGTTCTTGGCGCAGCGTGACGCCATCCTCAGCCAGATTGCTCCGGCAACCCCGACACCTCCGCCGAGCGCCACCCCTTCGGCCACTACGAGCTTCACTCCTCCGTCCGATCCGAGCCCCGCCACTGCAGTCGCACGATCTCGGCGACGGACACCGCCACGCCGCCTTTGAGCACTGCGCCGGCCGCCACTCCGAGCTCCGCCCCTACTCCGACGACCACACCCATCGAGCTGAACGACGACGCCGAGATGTCGTCGGTGACCGTCTGATCTGCGCATCAGCATGCCGAATGTGGCACTACATCGCCGGACAATGGCTTGATTCGATCGCCAAACTATGACTTTTTTGTATGATCGCCCAACTGTAGCTTTGATCGCCGAACTCGGGCTTTTTTTGAGGCGGGAACCGAACTTTTAAATTATGTTGGTTTGTGTTAAACTTGGGGGCCGAAACGAGTGGAAACTCCAACCTTCCTAGGTCGAAGTTTGCGCCGGCGTAAAGCCAAAAAGGCAACGGCCGAAACCCTGGGGGGCCGAACGACTGGAGATGCCCTAACCCAACACTTTACTAGTGCACCCTCGCAGTCTGCAATCACCAATCAACACCGATAAATACTGTCAGTCGTATGATGTATCGTAGAAAAAACTCACGACGATTTTGTACCGTCTCCGTGAGACAGCTATTTTAATTTACCTGTACTTTGTTTGTAGTCTTGCTTGCACCAATCGCTGTTTGACGAACAAGTGTTACTAACATAGTACTTGCTGCAGATAAAAGTTCGGTTTGTGGTAGTAGTACTATCTTTCTCGCGAGATTAGTTGCAGACTCCCATGATTACGTGCTCGACGGTTCCTCCCTCTGCTCTTCCTTCGATTCCAGCAATCGGCGCCACCATGCGTGCTCGACGTCGCCTCACTCGGCTCTTCCTTCGATCCCAGCGACGCCTTAGCGGAGGCACGCGGCGTGTGCCCCGTTGCTCTGCTTCCGGCCGTCGACAAACATCGATTTTGCTGCGGCTGTCTGCCTAATCTCTGGCGCCCTCTGCCACCGCCTTGACGCTCCTGCTGCTGGCCTGCTGCTATTTCTTCTCGCTCAGGTCGGCGTGGTAGAGACAGGGGACGAGAAGGTTGGGGGTGGTAACGGGGGTAGGGACGCGCTTTCGGCCCACATACGTGCGATGTTTAATGCGTATGCGTACAGAAATACAACCAACATTAATTTGGGCCTACCGTTTGTTGAGCCAATAAAGGTTGGACATCTGCCCGGAGCAGGTGCCGCCGACACTGTGAGAGAACCTATTTTTAGGAGCATTTTGCTTGTGGCATTTTTTTGAAGTGCCTCTAAAATAATTTTAAGGGGCATATTGCACTAAATGCCTCGGAAAATGCTATTTTTAGGGGCATTTTTTTTCAAAATACCCCTAAATATGTCACTTTTTAGGGCACTTTCACAAACTGACTCTAAAAATAGCATTTTTAGGGGCACTTTTTAGAAATTGCCTCTATAAATACGATTTTTAGAGGCATTTCCAAAATGTGCCTCTAAAGATGCCATTTTTAGGGGCATTTTTTCCAAGTGCCTCTATAAATGTTATAGGCTTTAATGAATATTCGATACATCAACACATGTGCTGAGGAATCAAAGACCGTAGCAAGGCGTGCATTTGCTTATACGTGCATCAATGCATGCATGTTTCAAGACTGTCTCCTGGATCCGCTCGGCGCCGCGGCTGCTGCTCATCCGCTTGTCAACTTATACCACTACTCAATAAATGTCTTGCATATACTCTGTTGTGTGAGTAAGAATAACCTTACAAATATAAACATGCAGCGATAGATAAACATGCCGTAGATATTCATACATTTTCTTGCTGGAGTAATTTCTTGTTGTATTTCAGGTGCACTAAAATGAGATCTCACAACAACAGGATGAATGGCGGCGACGACGATCAGCAGCAGGACCAAGGTGGGCGCCGACGATGAGCAACAAGACCAAAAGGGTGGCGATGATCAGTAGCAAGGCGACGAGCTGGTGCAATTTTCTTGTATTATGGGCCACACACAAAATGATTCTCTTTTTTTTTGTATATTTAGGAGATTTGAAAGTGTATACTCAGATCCACACTTTGTCATTTTAGTGTAACTCAGAATGTAAAGTACTTCAGACTGTAATTTGGCACGTTTTATGAAACATCAGTGGAACTCGGAGTCACAAAGCTCCACTCCGGAACAAATAACCTATCCGTAAAAAGAATTTAAGATTAAATGAAAATAAATCCCCCTCTCTAGTTAGGCCTAATACTCGTATCACACACGCACAGGGTAGCCTAAATTAGCACACACGTACACAAGCGCAGTGGGCTTGGTCCAACCACCGACCGGCCCACCCCTACCTCATATCTCTTACTCACGCCGTCACGCGCAGCTCTCTCCCGTAGTTCCGTTCCCCTCACACCGCCCGCGCCGCCTCCCATGTCTTCGGCCGTCGGCGCCTGCCCCGGCGCGGTCGCTCTTCGGGCTGGACTCTCCTTGCATATCCCCGACGATTCCCTGCCGCCGAAAAGCCGCTCCGCTCCCGAGTACGACCCCGCGGCTAACCCTAGCCGTGGAGGCTCGGCTCGGCCGCCGGCACGATTCCGGCGCCGCCGCGCCGTCGGCTGCTGCTCCTTGTTGTCTGCAGCTCCCTCCTAGAGCTTCTCTTTGACCACGCTGCCTCGGCCTCCGACCCGACGCCCTCGTGACTCTGCTGTCCCAGGCTCCCTGCCATGTGCCATCCTAGCGCGCTCGGTGTTCGAGCAAATGCGGCGCCATGTGAAGGTGGTGAGGAACTCGCGGTGGCACCAAAGCAGGCCTTCGTCACGTCGAGGAGGCTGCATCGTGGCAAGGAGGCACCGGATGCATCTTCTCTCGGCTCAATGACTTGCGCCCATCCCCAACAGCAACACCAACCACGGAGTGTTTTTCTCCAACGCCCTGCCATGGCCTCTGCTTCGTCTATGGATGCACACCAAGTTCATTGGCTCTGTCTCACCCATGACCTCCGCCATTGTTGCCACAGATTGTTCCGCCGGTTAGTATAAACTTGCAATTTCATCTTCTGTTTTCGACTTAAATCAACAAATGATTCAATAACTTTTTTCACTTGTTAGTTGTACCTGCACTAGATTTGACTCGGAGTAGATAGCTGTGGCATTGGCAGATGAGAGATCCTTTGGTCGAAGGGACGGAGGACATACAATCTCTTCAGTCTATCTGATACGAGGTGTTTGTCTGTTGGACGAAACTGATCATACTCTCCATATATGACTCCTTTCACCTCTTTGGATCTCTAGACTTGTACTTGTCCTGATCTAAAAGCTATTTTCTCGATATATGAGGTGTTTAGTAAGCATCAATATTAAACAAGTTTATTCCTGTATTGTTTGTAGTTTGCACTGGGCATTGCTATTGTGTCCTTTGCAGTATGTCCTAGCTGAGCTCATGTTTATTTAATCGTAAGAATGTCAAGTGGTGGTCGCGGTCCGTTCACCTTCTTCCGCCCCTTCTGATGTCAGCCATTAGATATGTTGCAAACACGTGAGATGGTGGTCCTCTTTGTTACCAAAGTTGGCTAGCCTGATTTGTTTTATCATAACAACCTATGCCAGCAGGAAGGCCTGAGATATGGCATAGTCCACGGGCAAGAAGGCCTGAGATATGGCCGTATGCCAGCGCGCGGAGACGTGGAGCATTTTTATTTTTCACTAAACATGAATTGATGCATTTTACTTAGAGAATTGATGATTTTCTGTGAAACTCGCAGATGACATTGAAAATATCAGAGGAAACAAGAGTGGAGAATTTGACAAGGTTTTTGATTCTCTGCGTGGTGACCATAATGTTACACCCGGAAGTCCTGGTAAGTTGGAAATCTTTGTTTGTACAAAATAAGTTTTGTTTCAGATCTTCTTGAAGAAACTGAAACCCAAATTTAACACAAGCTTGAAAGATTACACTTTGGTAAATTGGAATAGAATAAGGAAAGCAGTTAATGATGAACTCACTTGGAAGTTTTGTCTCGAAATCATATAGGCCAAGATTACACTCTTCATATAGTCAGCAAGTATTCTTCGACAGTTGTTGCAAGCTTCTTCCCTTGGCTATTTTATTCACTTGTTAAAATCACCGTTTTGTAGGTGAAAGGCGCTCAGCTTTGGGGAACAGATGTTTATACAAACGATTCAGACCTTGTGGCCGGTGGGTTCTTCATTACTTTTCCAATCTTCTAAAGTAGCTCTGAAAGCTGATGATCTAACTAGCGTTTCTTTTAGAGCTAATTCAATGTCAATTCAGTTACACTTTGTTAACAGATCAAATGGTTGAATCCGTAATCTTACAGTGCATGCTATATCTCCCAGGCTATACTTCAACTCTAAGGAACAGTGTGCGTTCACGTGCTTGGGGAGCTGGTATTGGTTGTAGCTTTCGCATAGAACGCTGCTGCATTGTTAAGGTAGTAAGACTAAAACTCTACACAATTTACAACGTTTTATTTTTATTTTGTTCTGCTCATGCTGCAAGCTTTTTTGTTTCATTTATGTCAATATAAGATCAGTATGGAAACCTGATTAACATGGGACATCTCTTTTCTGCACTTTGAAACTATTTTCCACATGAAGAATTAGCTTAGAGTTTCAGTAAACACTCTGAAGTAGATATGACCTTCTATATCAAGAATATGACATGTAAGTGCACCTTGACAAATACTGCAGCATGACATTCGTGTCCCCACTGACTACATCAGCAAATTTTCTGGTCACAGATCAGAGGTGAGACTTCATATGAATTAAATCCCTGTACTCTTGTTCTGAACAAGACTTCAGATCTGTGGGCTGAACAGTCCTTAGATTTCAGTACTTGTTCTGAACATGAAGTGGTCAATCTTTCCAGGTCTGTGGGTTAAAATGGATGGTCGCATAACGACTGTGAGCTTGCATCTGGTGAAAATGACAACCAGCTTCTAATATGGAATCATGAACCATGTTTGCATCCGGAGGAAATGACATGAGCTGTGAACAACTTGGTAGTTGGTAAGTTGCCAACCTTGAGAGAAGTAGGAGTACAACCTTGAGTCCTTGACTGAATTTATTTCCTAGCGTGTGTTTTCCTTGTGTGAATTTCCTAGTGTGTTTTTTCTTGATACAGAACAGTGCCATCACAGCTGCATGCTTATGACAGCTAGAGATTACTTATGACAGCTCACATGTGAATATGCTTGTGCAGGAGGGAGTACCTAATAATGATGAGGAAGAATCGGCACATGAAGATCTGGAAGTGGAGTTGAAGCTGCACTTGATGATGCAGCACATAATCCATTGCTCGGAGGCGTTTATCTGGAGGCGAACTGCAGGCAACCTAGAGAGGAGGAGCATGGGCCGGCTATGCTGCTGCTGCCTTGGACGGAGATGGCCGGAGATGATGCTGCTGCCTGGGACAGATATGACCAGAGTCGTGTACTCTGTCAAATTGGAGAATAGATGTTTCCTGTCAACTTTGTGAATAATATGTTACGAATGCAATTACTGACAGAGAAGTATTTTATGAATTCCTGAATGTATGTTATGCATGTATGTTCTGGACATTTGAATGTTTGTTACGAATGCAACTACTTTTGACAGTGGCATAAAAAATAATTGGCACTGATATTGATTAGAAGCATTCCTGCAAATGACTAAAAATAGTTAGAGGCAATTCAAAAACAGTGCCACTAAAAAATATAGAGGCATTCCTAGAAATGCCTCTAAAAATAGTTAGAGCCATTTCAAAAACAGTGCCACTAAAAAATATAGAGGCATTTCTAGAAATGCCTCAAAAAATAGTTAGAGGCAATTCAAAAACAGTGCCACTAAAAAATATAGAGGCATTCCTGGAAATGCCTCTAAAAACACCAATTTTTAGTGGCATTTTACTTCAAATGCCTCTATACTTTTTAGCAACACGATTAAATGCAACGCTTTTTAAAGTGCCACTAAAAATACTTAGAGGCACTTTGGGGATTTTTAGTGGCATTTCAAAGTGCCTCTAAAAACATGTTCTCCTGTAGTGCGAGTTCCCATTTGCTCGTAGTATATTGACGCAAGGAATCCATTGCAGCTGCAGGAGGAGATTGCAGCTTGCAAGGTGCAGCCCACTCGGTCCGTAGCTTGCACGGCAACCAAGACGAAACCTGGCAGCTTCTGGGTTGAACAACACATAAGCTGCATCCTTCTCCCGAGTGGTCGCCGACCGCGTTGAGGAGGCGCACGAAGAGGTGGCAACTCTCAAGTTATGGTCCTTTGCAGCCGGCGGAGGCATGGGGTTCTGATGGCCTGTGGCTCACCTGGGGGGGGGGGGGGGGGGGGGGGGGGGCTTTGTTTCCGCTTGACTCCGCTGAGCAGAAGCCGTCTGTGGTTGAGGAAGCACTTCACTCTGGTTGTTTCTCTCCTCGTGGCAGTCCTTGCCCGTCGCCGCAATTTGTTGCGACGTTCGCCCCTGTGAGCGAGGACAGAGGTGAGATCCTGGCTCCTGAGCTTCAGGAGTCGTGTGGAGATTCGTCTATTGTGCATTCCGACGGAATTGAGCTCGTCGAGGATTTTGTGATGCCCGCGACGCCCTATGTGGGTAGTGGAGGCGTGATGGCTCCTAACTCTGAGGCCCTCTTCGCTAAAGAGATTTGCGGCTTGCTCGGCTGTTTAAAGGTGACTAGTCCTGGATATGGCAAGGCTATTGCTTTCGTCTTGGCAGGAAATGCTTCAGAGGACCTAATCAAAAAGGTGGAGAAATCTCTCAAGACGGTTACTATCAGGGGCAAAAGAAGAAAAAGGGGAATGTCAAAGAAACCTTCGAAAGATGTGTGGCCCTAGAGTTGTCGTCAGTTCGTGGTTGTTATAGGTAGTGGAAGGTTGTTGCTTTGGTTGTTGCTTTGGTTGTTGCTGGTCTTAGATGTTGCTTTCTGCGGTTGTGTGAGCTCGTGTTGGTGTTTGTTGTATGGTTTTCGCCCGGTTTCTTCCGCTAATAAACCGGACACCTTCTTATTAATTAATGAATAAGGCAAAAAAATTGCCTTCGTTTCGGATTTTTTTTTACCGTGCGTGCCTAACCTTGTGGGGAGCCTCTTCTGTGATTGTTAAAGTTAAAGTGCTGGAGCCCGTAAGATGTTGGCATTTGGTTAATCTAGCGTTAGAGTAGATTTGATGCCCTGGTTTCCGACAAGTTGCACGGCGGGTGCTTGTGCGTCAATTATTCACGACAACTTTTGCTCCGAAAGAGGAGCAAGTTGCAGTATTTTTCCGGTTCCCGTAGATCCGAGCTAGCTCCTCTCTACGTTTCTTTCAGAGACCGGGACCCCTGGGCCCTGGCCACTCCCACGTAACTCCGGTTTGCGTCGTCTTCCTCGCGATGGAGCGAGTGGCCCACGTCGGCCATGGAGCCAACCACCGCACTCCACCGTGGCCCATGGGGGAATATACAAGTCTTTACCACACCTTCGTGCACGGTTACTCCAGCCTTTGCCGTGCTCGTCCATATATACCCAGCCTTCATCTCCAGAACTCACTCGCCTATTGCTCCCCGCACCCAAAGCAGCAGCGCACGGCGAAGCTACAGCTACCTGAAGCTCAGGCGCTGTCCTGCGAGAAGCCTTTCGGCACAGCGACATACATACCATGGCGGCGGCATCGCTAGCCTGCGCCTTCTTCTTCGACGCCGAGCCGCTCCGCGAGCCCGGCAGGCACGCGCTGGACGCGTGCGCGCTCTGCACCAAGTCGCTGGCGCGCGACAGCGACGTCTTCATGTACAGAGGGGACACGCCCTTCTGCAGCGAGGACTGCCGCCACGAGCAGATGCGGCTCGACGCCAGGCAGGCGGCCGCCCGGAGGCAGAGGCACTTCTCTTCGGGAACGGAGGCCGGGCACCGGCACCGGGAGTCCAGGGACGTGTCCGTCGCGAGTTAACCGGCGAGTGCGCAAAGCTGCGCGCCTTGCGTCCGCGAAGAAGGGGTATGCTCGAGCCAGCAAGATCTGTGCACGCGAAGCCTTTAGCAGCGGGAGGTTGAAGAAACAACCTGCCTCGGTTGAACAAGGAAGACGCAGGTCACCGGATCGAGATGTTCTTGGCTGCCCGGCGCTGCATGCTTGTGTCAGTCAAGTGATTTGGGTACTAAACGCTGTAGACCGTAGTAGAAAAGGGGCTGGATTGGATAAGAAAAAGGCAATCGAACAAGATATACCACGGTTTAACATTTTGATGAAGCCAGGTGTCATGTGTGCGCCTCTGCCTTTTTTCAGTCCTTTCCTCCAGCTCTTTTAGTAGTCTCAGTTCAAAACTGCAACAGTTATTTTTTGGATCGTAGAGAGTATTTTTTTGCGAACACGATCGTAGAGAGTATTTGTTTTGGCTTCTTAATACTTCTGTATGAGAGCTAATTTGCAGTAGCACTAGGTCCTCTTTTGGTTCAAATGATTTGTATAGGAAATTTGTTGGAAATCAAATCCTTTGGAATTTTTCCTATGTTGGTCATTTCATTCATAGGATTGAACTCTATAAGATTTTTTCCTAAGGAATCATTTGCACTAGGTTTCATAGGAATTCTAACATCCACTCAAAACTCTTTTTTTTTAATCCTTTACTTTTCCTATGATTAAATCAAACAAATTTTTTTACATATCAAATCATGTAGGATTGAGAAAGACGTGTCATTCCAATCCTACGTGTTTCCTATTCCCGTGTTCTGGAAATCCTGCGAATCAAAGTAGTCCTAACTATGTAAACTCTCGAACAAGTCCATACAAAGTGATCGCATATATGGTTGTTATGGTAGTATGGGATAGGGTTAGAATCTATTTCCATCTATTTTCTAACTTGACATCAATGACATGTACTTTAAGATGACCCTTGTATGCAATATATACTCGCCACGAGACTCAATATGGCATCCATTACATTACGCCAATCTCATAATTCTACACGGTACCAGAGTGCCGAGATTCTTGAGGTAGCTGCCGCCAAACGGTTCCACACCACGCCGCTCCCCCCCCACCCACCCCGGAGGTCGATCTCCATGATCTCCCCTGGGGGCCGCGCAACCCGTAGCATGGTTCGTCCGCCGACCAGTTTGTCGGCTTCCCTAGTGAGTTTTTTTTTCGGTTGTGAGATCGGTTTTTCTCTCCGCCGGTCTCTTGGCCGGGTTTTTGTTTCGCCGATCATAGATTGGATTGCGTCCCCGCCGCCTATCGTCTTCTCGCACCTCCAGTCCAACAACGGTGCCGACCTACACCGGCCATTTCCTGGACGCCGGTCATCGCGACCAACTCGTCGGCTCCTACTCCCACTGGTGGCTGCTCCACGCCGGTTATCGCGGAAACTCAGCCAGCTGCTGCGCCTGCCTCGGTAGGCTGTCGTGGCCGACTCGCTGGCGCCCACTCCGTACCGACCGACTCGTCTTCACCAACCGCACGGCGACGCCAGACACGTCGTCTGAGGGACGCGTCAATGCGTGGTCTCAGCTGCTCTCGGTTACCCCTACCACTGCGTGGATGTTAGAGTATGGCATATACGATTGTTGTGGTAGTATATGATAGAGTTAGGATCTATTTCATCTATTTCCTAGCTTGACTTCTACTCCCAGATGACTCTTGTACGTCTATATATACTCGCCCATGGGGCTCAATAATACATCCAATACATTACGCCAATCTCATAATGCTATAATCAGGTCAAAATCAGCGTACCCTTGATGACGGAGGAAGCGAAAGGCAGTTCGTTGTATGTTACGACGTGGTCTATCTCGCATAATTTTTCTGCACGTCAGAAATGAGCGAACATGGCCAAATGTCATTTTTAGCTCATGACTTCTAGTGAATCCTTTAATTTTAGAAAATCCTGAAAACAATCATGGATGTAGTAAACGATGCATCCTAGAGTGTGCAAAATTACAATGCGAAATTCCTTATATTATGTGCTAAATAAAAATGATAAATATTTATTCTTTGAAGATTTGCAATTGTGTATACCTAGATCCACACATTAATTTGTCATTTTTATGTAGCTCTGAAAATAAAAGTATTTCAAACTGAGATTTACACGTTAGTACGATACATCATTTACAACAAGAATAAATTTTTGTCATAATTTTATAAACTTTTAAAAATAATTTGTTGATATTTTTTAAATAGACTGATCACTCGAGACCGGGAGTAAGAAATATCCGCTCGGGAATTTACACGTTTCCTGGAGCGAACACAACCAGAAATTGCCACATAGCAACGTCATGGCTTAGAACTCGTTCACTACATGTCATAAAATCCGAACGTCTGTTCCTTACAATTTTCTTATTAGATCGACCAGATAGAAAACCCACCGGGGTATGCTTCAGTCATCATTTGTTGAGCAACTTCTGTGTTCCTTTCCGGTTTACGAATTACGACGTTTCACTAGTCACCCGATTGAAGTTGTGGGTGCTATCATGCGACGATTGATTGGTTGGAAGATGTGGACGTAGGAGTACAGAAGCAGATGTGCCCGATCACCACCAGGCAGGCGGTGACTCACTGCATATGCAGTACGTCGTGATGTCGTATCGAAGCCGTCCATTTTTTTTTTTTTTTTTTTTTTTTTTTTTTTGCAATTTTCCACATATATTCATCACATAAACACATACACAAAACGAAGAACAAAAGATGAATACAACGAGGAAAAGGAACCAGAACAAGCAACAAGATCATCCACTTCACCGGCGCCGGAGATGAAGAACAGCAGCCGCCCACAAACCACCGCCTGAGAGCAAGTTTTTCTCCCTTGAAAGACGCCGCCCAGCTTTGCCGCCGCGCCGCGGCGGACCTTCTGTCGATGAACGACCACGGCGGACGCCCCCCTGGCCCTGGCCCCGCAACGCCTCTTTGCCTCGGCCGCCTTCAGAGCCGCCGCCGGAAGAAGAAGAAGAAGACGCCCCGCCCTGGGATCCCGCCGCCAGATCCAGCGCCACCACGGATCTGACGGAGAAAGGAGGGGCTCGAGCACCACGCCGGGCGTCGAGCACCAGCCTGTCCAGCGCGAAGACGAGGAGCCCCGAGGAACTCCGCCGCCGGAGAAGATCACGCCGGCACCAAACCAACCGCCGCAGCTCCACCTCCTCCAGAGCGCCGCCGGCGGCATCCCCACCCTACCCTACCGTATATACAAGCCGGAGCCGGGGATCCCCCACCCTCCCGCCGCCGGAGCGGCCGGCGGAGGGGAGGAATCCCGCGGCTCGCGGCGCGCACGGTGGATCGACGGGTTCGCTTCAAAAAGCCGTCCATGACCAGCAGAACCCGACACTTTATCAGTACTCCCCCGCCGTGCAATCAACACCAACCGAGACTTGGGGTCGTCTCATAAAGAGCCTAGTACAATAATTTTCCGCAGAGCGCGTCATAGCATTTTGTAGTCTTGTAAGTGTCACTGCCGATCAAACAAGTGTTACTAGCTTAGGACTACAGGAGACTACTTCCCCCGGATAAAATTCCGATCTGTAGGAGGAGAGTATCTTTGAAGCAAGATTAGTTACAAACAGCTTACACCCGTGACCCGTGATTACGTGCAATGTTTCTGTGTTAAGGCATGTAAAAACAAAATGGACGCAGATCTCGAGGAAGCTGCTCCCAAGAACGAAGCCTGCCTGCAAGGTGCAGTGCAAGATGCCATTTGCCGGTAGTTATTCGCAGTACATCACACCCAAAATCAAAAACCATGGATGGAATCTTGCGGCGTGCAGGTGTACGAGATTGCAGCTTGCAAGGTGCATCCCGCAACCGAGATGAAACCTGGCAGCCTCTCGGTTGAACAGCACACAAGCTGCATCCTTCTCCACAAAGTTTTCATCAGCATTCCTGCTAGATCTCCACCTCCAGTTGCTTGTGGGCGCTGGTGTATGATTGGCTCATGCGTCTGATCCTGGGACAAGATCTGAATTTGTGCCGACCTCCCGGTGTCTCGGCGACGGTACACAGTCACAAGGTGCTGCGTGGCGCGCATGCACTGTACTATTCCAAGATTCCCGTATGGACTAAAAGAAATGCATCCAATTATTTTTTTAATTGCCATTTTTATCATTTTTTCTTGCGAAATGGGTACCACTACAGTTTGATATACTAGGTACTCCTGAGTAGGTAAGGGTGAATCTGATATGAGAAGAAATATTAAAAATTCATATAATAAGATGGAAAAATGTCGAATTTTTTTTAATTGAAAGATGATTCTCAATGACTTCTGGACAAAAACAGGCAATTTTGGGGGTAAAAAAAAAACAAATTTCTGACAAATATTGCGTGTATATAGTGCTATTGAAAATAGGCAATTCTTTCACCCAGGGTGCAACAAAAGTTCTTCTTTGACGAAATTTATTGTACGAGTACAATACTTGATCATGTTTCCCCAAACACGAGATTTGATTTTCCTTTTACCTTTTTAAAATTTCTAATCTCTTTTTTACGTATCGGGTGTAATGTATTTTCGCCACTACCTACGGAAAATTTTCAAATTATTTCACACTGAAAGATGATTCTAAATGACTTATGGGAAAAAAAAAGACAATTTTCTAGGTAAAAAAGACAAATTACTGACGAATATTGCGTGTATATAGTATGAGTGCAGATTTGGTGCTCCCGAACAACAGTGATCTCACTCATTTCAAAAAAATAAAAACCATATTTAAAATTTACAAAAAATTCTGAAAAAATCATGCATGTTCCTACTGATATTTCCTACAAACTTGCAAAATCTTAATGCAAAATACTTTACGATTTGAGCTACACAAAAAATAGAAATATGTAGATCTGAGTATAGTGAACAATATAAAGTTTCAAATTTTCAACTTTTGTCTTTTTTGTGTAGCTCAAATCATAAAGTATTTTGCATTGATATTTTGCACGATTATAGGACATATCAGTAGGAACATGCATATTTTTTTTTCAGATTTTTCTGAAACTTTAAATATGTTTTTTAATTTTTTGAAATGGGCGGGATCACTGGAGCTCGGGAGCATAAACGACTTTCCGGTGTATATAGTGCTATTTAAAATAGGCAAATCTTTCAGTGCCACAAAAGTTGGTTTGGCTCCCGGGTGCGTATGCTCCTTATATATGTTTCAAAATTTAAAAAAAATATGAAAACACTTCACAAAAATCTGAAAAACATTGGGCACAAAGATGTACAAGTTTTCAACATTCGTGCAAAGTTTCGAAAGGAAAAGACATTTTCTGCGGTTTGTGAAAAAAGAAAATTTCTGTGCTTAGAAAAATGTATTTTTAAATCTCATTTTGGCCACATATTTTGTCTTTTTTGCACAGACCACATAAATTGTCATTTCCTTCCGAAATTTTTCACGGATGTTGAAAAATTACATATGTTTGTGCCCAATGTTTTTCAGATTTTTTCAAAATGTTTTCATATTCTTTTAGTTTTGAAAACTATAACAGGAGCATATGCACCCGGTTGCCAAAGTGAATTTCTAACAAAAGTTATTCTTTGACGAAATTTATTGTATGAGTACAATACTTGATCATGTTTGCCCGAACTCCAGTTTTGATTTTCCTTTTTACCTTTAAAAAAAAATTGGGTGCAATGTATTTTTGCCACTACCTACTACTAGTTCGATATACTAGCTTGTTAAAGAAAAAGTGCTCACTGCTCATGCATTTGCTCTCACAGTATCTCTTCATTATTAGCGTGGTTAACCCTGTGGCCTGTGTTGTGCCTACTGCCTCTGGTACGTTTGTTCAAGTGCTGGAGCCCCAATTATCATCCCTAAGACGTTAGCATTAGTTTAAAGATAAAGTTAGTGTAGATTCGATTCCCTGGTCATCCGGGTGATCTTTGGAAAAGATCACCCGGGCCTCCTGCTGTCACGTGTACTCTTCCCTGTCCCCAAATTCCACCAATCCTGCTTTTGCTTCTATGAAGCAAAGGCGTAATGTAGCAAAAAGTCCAATTTCCTTCGAAATCCCGCAAATACTTCTATGAAGCAAAAGCGGTTCGTTCGTAATAAGAATTTTCTATTATTGTAGCAAAAGTCTAATTTACTCTCAAATCTCACAAAATTTTCTACGAAGCAAAAAGTTTCATTCGTAGCAAATTTTTTGTGCTGCAAGTAGCAAATGCTTATATGGAGATTTTTTATTATTATTGTAGCAAATCCGACGAGACCTTCCGGGCAACATTGGAAAACACACCGCCGGCGCGTTGCAACACCATGCTAGGCGCTTGGAGCAACGTTGATGGTCCGTGGTAGCATCTTCTTCCAGAGCTCCAGCGAGGCATCACCAGCTCGCACCCGGTAGCATCGCCATCAGTAGCAGCGTCGCCCGCCCCTGGTAGCATCGCCAGCTCGTTGGTAGCAATGCCATGCACCGTCGGTAGCAACGTCGCGAGACGTCGGTAGCATCCGCTTGTAGCATTCTCGGATACCGTCGGTAGCATCATCGGCTCGTCTGTAGCAACGTCGCGCGCCATCAGTAGCAAACGCTTTTACGGAGCAAAAAAATTACTCGTAGCAAATTTTTTGTTTTGCTCGTAGCAAATGCTAATATGGAGAGAAAATGTTCTATTTGTAGCAATTCTTTTGCTATTATAGCAAATCCGACGAGACCTCGCTAGCAGCAACGTGGATGGTCCGTGGTAGCATCTTCCTCCAGAGCTCCGGCGAGGCATTGCCCGCTCGCACCATCGTAGATGCTTTTACGGAGCAAAACACGCGCCGCCGGTAACATCACTGCGTGCCGTCTGTAGCAATGTCACGCGCCCCCCGGTAGCATCGATCGTCGGCTCGTCGGTAGCAATGTCATGCGCCGTCGGTAACATTGTCGGCTCGTCAGTAGCAAATCCGCGAAACGTCGGTAGCATCCGCTTGTAGCGTTGCCGGATACCGTCGGTAGCTCCGTCGGCTCGTCAGTAGCAATGACTCGCACCATCGGTAGCATCACCACGTGTCGTCGATAGCAACATTGTCCGCCAGTAGCATCGTCAGCTCGTCAATAGCATCGCCGCGTGTCGTCGGTAGCAACATCGCGCGTCGATATCATCGTCAGCTCGTCGGTAGCAACACTGCGAGCCGTCGCATTGTCATCATGAATTGAAAGCACTAGAAATCTATGCTACATCCTTTATATGGATTTGCAACGGAAGGAGAAGTATTTTGCAACATAATTTTGAGGGCGCGACGACGACGCTAAGGCATCGCCTCTCCCTTCTGTATCATCGACGACCACCGTGCCACCGCCTCCCTCTTGCTGCAGCAGATGACATAGTACTTAAGATACTTGAACTTGGAATTACCAAATTTTTGCAAAATTATGTGTTCGAACATGAAGTCTTGCCTAGCAACTATAGGAGACAATCTCTCAATCGGGTGAGATTCAGGTATTGACGACCAACAAGGGTTAGAACGGTGAAAAATTGTCTACTGAAGCAAGGCATGCTGTGTGTAACTCGATTGGCCTGCCTGATTGGTCGGGAAGGCTAGCAGATGCAGAGGATGCGCTCATGCTCGCGGCCGCCAGGCGGTCGTGCTCTGGCGTGAACGACCAAAATGACTTGCCGCCACCTGCTTGCTCGTCTCCGCCCATCGCCGCCACTGCTCGCATCTGCTCGCGTCCTCTCTTCGGTCCTTTGTAGCTGGCTGCTTGCTCGCCTCCGTCAGTCGCCTCCGCCCATCTGGCCATTGCGCCGCCTGCAGCTCACATCTGGCCGCCACGCCGCCGCCTGCTTCCTGATCAAGCACCGCCCTTTCTCGCCAACGCCTGCTTCTTGAGGAATCCTGGACGGGTGAGGCCTGTCATGTCGCCTCTGATCCGCCGCCGAGCTCGGGATCGAGATGCGCCCTCCCGTGCTCATTTGGTGAGCCGGAATCGAGAGAGGGGAGGAGGAGGGCGTGCCGGCTGTGGGCGTCGCCGCGAGGCTCGCCGGCGCTGGTCGGGGTCTGCCGACGACGGGGGAGGGAATCGAGAGGGTGGGGGAGGGGGGGATCGGGAGAGCAGTAAGGATCCTCGCTGGATGGGGAATGGGGAGAAGGAAGACGGCCGTGCGTGGGTCCACGGGGGACACGCGTCGAGAGGAGGAGGCGGGGGACGCATCGCACTCAATCCCCCGGATGATAATAAGTGTTTTCCTTCCTGTAGATCCGAGCTAGCGCCTATAGCAGCCTAGCTAGCTAAGCACTCGGTATTTCTCTACACGTCAACAGAGACATCTTCGAGAGAGACCACTCTACGTTTCTCTCGAATTTTTTTAAAAGAATATTTTTTTAAACATTAATTCAGAAATAGAGCGCGTTTTCCAGAATTTTGGAAAATAGCGCGGGGTCGGCAACGGCCAGGCCGAAAGCAGATGGATTCGGCACGGGCAACGCCGAAACCAGGTTTCGGCATGGGCAACGCCGAAACAAGGCTGTTTTGGCACGACCAGCGCCGAAACCCTGCTGATCTGCATGCGATTCAGCCTTTCGCGTAACGGCGGGGCCGACAGCCATGTTTCGGCTATGGCCGTGCCGAAAGTCACATTTTACAGTTTTTTTGTTTTCCCCGAGTGTTGGCCCATATATTCAGTCTCATATTTCCCGCCACCGCTACTCCCGCCATTATTTTCCCGCCACCGCTACTCCTGCCATTATTTTCCCGCCACCGCTACTCCGCCATTATTTTCCCGCCACCGGTGCTCTCGCGCGCCCTGTTCTCCCGCCACCGTTTCCCGCCATTTCTTCCCTTTCCTTCCTATAAAATCCCCTCCTCACTGAGCTCCCTAATCAGTCCAGTGTATACACTAGAAAATGTCAATTCCTAGCCCAGGTTGGCCCATGGACCGTAGTTGGGTAAGAGATATGTCCGAGCGTCTCTTGTTGTGTGCGGTTGAGTTGAGGGTAGACGGTAAGGAAGTTCCATGGGAGGAGCTCATCAGTAGTGACAGTCTTCTCACAGAGGTTGGAGCGGCATTACGACGACATAGCTGGCCAAACAGGTACCCCAGGAAATACGGCAAGAACTTCTCAGGTTGCTTGATAGGTACGACAAGAAAGTTGTTAGTGGGAAATTTAGGAATGAAGCAGACCGTATGTGGTTTGCAAAAAATCCACGTACGTGGATAGACGAGAGCGAGGACGAAGACGATATCTTCATGCCGAGTGGCGCATTATCGTCGAAAGGCAAGAGTGATGCATCGGCGAAGGGTAAGAGTGTTGCACCGTCTTCAAGGACCAAGACTGCTTCATGCTCCAGGAGCAAGAGTGTTGCATCGTCGAAGAGCAAGACTGATGTTGGAGGCTTTCAGTATTAGTAGTTAATTTCAGAATGCCGATGTATCTTAATTTCCCGTTGTAACAGACAAGATCTATCTATTATTAATCTAAATTAATGTCTGAACCAAATGTAGGTAGATAGAAATATGTGTCATACGTAGTATTTCATCGAACGATACGTAGATGTCTCATACATATAAATAAGGTCACGTGAATGGAAACATGTCTCATACATAGATAGTAGTATCAGTCATCTCTGTGAGCACGAGTGCGCGGCTGCCTCCGCGGTCGAGGCCCGGTAGGTGACAAGCGTGCTGGAGCGCGGTGGTCACGCATCCCTTGGCCTCGCAACGGCTCATCCTCCTGCGTCTCCTGCGTATCGGGCGGCGGTGGAGTATGGTACAATGTCTCATCCTCCATATCCATGTGTGAGGAGGAGCCACCCCCACCTGTAGAAGTTACGTCAGTATTATGTGTGGGTGAATAAGGTAAATTTGTATGAGTATTAAAAACTACGTACCCAGGTACAATGTCTCATCCACCACTAATATTAATCCGAATCAAAATATACAATATATCTAACCAACAAAATATATCTACACTGCTAATATTAATCCTAATAAAATTATACGATATATCTAACCGACGAAATATATCTACACTAATGCAAACAAATATTATACATCTACCCACAAACTATATTCAAATTTAACCTAAAAAATTTAGGGATTAGGGTTTACCCTTGACGCGTGTGTAGCTCCCGCTGCCTGGCTTCAATCTAGCACCACCACCACTGCATCAACCCTCCCCTTGCCCAACAACAGCATGCACCACCACTATCCACTATTGTTGACCACCATTGCTCCACCTCCACACCCCCAAACGCCTCCACAAACAGCTATCCCATCAACAGATCGGGGATGCCCCAACCCTTCTCTACTCTAGTTCTTGAATCTGTGAGCTTGTGGGGATTTTTTCTGGGTAGGATTCGGTGCTATTTTCGAACCAGAGAGAAAGAACAGAGGGAGAGAAGGAGTCGAGCGGAGGAAGAAGAAGAAAGCCGGGCGCAGCCTGCTTATCCAGCAGGTTTTGGCGTCGCCCGTGCCGAAACCCTGCTTTCGGCAGCGCTCGTGCCGAAAGGCGTGGGCCCACGCCTGCCACCGCGGTCTGCGCCATGCACTGTCGGCTGCGGCCCTGACGAAGCCTGGCTTTCGGCCCCGCCGATGCCGAAACCATCTGCTTTCGGCCTGGCCGTTGCCGACGCCGCGCTATTTTCCAAATTCTGGAAAACGCGCGCTATTTTCTGAATTAATGTTTTAAAAAATATTATTTAAAAAAATTCCGTTTCTCTCATAGATCGGGACCCCGGCCACGTCACACTCATACATAACTCGGTTTTTGTCGTCTTCGTCGCGGTGGAGCCGATGCCTGGCCCACGGCGGCCATGGAGCCAACCACCGCACTCCACCGCGGTCCATATATACCCAGCCTCCATCCTCCCTGAACTCACTCCCCTCATCCTCCCCACACCGAAAGCAGCAGCGCACGGCGAAGCTCCTGCAGTCCTGCTTTTCTTCCACCGGCCGAGAACACCATGGCGGCAGCATCGGTAGCCTGCTCTTTCTTCTTCGACGCCGAGCCGGTCGGCGAGCCGGGGCGGCACGAGCTGGACGCGTGCGCGCTCTGCGCCAAGCCGCTGAAGCGCGACAGCGACGTCTTCATGTACAGAGGGGACACCCCCTTCTGCAGCCAGGAGTGCCGCCACGAGCAGATGCGCCTCGACGCCGTCTGCGAGAGGCACGCCGCCCGGAGGATGCAGCGGTACTCGGCGGCCGCGGAGTCCCATCGCGGCGGCCAGCGAGAGTCCAGGAAGGTGTCCATCGCGAGCTAGCTAGCACACCGGACAGAGTCCGTAGTCGATGGAATTTTTTCTTCAAGCAACAAGATCTGACCTCCAAAGAACCGTCGGTTCGGGGGGGTGGCATCTGATGTTTCCGGCGGTATGGCAACCGTAAGCGGGCGATGCATCTCGGCGCTGCCATGGCCGGAGGAAGGAACTAGGAAGATTAGTTCCCCGTAGCTTTGCCGTGGTGTGTCCATGGCGAGCTAATTAAGCTGCGCGGTTGGTGGAAATTGTAGCTGTTCTCTTACTGAGTTCCTGGTCTGTGCTGTGGCGCTCAATTGTTTTAGTTGGAAATGAAATAGAAAAGGGCCTGGATCTGAACAAAGCAATCAAACATGATTCAGTGTGTTTTACCTTCAGATTGGGTCACTCTAGCGCCCTCTATGGCTCTATTATCTTGTTTCCCTTGTGACTGCATCTTTTTTTATTGTTTAGAAACTCCTAGTTTCTGGATTTATGTACGAGAGGCTAATTCCAGATCGACACCGTGCAACTGAACTACAATTGTAAACAGGAAATCATGGCAGCCAATAGAAATATTGTTACCCAAAATTTTGTTATGTTCTCCGAATTGATAACCCAGATTAATCTGGACAAACAATGCAAGTTACGACCGTAGAACATGTAAAAACCATAGATAAGATCTTGCGTTATGCGTTCCACTTCCACATGATCTTGCGTTAAGGTCTCTGTCTCATTCATCACATCGGTCGATTTTACAAATATGTTGATCTAAAAACAATATTCAACGTGTTATAGCAATTTATTTGTCTAGTACAAAACATCATTGTCTTAATCGATTGAGGTGTCAGCTCTATGGTTTTGTTCCTACATATCTATAAAATTGTTCAAATCATTGTAATAGTTTGTTCATTAAGCGGAAAAAAATGTAGTATATGTTCTCATAGTTCAAACATACGTTAAATTTGTCACGAATCTTAACACTGAATCATTTGTACTCGGCATTAATCGAGGGTAAGCAAAATCTCCCTGTATAATTTTGCGGCTAATGCTCCTTCATACTCCGTAGTAAAAGATATACAGTGCTCAGAATTAATACATGTTGTACAATGGATGTTTTGTACTGTCAAGTTTGGTTGCTCAATTTGTCATGCTCCAAAGGAAAGCGCAAGCACTCTTACTTTCTCCTTCCTGGTTTGTCCTTTTTTTTTATTGATTGATTGGTTTGTCCTATTGACTACAGAGTACGTAGCAAAGCAATCAAAGGAGAGTGAAAAAACCACAATTTCTTATTTGCGGAGTGAGTAAAGCAAATTGCCACAATAAGAAAAATTATCACCATCTTCTTTTGTTTTATTTCTGGACGTCTCTCTCACGACTCATCGCCGAGTCAGAGCCATCTGGAGATGATGCATCATTGCTTGGCGTGCTGAGGAATGGTGTGGACAGCGCACATAGAACCAATCATGTGTCCCCTAAGTCGTCACCACCAAGTAGACCGTGACTCAGTGAATATGCAGCAATACATATCATCTACGGACTCTAGTTGGAAGACAAAATGGAGAACCCCAATACTTTACTCGGATTCACACTCTGCATCCAAGGTTTGGTGGTCGACAACGAACAAACTTCCAAATAAATCGCCGTGCATATCAGTATACAATTTGTAGCGATGCTTTCTTCCAGGGGAGATGTCGATCTTCTCCGAGATGATTATGCCCAATGCTTCACCGTCAAGCCACAAAAACAAATTGTGCGCAGATCTCAAGCAAAGCTGCTCCCCAGGACGAAGCCTGCCTGCCCTGCGGCAAGAACGCTAGCTGGAGTGACAAGTGCTGACGGAATCTTGAGCCAAGGTGCTTCCCCGTGATGCAAGACGAGCACGACCCCCTAGATTAACAAACCAGCCCACTAGCCCACCACTCAGTTAAACAACCCACTTCACATTTTCTCCAGCTGCATTCTTCCCTCCCAAGTATCGAGACTGCAAACTCTCAAAAAAAAAAAAACTATCAAGACTGCAGATTCTCAACAACAAAAAAAGTATCAAGACTGCAAAATTTTGATTGGGGAGCATAGACAAGGTGTACCAGTTTTCTATTTCTGTTTTCCTCTTTAATAAATGATCACGCAAAGTACACTCCACGATAGGCACTGGCATTGATAAAACTTTTTTTTTTTGCGATGACTGGCATTGATAATTTGCCATCTATCCAAGCACACATGAATGGGTGTTGTATGAACTTGTTGCCGTGGTGGATTTATTAATTTAAAGCAGGGCTCAGCTTGAGCCTTTGGTCTTTATAATTTGCCATCTATTATTAGCGTGGCTAACCATGTGGAGAGCAAGTCTCGTATGTGGGCAGAAAGGCTCGCGCCCTAATTAGGAGCACTAGTAGCTATAGCATTAGTTTAAGCAAAGCTGCCTAATCTTAATACAATGTTTTGAGATGTGCCTAACCTTGCATAGTTACAAGTACAACGAGATGATATGATTCCCGACCTTTTCCGACTAGAGTCTAGAGCCACGCCGTGTTATTATTTAATGATTGTTAAGGCTAATACCAACTCGGCTATTTTGCCACGAAAATAAAATCATCGCTTTATGTTTTATTTATACATGGTATCTTCAAACTTGTAGCAATTCATTCTTAGGATTTTCTATAGATTGCATTTGGATTAAAAGGACCGTGCTATCCAAATTTCTATGGATTATATAGCAATTTAAAGGAATCACTCAATTCTCTTTTTAAGGTTCAACGGTGTAGGATCGGAGCACTCTTTGGTGTTGTTCGTGTGTTCAATCAAAATTACTATTTTTGTATTTAGTTTTTATGTTATGCAATCCTATATTTTGCCCTAGTAAACATGTCAGTGTTTGTCAATCCTACAATTCGTATGGGGCCTTATAAATTGGATGAATGACGCGTTGTATGACATAAGTTTTGCGTTACAACTTACAAGCCTCATCGGGTTTTTATAAAGTTTTCTTTTTATAAATCTTGCATTAAAAAAGGGCACCTCAAATTTAGTTATTTTCTAAAGGTTGTAGTGTTAGCTATATTTTAAGAGTTTTCATGTACGACTACATTTAGTGTTTTAGAATATCTAAATCAATAGGGACGTTCAATAGTGATGTTTTTGTTTTTGAAGTTTGCGTAAAAAAAAGGAGCGATATCTTCTTTCATTAGTCGGGACCCCAGTCGACGTCTCACGGACATAACATTATTGATGTCGTCCTCGTCTCGGTGGAGTCGAGCCAAGTACGTGTGCCGCGTTCACCATCTGGACAACCACTGCTCTCCAGCCTTGCCCATTGGCGGAGCCACACTTTGGCTGTGTAGTCACTTGACTACACATCATTTTGAGAAAAGCTTCATATTTAGAGAAAAAATATGCGAAAAATACAAAATTATTACAAATACATATGTTTGACATCACAAGATTGAATTGACATCATAGATTTGTGTTCCTGGCTACGCCACTGGCCTTGCCCATGCGAAAGAATAAACAAGACGAGCCGCTCCATCATCCATGGGGCGCGGCGGTTTTCCCTCAGCCTCCACAACACATTTTTGTTACTTTTTGGCCCATATGCGCTGTGCTTGATATGTCCAGTTTGTCTTATGTGGTTAAATGTACTAGTGTATCTGTGATGCTAATTTCAATAATTAATTTAATACAGAAATTGCTTAATATTCAAGCAAGAACAGCGCGTACAATCGTATGCACGTAGAAATCGAATCAACACGTGAGTGAGCTGTTGCTCCAAATAAAATTGATGTTAGTTTTTTTTTTGACACATCCAACTTCCACGTATATTCACCGATCATCCACATACACAGTACATAGATCGAAAACAAAGGAAGAATAACAATACGAGGAGGATCCAGAGCCAGCATCGAGAGCCGCAGCTCCGCCGGCGACGAAGACGAAGGTCAGCAACCACCTTACCACTGCCTGGGCACATTCAAACCCTTGAGAGACGCCGCCTAGCCTGCCCGCCGCGCCGCGACGGACCTCTTGTCGATGAACACGCAGGGCAGACGCCCCCCTGGCACCGCTTCCCCGCTTTGCCTCGGCCGCCATCGGATCCGCCGCAGGAAGAAGCTGGAGATCCCGTCCAGCCCTGGACGAGCGACACGACTCCAGCGCCGCCGCACCGCAGCAGCTGGAGAAGAAGACCGCGCACGGCAGATCCCTGGATCCGCGAGCACGGAGAGGTCGACGACCGCGCGACGTAGCCCCACCGGAGCTCCACCGCCGGAGAGGAAGGACGCCGACGCCAAAACCCCACCGACCGCACCACCGCCTCCACAGCGCCGCCGGCGGGAACCCACACACCCCTACTCTATGTACACGAAGGGATCCGGGGATCCCCCACCCACCCGCCGCCGGAGCGGACGGGGGGAGAGAGATCCCACGGATCCGCGACGGCGAGAGCGCGGCGCGCAGGCGATTCCAAGAAATCGCCCTTCTCTGCACTGTAGCGAGGAGGAGGAGGGGAAAGTGCGCCCTTTTAGGTTAGTTTCTCTTCACGAAGACACACTGCGACTACGTACTTACGGTCGTACAGGGCAATGTATCGACGATCGATGCAATGTATCCATCCACGCCGCGTCATTCGATCTTGGATCTTCCCTGCCAACAGGCTTAGTAAATTGGGCCGACTGTCGACGCAGGTCATGATGGGAAAAGCCAGGAGACCCTTGGTTGCTTATAGAGGATACCGGCCCAAAAGTACAGCCCAGTGCACCGAGGCATGCACCACACCTTCGAAATTCCGGTGACTTTTATTAGTACCACATCGGTCGCGTAAGGTAGATTGAATGTGTTTATAAGCCCCTGCGAGAGGCAGGGAAGCACAGAGCGGTCGGCTCTGTCAGCAAACTCAAATGGTATAAGCAATTTGTTCATTAGTAGGTCTGATTCTGAGGTCCACACGACACGTGTGTATTGTTTTTTGAGTTGCGGTAAATAACTCACTTCACTTTTTTCAGCGGTACTAGTTGACGTGCACGTGCAACGCACGTCTTCACAATATGCGGAAAAATATTCTTCACAATATGCAGCAAAATATACGTGTGTAAGGAATTTTGTATTGAACCAATTTTTAAACCACTTACAAAAGCATTTATGAACCATGCAAAATACATGGTATACTTGTCTCAGAGTTAAAATAGAAGAGTAAAAACAAACTTCTTTGGCTACTTTGACAAAGCAATCCGTTTTGTTTGTAGTTAAATAATACTTTGTTGATGGTTTTTGAAATTTCAGATGACACATTTTTTACAATTGATTAATACATATACAAATCTAATAAATATTAAGTTCAACTTTCCTGGCCCAATGTGGAATCTTAGCGACGTGAACAACAATTAGCCGAAGATTAAAAGATGGGCATTTAGAAACAGTATAAAAAATTATAAAAACTTGGAGAAATTAAACCTTTTCCTTCCTCAATTTTGAAGCTAATATCACTGCGTACTGATGATAGTAAATCCGCAGTGCCTTACAGAAGCATGTCAACATATCAAACCATACTACTCAGGCAATCAAATATCAACAATCAACTACATGGGTAGGTTTAGATTTTTAATAAAAAAAGAACTGGACAGAGAAGCATCAATACAATTACACTTGTATTGAGCTTCCAACTGAAGCATTACGGAAATTTACAAGGTGCAAGTTCTTCATAATATCTAGTGTCACCTCTTCGGCTTGTTGCACCTCTACACCAGTGAACACGACTGCACTGTCCGCTGTGAGAACATCATCCTGGAACTGAGCCACTCGCTGAGCAGCATGTATCCTAGCAGCTTGAAGCAAACAGTGCAGGCCTGCTGGCATTAAACAATGGTTAACGACTTTATATTATCCGCTCCTCTAATGTTTTGTGACCTTCAATGGTTAACGACTTACATATGGTCAATTGGTCAATATGAAAGAAAAGATATGTTACAGGAGAGATGAAGGAAGTATATTTGTTTGCTACCTTTTTGACTGAGTGAAGATGACTATAGGCCAAGTAGGAATCAGTTGCAGAGGATTAAACCATGCTTATATAGTATTTACCTGCAAACCAAGAGTAGAATATTGTGAGGTGTTACCACTACCAATACAAATTTTACTCTAGCTGGTGTAGCATCGGAGGGAGAAACTATAATGCAGATTAGAGAGAAGAGGCCTATGAAAATTTTCAGTACCCATGGTGAGTATGGTACTTAATATTTTCTGCATCAAGGTTGTTCTGTAAAATTTTGCGGCTAAAAGAACACACCATAATAGATTCTGTACTGGAGAGCATAATAAAATGAGAAGGTAAATCAAATATTTGAAATAAATAATGATGCTACATATTAACATCAAGTTGACCTGTAAACCGAGGCATTGCATTTACAGATTCCTATTTACTATGTGTGCCAATATATTTACCAGCTGTGGTACAACAAAAAGGAGTTCAGAGGCAGGACCTCCTGTCTCCTAGCGAATGCAGCATATCTTCTGATGTATCATGCACAAAGCATATGCAATTATAAGTCTATGGACATACTTCCATTGTGGCCATACCCAAACATGTACATAAGAGAATTCTGTTGCTTAAATTTCAATCTAAATTTCCCTCTCCTCTGGTAACGACATGCATATATTGATAATCAGATGGATGACTGAAGCTTGTAAATGAAAAAAAGAGACTACAGAAATTGCATTGCGGAACATGGTATCGAAATAACACAAAGAAATAGGAAATGCATAGCATACCATGGTACAGAAAGTATGTACCTACTCTAGTAGTAAGAGAAAGGCCAAGGAGTATATAGCAGTGAGCGTAGGTAGTGGTAGTGAAGGAAGTTGGGTACCTTATCTTACCTTGGATATAATATGCTTGGGTTCAGGCCCAATCAAGCGGCCCTGATGAGACCGATGCCAATGTTTCCAGCACCCTGAACCTTGAGGGCCAGGCTCCGTATCGTAGGAGACGAACTTGGGGCCATCGAGTTCGTATCTACCTTAGCCCCAAAACCTGCAAAAGCTCGTGCGCAAAGAGAAATCCCAAATTAAGCATCTTTAGAGAGAAATTTAGGCAGCGGATCGACGGATCGACCTCACGACCTGGCAGCTGCTCACCAAGGCACAACCTGCGCGGCGTTTGTCGCCCTGCCCTTCCCTCTCCAGATGTGGCGGCGCCACGGGCCTTGCCGCCTCTGCAGCTTTCCACTGGGGCACACCGCGGAGGAGGCACGGACGGCGCTGCTTGAGAGGCGCGTGGGCGGACGACGATGAAGGTGGTCCGGACTCGAGAGGCGGCGGAAGAATCGCCGGAGGTCGCACCACGGCGGCGGGGATCGAGGCGTCGCACGGTGGCCGCGGAATCGCCGGAGGAGCGCGCATCCGTGCGAGGTGACCATGCGGCCGCCCGACTTGGCTCCGTTCATAGCTGGAGGTGGTGGGGAGGGGGGAGGGCTGGACTGGGGCGAGCACAGGGTTGGAGACGGCGGAGGCGAGGCGCGTAAGGGCGAGGAGGGATTGGGACGGGAGAAGGGGAGCGGTGAAGGAAGGCAGGGGCAGGGGCGGACCAGGGCGCGACGTGTCTGGGAGAGGATAATAAAAGAAACGAAACGGTACGATGGCATTAGCAGTATTATGTGATTTGGTGGGAGGGTAAAACGGGCAAAAGTGGATTTGTGTTGAGTTGTCAAACATTGGATCGATCTGGACCGTTGGCCAAATATTGAAGGGCTCAGATTCAATGTATCAACACAAGTTTGCTCTTTTAATAGTACTAGTGGACGTGCACGTGCAACGCACGTCTCATAAGTTATTATATTATAAACACGTATTTGAATCTATATTTGTTTCACTTAGTTATTTTACCAAGCCATTTAAATAGATTTCTTGATAAAAATTAAAATCAGACCATATATCTTTTGAGAATTATTTCACTCTCATTCCAGATAGCAATAGTGACATTTGAAGAGGGTGTTTGTTATTTTTCTTTGGGATTGTTGATATAATTTATCTTTTTTCGCTTGTGGAACACATGTGTACTACACAGAAAAGAGCATAACAATTAGTCAAATTAAATCGGCCTCCAAGCCTGCGGTCATGAGCACCTCGCCTGGCTCCGCCTACCGCCGCCTCCTTGCGTTCCTCCGCCGCCTCACCAGGAAGATCCCGCCTCGACGGCCTTTCTCCGCCTACGTCCTACCTCGTTCGCCCGGCAAATCTCATATGAAATGGAAACATCAAAGACGATTTAAGAAAACTGCCAAGCATCAAGTGGAGCTCTGCTTAAAATTTCTAAGCTTATCCTTTAACCTGCTATGAAGAAACAAGTCACATAAAGTCTGTTACTATGCTTGGTAAATAAGATAATTATCTCCTCTCATATTTCTCCTCATATGCGGTAATATATTCTACTGCAACTTGATTAATACAAAAGGCTGCTAGCCAAAAAGTGGTTTTGCCAAATGAACTATATTGCATCGTATTGCTAAGTGGGCTTTAAAATGAGCACTGTGTCACCTCTATTTTTCTTCAATCCGAGGCGTGCAATTGCACATGTGATGGGTAGTTGTATAAGACCTCAATTGAAGGTATGGTAGTTTATACTTGTGCACGGCGAGGGGACAGTCGCGACCTGCTGCTACTTGTTTGTCAGGAGAGGAGACCCATAAGAACGGATTGAGGCAGGTTTTCCTGTGTGCGCGGGCGCCAGATTGTTTACTCCTGCAGTCCTGCAGTTGTCCTTCGAGGAAACGATATGGAATCGTGATAAACCACACCATGCATGGCATCTTCTCGGCAGAAATAAAATCAAAATTAAAAACTTCCATGGCAACGGACGGACAGAGTTGGTCATGAGGGACAGCGGCGTCTCGCCGTCCTCGACGACGGCATTGACCACGGATGACATGGACGACAGCAAGCTAAGATCGAGCCGGCTGAGCTCACCGCTCCTGCTCCCGCCAGGAAGAACGACATCACGATCGCCCGAGCTACTCAGATGCATGTTGCGTCCGTCCACTGTGGAGTTCTCGCAGGAGGTCCATAACGACGCAGAGGAGCATGCCGTGCTGCCGTGCCTGGCGTTTGGCTCCGAGGACGGCTACAGGGCCTTCTCCCTGGCCGAGGGCCACATGCACGGCGATGTCGCCATGCGGCTGGCGCGCGGCCGCCGACACGTACCGTCCCACGGAGGGAAGGTGTTCGTGACGGAGATGTGCGGCCGGTACCCGTGCCACCTCGTGGACCCGTTCACCGGCGAGGTGACGCCGATCCCGGACCTGCCCATCCCGTTCTCCGAGGAGACGCCGATGTCTGTCACGAGCGACGAGCCCGCCCGGTTCCGCCTCTCCACGGACGACGGGTTCGCCTGGGACTGGTCCCCGCGCGGCGTCATGGTGGCGCGCGGCGACACGGCGTTCTTCTGCGAGACAGGTGGCGGCGAGTGGACGCCGGTGCACAGGTGGAGGCAAGGCTCGGCCTAACTCAGGAAAAGACAAAAATAACGATTCGGAGATGAGTGGCAATTTAGTAGTATTAAGTGATTTGGTGGGAGGGTAAAACGGGAAAAATCGGACATTGTTGAGTTGTCAAACATTGGGACGATCTGAACTGTTTGATCGGATATTGAACGGTCCAGATTTAAAGTATCCCAACAAGTTTGCTCTTTTAATAGTAGTATAGACTAGTAGGACTGCACGTGCAACACACGTCTTCACAAAATACAGCAAAATATATGTGTGTGTGATGTTTGCTTGAACCAATTTTAAATAACTATTACTACATACTCCTTCCGTTACAAATTAGTTGACTTGCATTTGTCTAAATACAGATGTACCTGTATTTATTTAATGTCTAGATATATCCATATTTTGACAAATGTTAGTCAACTAATTTGGAACGGAGGGAGTACAACCAAAAACCATGGTAGTTTTCAGATCTTTCAGCTATAATCTCCCTGCACGTATATAGTCCCAACTAAAACATATCAGTTAAAATCCAGCTAGTTGGATTGTTTGCTCAGAGGCAGGGCCATGGGATAATGACGAGCAGGCTTGTGCGCCCACATTGGTCTGCTCATACTGCCCTGGACATTTTGCCAATAAGAGAAGAGTAATCTCAGTTTGGGAATTCGAAAAGGGGTGAACAGTCCAGGTCATAATTTTGTTGAAATACTTAAGAGGCTTGGAGAGTAACTGTTACAACAGACAACTGACAGAGCATGCCGTCGTCGTTTAAAAATAATTCAATTAAATAAATAGAGAGGTTTACCTGAAACACGTAACTGAATATGCACTACTGCCAAAACTTCACCATGGTGTTTCAATAGTCAGTTAACCGTGAGCTGAAATCAACAAAGACGACACACCAGCACGGATACATTGCGGTGGCAAAACATAATCGGTACAACCTGACCATTGCGAACAGGTAGCTCAAGCTTCAGGTCCTGTTAGAGCCTCCTCCCCCGCGAAGAAGTCGAGATCGGACATGACGCCTGCGCTGTGCTGTGCCAGCCAGTTCCTCTTGGCGGTAGCCCTCGTCTGGTCGTAGAAGCAGAGGCGGAGCCAGGCCCCAGGCCACCCTGGCCGTGGCCCTGGGCATGAAGGCTAAATCCTTTGAGCACTGTTTATGACTGTAGCAATTTACCTTTGTTTAGCACTAATTTGACAGGTTTTGCCCGGGGCGTGGCTCCATCCTGGCTTCGCCACTGCGTAGAAGGAATCGTTAATGGCCACAGCGTTGGTGTGATGAAGCAGGGATCCACGTCCCCGGAGAATCCCATCTTTGTGTAGCTACCATGGTCACTTGGATCAACATCGTGCGTTCAACCCCCACCGCGCATTGTGCGCGCAGATCTTGTACGCAAGTCAGGGTCCATCGTGCGACGCCGGGTACCGGTGCGGCTCCTGATGGCGGAGGCGGCGCTCCTCGACTTGGGAAGGGCAGCTGGGCAGGGCGGGGACGTGCGGGCGCAGTAGCATGTTGGGGTTGGCATGCGCCAGTGGGGTTCCGCATCGCCACGGTTCCTACCAGGCTCCCATCGAAGCTGTCGTCTGCCGTCCGTTGCCACTCGCCACCGACAGCACGCCGCCAATCACCATCAGCGCCATGAAGCAGTCAGAGACAAAGACCGCCAGCCCAGCGCCCTCCTGACTCGCCTCTTGTCAAACATTGGGACGATCTGCGCTGTTTGATCGGATATTGAACGACACAGATTTAATGTATCCCAACAAGTTTGCTCTTTTAATAGTAGTATAGAAAAACGGTTAACTGCATCTACTCTACACGACCGTGACAGTGACACGGCGACAGTTCATAGCGTTTAGCGAGTTTTGTTAAGTTGTTGAATATAAATGGCTCGCTCTCTTCTTTACTGCCAGAACTTCCTTTGCAATATTGCAACGAAAAGAAAATACAAACAGTGCGTTCCCTGCTCATCGGAGAAGACTGAAGAGAGAGACTTGTCTGCCATGCCACGCTCCCGTGTGCTCCTCGCTTTCAAACCTCACTCCACGTAATCAAAACCAGTCAACTGGCCAACCTGCGAGTCCCCAGGCGACTTCAGTCCATCGCCCACCACCGCACGCCTCCTTCGCCATTAACGCCTCCATAACTCTGGGCCACCAACCTGCCGCGCTCGCTCCGTTGATCGTCACTCACACCGTGCGCTTAAATGAACCACCACCAGCCGCACCCTCTCCAAGTATCCCAACATTTGAGATTCACAGAACCTGCTCCTCCAAGAGACTCACTGCTTCTTCCACCTTCAGAATGCAGCGCGCCTGCATCTTCTACCACCGGTTGCTTCCGGAGCGCGCGACGCCGTTGGAGATCCCCCTCCAACCGCCCAGCCTTCATCAAGTCTTTCAAGCGCATTGGGATATCCTCGGCCGCGACCGCAGTCCGCCTCGCCACCTCGCCGTCGGAGAGGCGCGCGCCCCACCTGGAGTCTGCCACCTTTTACGTCAAGCTGTCCATCTTCCCGGACGACACGGAGCGCACCGCGTACGCGTACATCAACCCGGACACGCTCCCGTGCCGCGCCAATCCTGAGCCCTTCATCCGCCGCGTCTTCTGCACCCTGGCGCTCGACCTGCCGTAGACCTTCGAGATCCTCAGCCCCCGATTCGAAGCAGAGGCCGTGGTGCGCTTCCGCACACAGGCCCAGCGGGAGGCGGCCATGCGCAGGCAGCCGTTCCGGCGCGACGGCGCCACGGTGGAGCTCGCGGCCTTCCGGATGATACCCGTCTCCGACACCGGTAACTACATGGTTCACATCGCCCTGCACAACTACCCCATCGAGCAGCGGGGCCCTAAGGATGTCGTGTTCCGGGAGCACACGGGAGAACAAAAGAAACGAAAGGGTACGGTGGCAATTTGGTCGTATTATGTGATTTAGTGGGAGGGTAAAACGGTCTAAAACAGACATTGTTGAGTTGTCAAACATTGGGACGATCTGGGCTGTTTGATCGGATATTGAACGGTACAGATTTAATGTATTCCAACAAGTTTGCTCTTTTAATAGTAGTATAGACTAGTTGACATGTACGTGCAATGCACGTTTCATAATTAAAGGGGCAATTTACAAGTAGGAAATATTGCACATCCAATGTACGTGCTGACTAATACATACACAATAATTAAGAGGTCATTTCAGCGACATATTAGCAAGTTTAAACAAAATTCGAATGTGACATCATTTCAGCTACATGTTGCCAAGTTTAAACAAAATACCTTTCCCTTCTTACCTTCGACGCATCTCACAAATAGAGTTTAGCATTTGAAAATCGATGGTATTTACAGAAAAAGAAGACATTTCTTTAGGATTGTGTAACTTGAAATAAAAAGAAAGGATACACAGAAATTATGGGAATGCAAAGTATTGAATTCTTTAAAGACAAATGGGTACCTCAATGCCTATCCTACTATTTAGGCCAGGCCCAACAGTTGTGTAGTAGAAGCAGAAGTAGAACACATGCATGGGAAAATTGATGCTCCGTCAGACCTGCAAGAAAACAACTAGATTCAAGTGCAAAGACAGCTACGAAAAGAGCCCTATATAGCTACAAGGAGTATTTTCTAATGGACAACAGCATATGCAAGAGCTAATTGCCTTCTACAGATCTCTTGTAAGATTTTGTTAAACATGGTGATCAGGAGCGAACCCCTTGTCTTAGTTCTGGCTTCTTCTCTCATCCGTCGATGTTCGTCTCGCTTGACCCCCGTGCTCCATCACTCCTGCTCATAAAAGCATCACACTTATCGAGTTTTAGTTCTAGAGCGTACCAGTAAGAAGAAAATGGAAAACATGAACTATATTACAGTTGAAAAACAATTTAAAACTAATCTTCCATGAATATTAGCATTACAGGAAACTGCATTGGGCCAACATGTATTTTGAGCTGCAAGAGCACTGCTACATCTTAATTCGTCTGATTCAATTTCCCAAGCAGGGGAATGTCTTAATTCAATCAAACAGATAGCCTAACACAAGAATGCATCTAAAGCTACCGGAACTAAGCACTATGGACTATTCCTCCTAATTGGAGGATCAGGCAAAATTTGGAACAGATTCACTGAACGGCATGCATGCATGAGCTAATACTTGTCCAAGATGAAACAGAATCAGAGACTTTTCCCTTCCCAACTGCAGGAAGTAGAGCTAGATTACACACTAATTAGGTGGTCTAGACTGAAGACAAGCGGTAGCCAAATAGTAATAACGATACATCGACAGAAGATTTAAGTAAACACATCATAAATCCGTGATAGCAGCTTTCATAAATCCGTGATTTATTTGGAGACAGCAGAACCTATTGGCTATTAGTACTGCGACCAATAGTTTAACTAATCTGAAATATGCAAATCTGGTATCGAGTTTGGGGCTTGATGTGAGATATCCATGTATGAATTCAATTGGGCCGCAGTAGCTCACTATGAAGATCTTCTGTCAAAGACAGGACGGGGCTTTCGCGTTTCAAGAAGACCCTTGACCTGACGATTCTAAAATTGGTTCAAGAACAAAGTACCTCGTGCAGCAGTCCAGTGAATCGGGATGGAGGTGACTGAAGGCACTCTGGGGCGGCGTCCAGCGGAAAGGCCCTTCGGCCCCCCGCAGGAAGGCTCTGCGGGTGGTCGCTTGGGGGAGCGGTAGGCGAGACGGCGCTGCAGCGGACGGCGGGCAAGTTCTCCGGGATGTGACTTGGAGCAGCGGCTGTCGGGAAGGTGCTGCGGAGATAGGCGGGACAACACTGCGGCGGCCGGCGGGCAGGTTCTTCGGGAGGCGTCTTGTGGCTGCGTCCGGTGGCCGCCGGAACACGGAGCCGGCACTGTCGTCCCTGCCCGCTCTGCGTCGGCCGGTCGATAGGACGCTGCAGCTCTCTGGTTCCGGTGCTGTTCGCCCGGCGGCCAACACGCACGAAGCGAGGCAGGCGTCGCGCGCGGTCGTCGGGAACCGCCGGTCGGGCGCGTCGGGCGGGGATGGAGGGTGGCCGGCGGCGGGACGGTGCGTCGGGCTGGTCGTGCACGCACCACATTGTTATGTTTTTTAATTTCTTTTAGCGGTGTCAAATCTCGTAATTATCACGAAACAAAATAAAACGAACCGGTACGATGGCATTAGCAGTATTATGTGATTTGGTGGGAGGGTAAAACGGACAAAAGTGGATTTGTGTTGAGTTGTCAAACATTGGAGCGATCTGGACCGTTGGCCAAATATTGAAGAGCTCAGATTCAATGTATCAACACAAGTTTGCTCTTTTAATAGTACTAGTACACGTGCACGTGCAACGCACGTCAAATAATGTTTGTTTTTACGTCTCTGGTGGTTTATAACATTACTGACTAAATTAAACCTACACGTGAAATTTATAATTGCAGAACTACATTATATTGTCCATTGTACATTTCAAAAAATAATATGTCAAATTTTACCAACACAAAATAATTGTTTCTTTAGCTCTGAAGTTATATGTACTCTATGTCTCCAACTTATTCTAACCAAATTTGAAGAAAATTGTGAAAGCACCAAATATATTGTTATCTTGTTTGGCACAAGTATCACATCATAACACAAAAATCATTACTTTATTGCGAATAATTTATCATCAACATAACCATATTCCTTGCTTGAGTTCGATTATGCTCAGACAATAAGCAAACTCTTTTGAGCAACAATTCATCGACATACTGGGACGAAATTTGCTGCGAAATAGCATAATCTAGAGTTGATAAATTTCATGGTAGGGGAGTGGCACCTTTATCGACCAGAGGGAGCAGACAAGTGCTGCCAATGGAAATGCAGGGGTTACCTTAACCACAGAGAGCTGGTGTAGAACGACATGAAGTTAAAAATAAATAAATCTTTTCATGTCCTTACATTAAGAATTAAAAGATAAGAATGACGGAGGCAGTATCTACAACATATGGAAGATGAGAGAAAAATTCATTATCTGCTTTTGCAAGAACCAATAATTATAAGAATAAGAGGCAATTAAAATAGTTTGAAGACCTCACAACACGGTTTGCATCATCTGCTCTGTAAGCAAATGCATACTCCCTACATAGATAATAATTTGGTCTCTTTAGTTTATAAAAAGTTAAATGGCTTAGGCTATACAGTCAGAATAACTATAGACCTAGATACGTAGATGATAATTTGGTCTCATTAATTAATTTGCAAAAAGGAAAAATCAGGAAGTTAGGAATGTGAACGGCAACAAGTGATCATTGGCTCCATAATTTTCCCTCAAAATCTTTTAAAAGGCTGTACACAGATCACGCCAAAGATCTGAGAAATATAACTTGAGAAGGGCAGAATGTGCTCATGAAAAACCAGCGTGATTGCTCAAGCAGTTGGCATGTATAAACAATTTAACTTAAACCTGTCCTAAGAGAATCGATGAACCAGAACCAAATATTGTACAATGGCCTACTAAATACAGTTGTTTCCGCTCAAATACAGGTCCATTGATCAACGCCACGAAAGCTGTGCGAACCTGAAGAAAGTACGTCTGACGACCGTGGTCGAATTGCAGGGAAGTAGTGGAGTTTCGTGCGTCCATCCGTCCGGAGCAGGGGACGTGCAGGCTGGCGCGGGTGTTGGCGTACCGGCGTAGTTGCGTGGAGAGGGGCCTCGTATTCCTGGCAAGGCCGGGCCCACAGTGGTTCCAAATGGTGCGGCCCGCACAGGGCCCATGAATTTTAGGGGCCCCAAATTTTTAGTTATGCCTATATATATTTCTATAGCATCTGAATGTATGGCTGTATTCTAAACGCTGGGCAGAGGCCCCGCTGGCGCGTCGTCCGTCTCCCGCGTGCGATAGGAAGCAGAGCAGGCCCCGCAGTGGCGTCTATCTCTCGCAGGCTCTAGTCTCTCGTGTAGTCGTGTGGGCCGTGGGCGAGCTGAAGCCTGAATACGAAACGGCATCGACGCACGACTCGTACTGATCGATCTGCTCGCCGAGACGCGAGTCGCCGACGCACGCACGGACGCACGACGCTAGCAACTAGCAACAGACGACGCATCGATCGATCAATCTTATCCAGGCATCCACAGCTCCGATGCGCCGGCCGCCGGCGACGGGTTTCACACTTCAATTTTATTTAATTCATCTCTAGTATCTGATCGCATCCACAGTTTCACACTTCAATTTCATTTTATTCATCTCTTGTATCTTGTGTTACAATATATAGATTTAACTCATGGGGAAACAAAAAGATTTGAACAATATCAGGGTTTCTAGAAATTCTTATTTACCTCAGAAACATTGCGCTCACTGGATTATAATAGTTTGAAGTCTTCTTGCGATCATCTTGAGGCCGACCTTAAAAATGGTAAACAATCTGATATTGATGCCAATGATCTGTTTGTTGAGCTAAAGCAAAAATTCATGCCAAAAGAAAATATTAGGCCTGTTAAAGTTTTGAGGTTTATAAATCAACATGTTTGTTTTCCCCATGCAAGCATTGCATATGAAGTTTTGTTGACCATTCCTGTGACGGTTGCATATAAACGTTATGCAACTTTGATTTAAATAGGTATGATTCTCAATATATTCAATTGTTACGTAAATACTATGTCGTATACATTAAAATTATTTATTAGTTCAAATTTTCGTGTAAGATAGGGCCCATTTTTAGATTTTCGCACAGGGCCCCGGATTTTGCCGGACCAGCCCTGATTCCTGGGATGGCCTTGTTTAGCCGGCGTGGAGCAGGACCCTCCCGTGCAGGTCGTCGCAGGCCTAGAGCAGGTCCCGTGCTCGACGGACCTCGTTTTCTTGACGTGGAGGATGGCGATGGCGGGAGGACCCCAGGCATGAAGACCCCAGGCATGAAGACCTCGTTTCCATTCGTCCCGTCCCTGTTCAGGTCGTCGCCCGAGCGCGTCGCGGCCTACTTTGGGAACGCGTTGTGCGCGCGCGTTCTCTGCTCCTACCTGGGCGCCTACTCGCCACTCGCAACCATCAGCCCGCTCGCGGCCGCGCATAGCCTCCGCATCTCCTCGGCGTTCCAGGCGTACAACGCGCTCTCGCCGCTCGTCAAATTCTCGCACTTCACGGCCAACAGGTCATCCTGCAGGCGCTTCACGGCGAGGACCGCTACCACGTGATCGACCTCGACATCATGCAGGGGCTGCAGTGGCCGGGGCTCTTCCATATGCTCACGTCCCGCCCCTGCACATGCAGGCTGCTTTCGCTCCGGGTCACTGGGCTCGGCGCCTCGCTCGACGTCCTCGAGTCCCCGTCGGTGTCCCCCACGTCGCAGCAACAGAAGAAGGCGGGGCCATAGCTGTGGAGTCACGGTGAGGCGCTTCACGGCGAGGACCGCTACCACGTGATCGACCTCGACATCATGCAGGGGCTGCAGTGGCCGGGGCTCTTCCATATGCTCACGTCCCGCCCCTGCACATGCAGGCTGCTTTCGCTCCGGGTCACTGGGCTCGGCGCCTCGCTCGACGTCCTCGAGTCCCCGTCGGTGTCCCCCACGTCGCAACAACAGAAGAGGGCGGGGCCATAGCTGTGGAGTCACGGTGAGGTTCCGGCGGCAGCCATGTGGCAGACGAAGAAGAACGCCATGGGAGAGGAGAAAAGAGAAATAGAATAACGAACCGGTACGGTGGCAGTTAAGTAGTATTATGTGATTTGGTGGGAGGGCAAAACGGTACAAAATGGACATTGTTGAGTTGTCAAACATTGGGGCAATCTGGAGCGTCGATCGGATATTTGAACGGCACAGATTTAAAGTATCCCAACATGTTTGCTCTTTTAATAATAGTATAGATATAGAAGTATAGATTCTTCCCTCCGAAGTATGAAAACTGCACAAACAAAAAAGTATGAAAACTGCAAGATTTTGATTTGGGGAGCATAGACAGGAACTGCGTCTACTGTTCACAAGGTGCCTTTCCGGTCCGACGTGCATGCAGCACAGCTCCGAAAATTCCCTGATGACACTTACTAATAAAATGGTCATCTCGATTTATTTTATATTTCTTTTACCTTCTCCCTTTAATAAAAAGATCATGCAAAGTACGCTTCATGATAGGCACTGGCAACGCTAATTTGGCATCTATTATTAGTGTGACTAACCATGTGGACCGCCGGTCTAGTATGTGGGCAAAACCCTTGTTTTATTGCGGCACTGGGTCCTTCTCCCTTCCCACGCCGTCCAACAAAGCCGGGGCGTGGAGGTACGATAGATTTAGTGGAGGAAGAAGAGGTCAAGGGCGAGAACCGAGAGGGTTGGGACAAGTCTCGCACAATATCTCTATGATCTATCGAATTCTCTTTTAATGATTATTGACGCCAATACAAACTCCACTATTTTGATACTCTATCCGTTATTATATCATGTATTAGTTTTTTGAAAAGTTAAACTTGACTATCCTTGACCAAGATTTTACAAAAAACAATCGACATTTGAAATACTAAGAAACAAAATATGAAAATTCATTTCATGATGAATGTAATGATACTGATTTCATCTTATAAATGTTAATAATATTTTATCTATAAACTTAGTCAAATTTCATTTGATGGGATTTACTTTCTATCTTTGCACTGTTAATTTTGGTTGTGCTCAATTTGCGCATGCTCCAAAGGAAAGCGCAAGCACTCTTACTTTCTCCTTCCTGGTTGAGTACGTTGCAAAGCAATCAGAGGAGAATTAAAAAACACAATTTCTTATGTGTGAAGTGAGTAAAACAAAATACAAGGATGAGGAAAATTATCACAATTTCCTTTTATTATCTCTCTATATGTCTCCCTCGCGACTCATCGCAAAGTCAGAGCCGATCAGGAGATGATGCATTCTTCCTTGGCGCTCTGATGAATGTTGTGGACATCGCACATAAAACCAATCACGTGTCGTCACCACCAATTATCATCTACGGACTCTCTAGTTCGAAGCTGTCCTGCAAAAATGGACAACCACAATACTTTACTTGGATTCACACTCTGCATCCAAGGTTTGGTGTAGTCAGCACTACTTAGCCGTGGACAGCGAATAAATTTCCAAATAAATCGGCGTGCATGTCAGTATAGAATTTGTAGCGATGAACCGTGCACTCTGTGTTGATACTCCGATGATTACGTCTAATGCTTCACTGTGAAGCAACAAAAACAAATTACGCGCAGATCTCAAGCAAAGCTGCTCCCCAGGACGAAGCCTGCCTGCCCTGCGGCAAGAACGCTAGCTGGAGTGCCAAGCGCCGACGGAATCTTGAGCCAAGGTGCTTCCCCCGTGATGCAAGACGAGCACGGCCCCCTAGATTAACAAACCAGCCCACTAGCCCACCACTCAGTTAAACAACTGGCTTCACATTTTCTCTAGCAGCATTCTTCTCTCCGAAGTTTCAAGACCGCAAATTTTTGATTGGGAAGCATGCTTCACATCCGTCAGCAAGACCCCACGGCGCCACACCGTCGAAAATCGCCATCGTTGACGCGGTAGATGCACACCGCTCCACCTTTTGCCTCCTCTGTCCAGCAACTGCTTGAAAAATAATGCCCCATGAGGGAGAGCGACACCGGACACCGAGAGCGCTGCCATCGTCCGATCCGAGATACCCGGATCTGGGGTTTCCACGGAGCAGCGCGAGTGGGTATACGGTGGCTACAACAACGATGCCTTTACCAAGGTAACGACGTGTAGACGCCGCCATCGTCTGCTTGAACAAAGTCGAAACACGGTTTTCACCGGCAACCAAGCCTCCCAAACTCGCCGCCAGGGCTAACTGTGGGATCTAGGGATCCGTCACAACCCGGTTTTCACCGACAACCACTTCTCCCAAACTCTCCGCCAGGGTAACTGTGGATCTAGGGATCCGCCACAACACAGTTTTGGGTCACTCTTGCGCCCTCTATTATTTTATTTCCCTTGTGACTGCATATTTGTTTGTTGTTTAAAAACTCCTATTTCTAGATCTGTGTACAAGAGGCTAAATCCAGACACTGTGCAAATTCACTACAGTAGTAAACAGGAAATCATGGCAGCCGATAGAAATATTGTTACCCAAAATTTTGTTATGTTCTCCGAATTAATAACCCAGATTATTCTGGACAAACAATGCAAGTTACAACCGGAGAATATGTAAAAACCATATATAAGATCTTGCGTTATGCGTTTCACTTCCACATGATCTTGTGTTAAGGTCTCTGTCTCATTCATCACATCGGTCGATTATACAAATATGTTAATCTAATAGCAATATTCAACGTGTTATAGCAATTTATTTGTCTAGTGCAAAAAAGTATTGTCTTAATCGAATGAGGTTATCTATAAAATTGTTCAAAACATTGTAATGGTTTGTTCATTAAGCGGAAAATAATGTAGTATATGTTCTCATAGTTCAAACGTACGTTAAATTTGTCACGAATCTTAACACTGAATCATTTGTACTCGGCATTAATCGAGGGTAAGCAAAATCTCCCTGTATAATTTTGAGGCTAATGCTCCTTCATACTCCGTAGTAAAAGATATACAGTGCTCAGAATTAATACATGTTGTACAATGGATGTTTTCTACTGTTAAGTTTGGTTGCTCAATTTTTTTGATTGATTGATTGGTTTGTCCTATTGACTAGTAGCAAAGCAATCAAAGGAGAGTAAAAAAAACACAATTTCTTATTTGCCGACTGAGTAAAACAAATTGCCACAATAAGAAAAATTATCACCATCTCCCTTTGTTTTATTTCTGGACGTCTCTCTCACGACTCATCGCCAAGTCAGAACCATCAGGAGATGATGCATCATTGCTTGGCGCGCTGAGGAATGGTGTGGACAGCGCACATAGAACCAATCATGTGTCCCTAAGTCGTCACTACCAAGTAGACCGTGACTCAGTGAATATGCAGCAACACATATCATCTACGGACGGACTCTCTAGTTGGAAGCCAAAATGGACAACCCCGATACTTTACTCGGATTCACACTCTGCAGCCCAGGTTTGGTGTGGTCAGCACTCAAATGTCGACCCTCGAAAGCGAATAAACTTCCAAATAAATCGCTGTGCATATCAGTAGTATACATTTTGCACTCTGTGTTGATTGCGTCCAATGCTTCACTGTCAAGCCACAAAAACAAATTGCGCGCAGATCTCAAGCAAAGCTGCTCCCCAGGACGAAGCCTGCCTGCCCTGCGGCAAGAACGCTAGGTGGAGCGCCAAGTGCCGACGGAATCTTGAGCCAAGGTGCTTCCCCCGTGATGCAAGACGAGCACGACCCCCTAGATTAACAAACCAGCCCACTAGCCCACCACTCAGTTAAACAACTCACTTCACATTTTCTCCAGCTGCACTCTTTCCTCCCAAGTATGAAGACTGCAAAATTTTGGTTTGGGAGCATAGACAAGGTGTACCAGTTTTCTATTTCTTTTTTCCTCTTTAATAAATGATCACGCAAAGTACACTCAACAATAGGTACTGGCATTGAGTTTTGTTTTTGTTTTTGCGGTGACCGGCATTCACAATTTGCCATCTATTTTTAGCGTGGCTAACCATGGGGAGAGCCGCTCTCGTATGTAGGCAGAAAGGCTCGCGCCCTAATTAGGAGCACTAGTAGCTATAGCATTAGTTTAAGCAAAGCTGCCTAATCTTAATACTATGTTTGAGATGTGCCTAACCTTGTACGGTTACAAGTACAACGAGACGATATTGATTCGCAACCGTTTCCGACTAGAGTCTAGAGCCACACCGTGTTATTATTTAATGATTGTTAAGGCCAAAATACCAACTCGGCTATTTTGCCACGAAAATAAAATCATTTGTTTTGTTTTATTTATACATGGTATCTTCACATGACTTGTAGCAATCCATTCTTAGGATTTTCCATAGATTGAATTTGGATTAAAAGGACCGTGCTATCCAAATTTCTATGGATTATATAGCAATTTAAAGAAACCACCCAATTCTCTTTTAAAGGTTCAACGTTGTAAGATCGGGGCACTCTTTGGTGTTCTTCGTGTGTTCAATCAAAATGACTCTTTTTTGTATTTAGTTTTTATGTTATGCAATCCTATATTTTGCCCTAGTAAACATGTCAGTGTTTGTCAATCCTACAATTCGAATGGGGCCTTATAAATTGGCTGAATGACGAGTTGTATGACATAAGTTTTGCGTTACAAGCCTCATCGGGTTTTTATAAAGTTTTGTTTTTATAAATTTTGCATTAAAAAAGGGCACCTCAAATTTAGTTATTTTCTAAAGGTTGTAGTGTTAGCTGTATTTTAAGAGTTTTCATGTACGACTACATTTAGTGTTTTCACAATACCTAAAGCAATAGGGACATTCAATAGTGATGTTTTTGTTTTTGCAGTTTGGGTTGAAAAAAGGAGCGATATCTTCTTTCATTAGCCGGACCCCAGTCGACGTCTCACGAACATAACATGATTGCTGTCGTTTTCGTCTCGGTGGAGCCGAGCCAAGTACGTGTCCTGCGTTCACCATCTGGACAACCACTGCTCTCCAGCCTTGCCCATGCGAATGACGCGTCATTCGATGTCTTGGATCTTCTCTGCCAACAGCCTTAGTAAATTGGGCTGACTATCGACGCAGGCCATGATGGGCAAGCCAGGAGACCCTTGGTTGCTTATAGAGGATTCCGGCCCAAACGTACAGCCCATTGCACCGATGCATGCACCACACCTTCGAAATTCCGGTGACTTTTATTAGTACCACATCGCTCGCGTAAGGTAGATTGAACGTGTTCATAAGCCCCTGCGAGAGGGAGGGAAGCACAGAGCTGTCAGCTCTGTCAGCAAACTCAAATGGTATAAGCAATTTGTTCATTAGTAGGTCTGATTCTGAGGTCCACACGACACGTGTGGATTGGTTTTTGAGTTGCGGTAAATAACTCACTTCATTTTTTTCAGCAGCATTCTTCCCTCCGAAGTATGAATGGTAACTGTAGCAGCTAGACATGTGTACACGTTCAGCGCTAAACTGCACTTGTAACCTGGGTATATAAACTCCTCGAAAGACAGAAAGTAGTTTTTTTTTTCTCCCGAGCTCCAGTGCTCTCACCACTTTAAAAAATTCGAAAAGTATATTTAAAAATTTCTAAAAAATCTGAAAAAAATCAAGAATGTTCTCAATGATGCATACTAGAAGCGTGCAAAATATCAAAGCAAAAAACTTTATATTGTAGTCTACACAAAAATGACAAATTTGTAAATTTGAAACTATGCATTGTTAACTTTAGTCAGATCTGTAGATTTGTTATTTTTGTGTAGGTCAAAATATAAACTATTTCGCACTGTAATTTTGCACGTCTATAGGATACATCATCAAGAACATGCATGATTTGTTTCAGATTTTTCTGAAACTTCTAAATATATTTTATTTTTTTGAAGTGGCAAGAGCACGGGAGCTCAGGCGCAAGAAATCTCGACTCCTCGAGAGATCAATACAAAATGTGTTGAATCCTATCCCTGCTTTCAATGAAAACTGCAAGATTTTGATTGGGGAGCATAGACAGGAACTGCGCCTGCGTGTGGATCAGTTTACTGTTCACAAGGTGCCTTTCCGGTCCGGTGTGCATGCAGCACAGCTCCAAAAATTCCCTGATGACACTTACTAATAAAATGGGCATCTCGATTAATTTTATATATTTCTTTAACCTTTTCCCTTTAATAAAAAGATGACGCAAAGTGCAAAGTACACTCCACGATAGGCAGTCGCACTGGCAATGCTAATTTGCCGTCTATTATTAGCGTTGCTAACCATGTGAACCGCCGGTCTTGTATGTGGGCAAAAAGGATCGCACCCTAATTAGGAGCACTAGTAGCTATAGCATTAGTTTAAGCAAAGATGCCTAATCTTAATACTATGTTTGAGATGTGCCTAAATTTGCATAAATAGATTATATTATGCCCCCATTTTATTGCGGCACTCGGTCCTTCTCCCTTCCCACTGCGTCCGACAAAGCCGGGGAGTGGAGGTACGAGAGATATAGTGGAGGAAGCATGGGCGAGACCCGAGAGGGTTGGTACAAGTTTCGCACAATTTCTCTATGATCCATCGAATTCTATTAACGCCAATACGAACTCCACTATTCTGATACTGTATCCGTTCTTTATTAATCATGTATTAGTTTTTTTAAAAGTTAAACTTCACTATGTTTGACCAAGATTTTACAAAAAAACTATCAACATTTAAAATACTAAGAAACACAAAATGAAAATACATTTCATGATGAATCTAATGATATTGATTTCATCTTGTAAATGTTAATAATATTTTTTCTATAAACTTCGTCAAATTCCACTTGATGGAATTTACTTTCTACCTTTGCACTGTTGATTTTGGTTGTGCTCAATTTGCTCATGCTCCAAAGGAAACCGCAAACACTCTTACTTTCTCCTTCCTGTTAATTTTAACGGGTACAGTGCCTTGCATTGATCAAGCGGTGTACATAGGTTTACAAGAAGGACCTCAAAGAAATAAGGAAACACAACACAACCCTTCACTCTTTCAAACATGACCCTCAAAAGATAATAGAAAACGCGATCAGGTCCCTAATCTTCACCGCTATTGCCGATCGACCTCGAAGCCAGGGCACCAGCGCCGCCGCCGGGGATGGCACCACTTGGGGCAACACCAGCGAGGATTCCCAGGCCGATATCAGAGTTCCTCCAGCAAAATAGGAAGGTATAGCTCGGGCAACACCTGCAACCGAGCACGGAGGGCCTTCCATGGCCAAGGATAACGGCGACGTGAAGGTGCTGTCGTTGGGGAACTCCACCAGTCGACGTCGCAGCAACCAGGCGGCATGGGCGAATGTGCACATCCCACTCCCGCTGAGCAGCAGTTTGAGCAGCATCGGATTCACATATCTCCCGACTTCCACACCTCCAGCACCTCACTGATAGGGAAGAAGAGAAACTCCACACCTGATCTGCCAAAGAGCTTACTCTACCGAGCTTATTTAAGCACACGCCCGCAGATTCGCCTCTCCTCTGCTATCTCCACCATGGAGCACCGCATGAGCGAACCTTTTCGCACCCCATGGTCACCGCTCGGAGACGACCACGCCAGACGCTAGAAGAGGGAAAACGGCATGACGCCACACAGCACGCTGGCTAAACCTGAACCTAATACTACTGCTATGCACAGGAGGCTGGCCTCCCCTCCCCATCGGCATCGGACGGTGAAGCCGCCGGCTGGGAGGGAGAGGGGAGCCGGGAGCGGCCTGGAGACTCTCAAAAAGGGAGGGGTGAGGAGGGATAGTAGAAAGGGGGAAATGAAAGCCTCCCGAACCCTTAAAAACACATTTTCCTATGTGTGAAGTGAGTAAAACAAAATGCCAGGATGAGAAAAATTATCACAATTTCCCTTTGTTAGAGCATCTCCAGTCGGAGCCCCCAAATTCGGCCCCCAAACTGTCCGCGGACACGTCCGGACGTGTCCGCGGACAGTGACCGGACCACCCCTAAAGTTGGGCTCCTACAACCATGTCCCCCAAATCCCCACCCCAAACTCATGTAAAGATATGCAACGTCGATCCGATACATACCGGATCCAAATTACAAAACAAAGTGGTCCGAATTCAACACGAAATTAAAGGAAGTTCAACAAGTTGTCCGATACAATAATGAGAAGTGATCTTTTCTTCTTCAAGGGGCGGTTCCACCTGATCCATGTAGGCCGAGGTCACGGTCGGAGATCCTCTTCTTCATCGTGAGGATCCACTTTGCACTAGGCTCATCCAAGATGCTAGCGTCTTGGAACATGATCCTTTGTTCCTCTGTAATTTTTGCGAGAAGGATTTTCTCTTGCTCCACCGCTAGGGTATCTTGGAACTTCTTTTGCTTCGTTTGGACCTTCATCCACGCCTCCTCCTTCACCAATTCCAACCTCGCCTCTCCAAGTCCATCATGTCCTTGAGCCAGAGGCGATCAAACTCCATTCTTTCCCTTTGCAAAGCCAAGAAGGCTTCATACCTCTCGGCCTTCTTATCCTCTCTTTCTTTCTACAACTTCTTCACGGTTTCATCTTTGTTTGAAAATATGTCCGTCCAGGTAGCGGACATCTTCGTTGCGGTGCCGTCACGAGCCACCCTATCCTTCTCCCACCTCCTCCCCATCATCCTCTTCCGGGCAACGCTGGTTCCAGCTTCGGACGACCCATCTTCTTCATCAATTCCAATTGGGATGGATGAGCTTGATCCATCATTGTTCTTCCACTTAGCCGGATTCTTGTGATCATCATATTGGGAGATCCACTTCAGCTTCCTGATCAATTCAAGCCAACAATGTGCCATGGTGAAGGGTTTGCCCTCCGTTTGATGGTACAAAGTGGAGGCCAAACCATACTAGCAAGCAAACAAGTAGAAGCAATTACACAAAAGGTTTGGAGACAAGCATGGCATGTGATAAAATGTTGAGCTTTCACGCAATGACTTACATGGGATTCCACGTTGACACCACTTTGATTCCTATTGACCACTTGTGCATGGAAACCACAATACTTGTTCACGCTTTCTTGGATCGATGTCCACCTATGTTGGAGAGAGCCGGCGTTGCGATCGGTCACAATTGGATGGGGTTGCACGTAGTGCTTTTGATGATGAAAGTGGGTATGTATCTTCTCCCACAACTTTGAACCATTTTGCTCGGTTCCACATATAGCATCCATGCTTGTGGCCAACCAAGCCCGGCAAAGGAAAACATCTTCTTCTCCTTCTCCTTCCCCTTCTTCTTCGTTTGAGCGTCAGACGGCTCCTCCTCACCCACACTGAAAAAGGGGGGAAGTGTGGATGCCGGCGGTTCCTGTGTCGACGGATCGCCCCCATTTCGGAACAATTCCATCAACAACTCTTTCTAATCGTCTTGACTTCCGTTGAACAGGTTGTGGACGTGCTGGCTGTCGGTGAGGCCGGAAGATGCCCGCGTCCGCTGGAGCGCCGGAGAGTCGACCACCACCTCCTCATCCTGCGCCGGGCCGACCTGTGACGGGTACTCATCCACGATGTGGTACGGCTCCTCCTGGTTCGTGGTTGAGGAGGTGGACCTTCTTGCCGCGACGCTGGAGGGCGGAGGCGGCGTCGGCGTAGGGCGCCTCACCTTGGGTACGGGCGTGCTCATACCCTCAGGCTCCTCCTGCTTCTCCGCATTCGCAATCCTCTCGGCCTCCGCCACCTTCTCCCTCTTCTCCTTATCCGCCTGCTCGCGTTCCCGCTGCTTGCGGCGGCGCATCCTTCTCGCGACGGTCTCCGGCTTCAGCTCGCCCTGCCTCTGCTCAACGGACTCGGAGGATGCGCCCTTCTCCGTCAAATCGAGGGCTCCTTCCGCCTCCATTCTCTCTTCTCACGGCGCCGCCGGCTACGGATGGGGATTTGCGGGGTGGACGCGGTGGGAGGAATGAAAGTGGCGGGCGGGAGTGGAGGCGGAGGGGATAAATGGAAGTGGTCGGTGCCCTTTTTTTTGGTTCAAATTTCATGGACCCACGTTGCTAGGTCCAACGTGGCAGACGCGTCCGGTCGCGTCCGGTCTGCCCCAAACTCGCCCCACATATGGGCTGAGTTTGGGATTTGCCGGACAGCCCGGTCGTTTGGGGATGGTTTAGGGGCCGCGGTTAGGTCACCGTTTTTAGCACAAATCCTGTCTGGGCTGTCCGCCCGGACATCTAGGGAGGGTTTGCCAACCATGGTTGGAGATGCTCTTATCTCTCTATACGTCTGCCTCGCGACTCATCGCCAAGTCAGAGCCGATCAGGAGATGATGCATCATTGCTTGGCGCGCTGATGAATGGTGTGGACATCGCACATCGTCACCACCAATTAGACTGTGACTCAATGAATATGCAGCAATTATCATCTACGGACTCTCTAGTTCGAAGCTGTCTGCCAAAATAGACAACCACAATACTTTACTTGGATTCACACGCTGCAGCCAAGGTTTGGTGTGGTCAGCACTACTCAGCCGTGGACAGCGAATAAACTTCCAAACAAATCGGCGTGCATGTCAGTATACAATTTGTAGCGATGAACCTTGCCCTCTATGTTGATACTCCGATGACTACGTCCAATGCTTCACTGTCAAGCAACAAAAACAAATTGCGCGCAGATCTCAAGCAAAGCTGCTCCCCAGGACGAAGCATGCCTGCCCTGTGGCAAGAACCCTAACTGGAGTGCCAAGTGCTTGACCGAATCTTGAGCCGTGCAACTGCAAGGTGCTTCCCCCGTGATGCCAGACGAGCACGACCTCTAGATTAACAAACCAGCCCACTAGCCCACCACTCAGTTAAACAACTCACTTCACATTTTCTCTAGCAGCATTCTTCTCTCCGAAGTATCAAGACTGCAAATTTTTGATTGGGGAGCAAAGACAAGGTGTACCGGTCTACAGCTCCTAAGATTCCCTGATGACTATCCGTTATGGATTTCCGGGGACGGAGGCGGCGTTTTGGGTAGTAGGTACAAATGTACTTATTATGTAAAATATTTTTAATGTTTTTTTAAAATGTAAAAAAATTATAGAAAAAAATTCGGATACACATTAGAACATTTTGTGTTAGCACAAAAAATGTCGTGGAGAAAAGACAATTTTTGTGGACTGTATAAAAAAGATAAAAAATGTCTCGTATAAAATCATTTTGGAGCGTTCAGATTTGTCTTTTTTGCATAGGTCACAGAAAGTGTTTTTTCGTCACGTAACTTTTTGTGCTAACATTAAATGTCTTGAATTATGTCCGAAATTTTTATTTTTATTTTTTTGACATTTTCAAATTTACTTTTTGTGCAGTGGATGCATCTGCACCTGCTACCTGTTATGGATTTCCGAGGACCTTGATTTATCTTTCTATTCCTGCTTCCTCTTTAATAAAATGATCACGCAATGTACACTCCACGATAGGCACTGGCATTGTTAATTTGCCGTCTATTATTGGCGTGGCTAACCATGTGGAGCGTCGGTCTCGTATGTAGGCAGAAAGCCTCGCGCCCTAATTAGGAGCACTAGTAGGTACTCTCTCCGTTCCATTTTAATTGACTCACATATATCTACATATGAATGCATCTAGACACGAAACGTGTCTAGATGCATTCATATGTAGATATATGTGAGTCAATTAAAATGGAACGGAGGGAGTAGTAGCTATGCCATTAGTTTAAGCAAAGCTGCCTAATCTTATACTTCTTTCGAGATGTGCCTAACCTTGTACTGACACAGGGAACAAGACTATTGATGCCCAACTTTCGTTACAAGCTTAATTGAACTTACGGTTTTTTATAAAGTTTTGTTTTTATAAGTTTTGCATAAAAAAAAGGGCACATCAAATTTAGTAATTTTCTAAAGGTTGTACTCCTAGCTGCTAGCTGTATTTTTAGAGTTTTCATGTACGGCTACATTTAATGTTTTCAGAAAAACTTGAGCAATAGGGACGTTCAAGAGCGTTTTTTTTTTGTTTTTCCAGTTTGCGTCCTGCATTCTTAATCAAAAGGAGCGGATGTCTTCTTTCATTAATCGGGACCCGAATCGACAGTCTCACGGACATAGGAACATGATTGCTGTCGTTTTCGTCTCGGTGGAGCCGAGCCAAGTACGTGTCCTGCCTTCACCATCAGGCCAACCACTGCTCTCCACCGTGGCCAAGGCGAACCGCTCCATCATCCATGGGGCGCGGCGGTATTGCTCGACCCGTGGGCTTCCCGACCGACGACCGTGCACCGGACCACAGTTTTCCGACGGCCTTGCCGTGCCCGCCCCCACGCGCCATATATACCCCGGCCTTCCCTCTCGCTTTTCTCCACCCATCTCGCTCCCATCTTCCTCCTACTCTCAGAAACCTGCTCTGCTCAAGCAGCAAAAACACACGCCATGGCGGCATCAGTAGCCTGCTCCTTCTTCTTCGACGCCGAGCCAGCAGGCGAGCACGGCAGGCCGGCGCTGGACGCGTGCGCGCTCTGCGCCAAGCCGCTGGCGTGGGACAGCGACATCTTCATGTACAGAGGGGACACCCCCTTCTGCAGCGAGGACTGCCGCGACGAGCAGATGCAGCTCGACGCCGCCTATGCAAGGCAGGTTGCCCGGCGGCTGCAGCGACACTCTTCCGGAAAAACGGCGTGCCGTGGGCACCAAGAGACGAGGAAAGTGTCCGTCGCGAGCGCGAGCTAATCGGACACAGGCGCGTGGCTGAGAGCAAAGTTTTGTTTGTAGCAATAACTAATTTTTTGCGATGATATCTCTCCGGCGATCTTGCCGATTCCGGAGAAGGGCCAGTACCATCTCAGTTGCACGTCGACGCCGCTTGCGCGCGGCAGGGCATGCATGATGCTGCCCAGCGATGGGGGAGGCCAAGGAGAGATAATTAATCAGCAAGAAAACTCCTTGCGTTGAAGAAGGCAATCAAAGCAGATCGCCATGGGTTGAACTTGGATTTTGGCTATCGGGGCAACTCTACTTTGTGATTCTCTATTTGTATATCCATCAATACATGAATTTGACTGTTCTCAGTCTGATGCTACAAATGAAAGTACTCGTTTTTTCAGTCCGCGCGTTTCTTGTCATGAATTACCAACCGAATCTTTCTGAAGAAATCGTAGACTCGTTGAACTGAATACACAAAACGCCACACCAGATGAAAGTAAAGGATCACGCTCCAACGTCAGACTCCTTGAACTTCTCCCATGTGTTAATTAATATTACTGTTCGTAGTAGTACTACTCATAGAGTCAGCAGGAGATGATGCGTAGGCCGCACGATGTCGACATCACACGTACTCCACGTACAACACAACTGTGTGTCTCATCAGTGCCACTGCCACGTAGGCCGTGACTACATCTACATGAGGCAACAGCACGTATCGTCCACGGCCATTATATACTTCCAAGCCATATTTTGCATAGGTATCTTAAACTTTCTCAAGGATAAAGGTTCAATCTTATAATTTAAACAACTACATTTAATGAGGAATAAGCAATAACATAAAATAAAACGAAATACATCGATTAAAAAAATTAAGCAATGGAGATGAGAGTGAAAATGTGGACTATGAATGGACTATAGGACATATTATTTTAAACCTAGAGGTACACTTGTAGTGTGGCGGAGCGTGCAACCGAACCTAGGCCGAGCCAGTTGGTTCTGAATGGGCCAACGGCTTAGTATTTGGTTATGAGTGGGAGTTTGTGTTTTAATTTGGGCAATGTGGAATGTTCGTAAACATTATGTTTTTAACAAGGCAAGAGTACCATTCTTTTTGCAGGTTATTCTTCTAACTACGCACTGGATTCGTACGTGGTCATATCTCCAGCCGGCGGAGCGGAGGCCTGACATGGATATTGGGGGCAGCCTATTGGAAATAGTTATAAGGATGATTCAACCTATTCGACTAGCAGTCTAACAGCAGAATCATCTATCGATGAAGCATTTTATCATGATTTTCGCTTGTTCGTTGGTTGATTTATGTATCAACCCTTTGTAATTCCGTGAGCTGTAATTCCGGATGAAGTTCAAACCTTAATAAAGTAATAAACATGCCATATGTATCGGGATCTCCCCTTTTCTAAAAAAGGAACACTGCCATGGGCCATGTAACGGGTTTATATGCACTAGGAAATCAATTTGTTAACCTAGGTCGCGGGTGGCGTTTCTAGTAAAGAAGGGGGGGGGGGGGGGGGGGGGGGATCTCCAAGAGGACCCTAGACTTTCGAAGTTCTTGTCCAGTGTGCTTCACGACATGCTCTAGAGAGGTCGGGCCCTTCCTCTCATCATTCAAACAAGGCGGAAGCTTTTCCCGAGGTGGAAGATTTACGTTCTTCATGTTTGGCCCGAAACCAATCGATCAACTATCCGCCTGGGATCATATTTTCATAGTTTTATTCTGGATGTACGAGGAGAATAGGCTATTCTACAGGGTGATTCGGAAATTGCGGAAGCTTTATTTGAACAAGTTGCCCTGTATGGGAACAACGATGCTCCGCCCGTGCACTGGCCCACCCTGCTATGCATTGCATGTTGTATTCATATTGTGTAAATTAAGTTTCTCATCGTATTTAGTATATCGCTATTTTACCTGCCAATCTTAAAGGAAGGATTAAAGTTTAAATTTGTTGTCACTTGAAACCATGTCCACCAAATCCGTGTTCCCTTCTCTGTGACTATTTTGCGAGGACATCGTTCCCACATATGCCACATAGTTATGGAGGGATCCCTATGAATAAAATAATTTCAGCGATTCATTTCTATTGTCATATTGACTTCCTATTAATCATTTACAAACGTTATGCTATGCATGGGATAGAAACACACCATGGAAAACTAACATACAAAACTCCGATAGAAACACACCATGGAATACTAACATGCAAAATTGAGTAGAACCAAAATGCATGCTTAAAACACAAGAAATATACCGCATTGTAAACAAGATTTCATTTTCTGTACGTGTCAGTCAGATCCATCATGAGAACACATCATGGCTTGGCTGGGTTGTGTCGACACCGGAATACAACCAAAACCACGCGCCTCGTCCTCACCAACAAATAGGTCACCACTCGCAGTCTGCTAAAGCAGAAGAAATCTTCCACGACTCCACCGGCCATTTCGTACTCAACCTTGGACAGCGAACACTAGCGGGGAAAATATCACCTTGCATCTCATTAGTGATGCAGAGTTCACTCTCTGTCAACACTTTACTGCTTTCCCCGGAGAAAATGTCGATCTCGCTGACGATATTCTTCGCACACTCCGAAGATTACGACCTGCCCCCTTCACTCTCTGAACGGCTCGACAGGCAATGTAACCAAGACTGCCACCTGAGCTGTGCAACTGGAACTGCAAGGTGCTTCCCCAATAGGCCGGCTTGCTTGTAGCTGCCGTTGGTTGGCTCGTGTCTGATCGACCAGGCCATGTGTTCGATTGCGAGGCCTGCAAAATATCTGCGTACGAACCAGTCGACCACCCTGTCTACCTCCAAGAGGCGACCTAGGTGCTGTTCGTAAGGACGAGGTGCTGCTTGGCGTACATGCATTGCATGCCCCACGGCTGAAGGCTCGTTTTCATCTTCTAGCTCTTCACTTTTGAAACACAGGAGTCCACGTGTAATACTACCTAGGAGTACACTACAAACCACGACACAACGTGTCGATCAATTATTGGCAAAAAGGCTGGCACCTGAATTATCAGCACTAAGAATTCACACTAGTTTGAGCAAAGAGGTCTAATCATATGCCGATGCATGTTCAAAATTATTTGATGTCGACTAGCGATGTCAGACCCTTTTGAATATTATTAGGAGAAATATGAAATCAATTAGAGTATTAAGCTAAAACACGACCTTGTTCACCGTTCACGCCTCAGCTCTCTAGTAGTTCCTCCATTCCCCTTACACTCATCTCCTCAACGCCTCCCGAGGCCCTCCGCTAATCAAGTCTCATGGATGCCCACGAAAGTGGCGGCAAGGCTCTTCGTGTCGACTGCTCAGGACACAATGCAACACATGGGAGGCCTCTGTGGGCTAGGTGGTGCTAGGAGATTGGAGATCTAACCTCATTGTGGTGTCTCGGTGGCGGTAGGCACCCAAATTTGATGGCGGTGCCAATAGATCGGGAAATGGTCGCATTGATGGCCGTGATCGGTCGTGGCCGTCCACACGACGTGCCAGACGAATCTAGACATGGTGATGACCTTCTATTCCACGAAACTTTCGAGGTCAGAGGCGTTATGAGGCACCCCCTTCATGGACCGTGGAGCCTCCGAGATCAGCAGTCGCTAGAACGGGTTCGATACGACTCGGCTGGTGCTCTGGGAGACATTCTACGTGAGTTGTCAAACCAAATCTGTTGGTGGTGTCAATGAAAAGACGTCCCCGTGTCAAAATTAGAAGCGGATCGAATGGGAGCGACAACCACCGGAAGCGAGGCGGTATGGGATGCTACCTACTTCGAGTATCTTGTCCTGCGGTATCCGTCTAACGAGATGTCATCATACTGTATCTATCTATATATCAAAGCTGAGGGCTTCAGCCTCCGATGGAGCTATCCACGTCATCAGGCACTGTAGACGCTACAGTATCGCGCTTCTACAGTGCATCGGTTCCGAGTTTGGACGACTCTAACTACTTAATTTTGAATCCACACTCGCAAAAACACTTGACGAGTTTTGTCAAATTCGACGCACTCAGTCATCCGTCTAAATTTTCTTTTCACGAGTAGATGAATATCACTCTTCCGAACAAATTTCATGTTTTAACCTTTTTGTTTTGACGGACATAAACATATTTCTCTCCAATCTTCAAATTTGTTATATTTTAGGCTGTGCAAAATAAAAAATTCTGCCACCCAAAAATTACGAATCGGTCCTCCGGAGTAAAACATTTTTGCAGAAAGGTCCTCGCGTGTCGTCTTTTTGCATAAAAGTCTTCACATTTTCCAAAAATTGTGAGTCGTCCTCCCATAATACAACATTCCCGCAGCGAAGTCCCCGCGTTTCCCCCAAATTGAAAATCGGTCCTCCATTACAACTGAGCAATTTTTTTCCCCCTAATATATTTCTCCCCCTTATAGTTTAAACCTATTTTTTTCCCGCACTTCTTTTTACGAACATTACCTATTTTTCCGACCACGCGTGAATAGTCCATGTGCCTTATGAATGGTTTTTTTTTCCCTTCTAATAGATTTCTCCCCGTTTTAGTTTTCCCCTATTGTTTATTTTTCCACATTTCTTTTTACGAACATTGCACGCAAATGGCGACTTCAAAATTAATTATTTATTTCTACTCCCTATTTGTCCCCTACTATATCTTTTTTTTTCTTCTTTTATCTCCCTTACATATTTATTTTCATGACTCTAAGACTGCTCGCTTACTTCCTATTTTCCCAATTTCCCCTACTCCTTTTTTTAAACTTTTTATTTTATTTCCTTCATGATTTCATTTTTGCAAAATTTAAATTTATTACTTATTTATTTGCAAATCCTGTTATCTTAACTCCCCACTTCTCTATATTCAAAATACCACTACTTATTTTATTTTTTTACTTTTAGTTTCCGTATATTTTTTTAACTACTTCTCAACGGTCCGCATTAATTCCATTTGAAAGCCTAAATTCACCAAATAAAATAAACTTCCAACACTTTCAAAACCAATTGCACATCCCCCTCTCTTTTTCCCTCTATTATTCTCTTGACGAGTGCACTGAATTTGTTCCAGAAGTCATGTACTTGGTCACATATAGTGACATACATGTATGATCATAAGTACTAATTCGGATATCAAATTTGCACATTGTACATTTATATCACTCAGCTATAGCATAGGTGACTTTATGTAAATTGTAAGTAGTTCACATACAAAAAAGGATTTTGTGGTCATAAACACCCTTCTCAAGTTTTGGTTTCTGTTTCTATTGCTTTTCTTTTATTTCACTCTATTTAATTCTCTGCTTAGGTAGTGCCTGTTTTGTTTTAACCTTTTATACAATACCTAATCCTATGATGCAAATGATGTTAGAAGAAAACTCAGCTATGTGGCGACAATTAGTGTAGATATTGACGCCCAAATGTAGCATCAAATCAAAGATATTTTTAAGAATATAAATCACTTTTTTTTACACCCAGCTTATTTTCATTACTATCCAACCTGTGTTTGCACTCATGTCCCATGGATCACGATATCTTTTGTTCGGTCGTGATAGGTCTTTTTTACAGTTGTTTCGTACTTTTAGCTTCAATTTATTTATGTTTTGTCACCACACGGGCGCGGCGTGTCGCCGCGCTAATTTTCTTAGTATGTACTGATGTTAGTATTGACTTCGACGAGAAGTATGCACTGTGGTGAAAACACAAAATTTCTAATCATGTAATGTTGTCATGTTAGCGTCGCGCCCTTGATGTGATGGCTCAAAGCCCGACTTCGGGGATGAATATCCTAAGGGCATCTCCAGCCGTTGTGCCCCCCAGGCCCAAAAACGGCGCTATTTTGGCCCGCCTGGGGGGGCAACGACGCTATTCAGGTTTCTGGGGTGGCCCGATTCCCAGTCGTGCCCAAACCCAAACCTCGGCGCAAATTCGGCCCAAATATTCAAAAAGGCGAAAATATGGTAAACTAGGCGAATTTCATTCATATAGGGCGAAAATTCGCCGATTACATATTACAAACTTGAAATAAAAACATAAATAAAGATAACTAGGCGATCTACGCCGCTCTACATGCCCAACTGGCTGTAGAACACGGTGTAGTCGCCGCCGTCGTCGTCATCGCCGTCGGAGCTGCTCCCAGCGGCGTTGCTGGGGCCTTGGCCGGCGTCTCCGCCGTGCCACCTGCTCGGCCCGGGCGCGGTGGGGGCGTCGTCATCCTCGTCGCTCGGGTCGAGGATGTAGTACTCCGGCGGCGGCGGCGGAGGCGGGATGCGACGGCCGCCAGTAGGCGCCGCGCGCTCGCGGCGCTCCCGCTGGCGCTGTGCCGCCGCGCGTTCGCGCTCCAGCTGCTCGAGGATCTGCCGCTGGCGCTCCACCTCCTCCTCCGCGTGCATCTTCAACGACCATTCCTCGGCGACGTCGTCTGGCGCCGGGAGGACCTCGTTGAACGAGGCTTCCATGGCGAGCCGCTGGCCGGGGAACTCCTCCTCCGGCTCGCCCATCGTCGCGGCCGCCCTGAGGTAGTCCGGCGGCGCCTCCCACTCCACGGCCTTCTTCTTGCCCTCCGTCTTGGGCTTGACGAGGCGGCGGAAGAGGCTGCGGGGCGGCGACGCGGGGCGGCGCTCGTTGATGCGCAGTGTTCTGCGCGTTGGAACACGCCGCCCAGAGTTGAGGCAGGGCAGCGTGACAGAGGGAGGCACCGAGCGCGCGCCGGAGGACGCCGAGCGCGGCGCCGAGTGCGCGCCAGAGGAGGAAGAGGAGGAGGTGGAGCCTCCCATCCGCCGTGGCAGCCACGACCTGCGCGGCGGCATGGTGAGGCGGGGCTCGTTGCCGGCGGCGATGTGGTCGAGGACAAACTCGAGGGTTCGCCCTTCCCCGCCCCACCAGCGCTTGCGGCCCCTGGAGTTGCAGCGGCCTTCCACCGGGCCAGTGTCGGCGAGCTCGTGCTCCTCGCGCCGGCGGAAGTACTCCGTCCAGAAGGCGTCGTTGTGGTGCGCCTGCCAGCGGGGATCCGCCGCCTGCTCCGGGGTGAGGCCGGCGAGCACCTGCTCGATGGCGTACTCGCGCTCCGCCCCTTCTGGCACAGGAGGCACGGGCACGCCGCCCGCGCTCAAGTGCCACGAACCCTGGCCGGCGGAGGCGCCAGGGACGCGCATGTCCGACGGCGCGGGGTAGCCCGCCTGGTACAACATCCAGGCCTCGTTCTTGTGGAGATGGCGACGGGCGAAGCCGTTTGCGGCGGCGGCGTTGTCGGCCATTGCTGCTGGGTAGAGAGAGGAAGGCCTAGAGAGCGAGGGCGAGAGAGAGGAAGGCGGCGAGATCTGGTGTGGCTGGGAACAGCGAGGAGGGGGAGTTTATATAGCGCGTGGGAGGCCAGGCGGAGGGGCGCGGTGGCGCGCCATTACTGCGCCGCGTGCCCCGCGATTGGATGTCGAGGCGACGGCCGCTCACTGGGCGCTGGACACGCCATTACTCCGGCAGCCTTTGACCGGCGCGGGAGCCGAGAGGATGAGGACGCGGCCGCTCACGGGCGTTTCTGTTCCGCGCCATTTCGCCTGCTTCGCTGACAGCGCTGGCCCGCCTTGTTTTCGCGCCATTTCGCTCCCCCCAGGCGCAACTCAATGGGCTGGGTTTCGCCTGGATGCGCCGGCGCCAAAACGGCGCCAAACGGCGCTATTTGGGCTCCTGTGGGGGTCGACTGGGAGAAAAACGGCGCTAAAAGGCCGAAACGACGCTATTTTGGGCCCTGGGGGGGCGCTGGGGGGGACGGCTGGAGGTGCCCTAAGATCGACATACTATTGAACTCGCCATCATTGGCACACGTGTGGTAAACTCTATTTGAAGGCTTTACCAATGAGTTGTGTACTTTTCGTTTGTTTCTGCCACTTGTCATAGACTTATTGTAAAGACAACGATGTCGCCTAGAGTGGTGGTGTGGGGGGGGGGGGGGGTGTGAATAGGCGATTAAAACTTTTCCGGTTTAGTCTTGAATAAATGCGGAAATAAACTTAGTATTTAATTTATCAATCACACAACCTAAATATACTAGGCTCAGCTATGTGCACCAACAACTTATGCTAAGCAAGACAAGCAACAAGGTGATAGCATAAGTAAAGAGATTGGGTCTAGAAATAACCAAGGCACACGAAGACGATGTTGTATTCCCGAGTTCCTCCTTGTTACGGGAGTACGTCTCATTGGAGGGGTGTGATATTCACCACAACAGGCTTGCTCAACGCCACAAAAGGCTCACCCTATTCTCCGATGAACCGCACCACAAAGGATTAGTTCACCTTCCACTATCGGTAACCTTCAAGGCGGAAACCGGCGCCATTACAGCAATCCCGAGGCACACATCCACAACTGAATTGGAGTCTCCCGAGTCACCAGCTTGGGACACACATCCACAACTGAATTGGAGGCTCCCAAGAACACCACAAAGTCGTCTTGGGTCCAACGACCCAAGAGTAACAAGCTCACAACTTTCACTTCCATGAATCCACGTGGAGAGCACAAACCGATGCACCAAATGCAATGGCAAGAGCACAAGTGCTCAAATCCTTCACTCTCAAATTTCAACACAGCAACAAATGCTTATGGAGAAATAAGAGAGGAAGAACAAAGAAGAACTCAACAACTGGAACTCCAAGATCTAGATCCAAAGGCTTCCCCTCACTTAGAGGAGAGATGGATTGGTGGAAATGTAGATCTAGATCTACTCTTACTTTTCCCTCAAAGATATGCAAAAATTATGGGAGGGATTGAGAGATGGGCAAGTTTTGCAAGGTCAACAATGGCAAAAGAGATAGGGGTAAACGTGTTTGGCTGTAGGTTGAAGAAGGGGAGGGTATTTATAGCCCGTCCCACGAAAATAGCCGTTACAGCCACTTGGACCGGAATATCCGGGCCCCCTTTCAAAATATCCGGGGACTCCAGAGAGCCGCGCAATGCGACGCAAACTCGATTTTAGCCAAATTCTCGGAGGACCGGATTATCCGGTTCCCCCGAAACCCGGATAATCCGGTTTTGCAGACTGAGAGACATAGCAATAAAAACTGCAATAATTTTTTCATCCGGACTCCGTTTTCGATGATCTTAGACTCATTGGAATCGCAACGAAGAGCACTACAAGATCATCCAGAGAAACATCATGGTCCATCATGTGAGGAGGAAACCACAAGAGGAGAGTTTGACCTCTCTAGAAAAGACAAACTGGTAAAACCTCCAACATAAAAAACGCAACAAGATATTCATATGAAATCCGTTTTTGATGAACTAGAGCTTGCATGGGGATGGACCAAGTGCTAAATCCTCACATGGATAAAAGCCAAATAAGAACCAAGAAAGATGATATGGAAAAAATGCAAATGTTTGAGCTCTCCACAAAGATGCGATCAAGTTCATCACTTGAGAGCCCCTCTTCATAGTACGACTATCGATCCTATAACCCGGTTTCAAAGCATGAGACCGGTAAAATAGAAAAACTATCAAGATCATAACTTTGCCTTGTGCATTCCACTTGAGTTAGATGATGACGATCTTGACTCCCTCAAGTTGGAACACCTTTCTTGATCGTGCTTGCTAGCACATGCCAGATGAACACTTCTCCAAATACTCCCCCATACACCATTATGGGAAAGCCTCGTTTAGCTCCGTCTTCATGTATCCATTGCAAGCTTCAATCAAATCATGTCTTCCGAGATGGATCATATTGAACTTGCACTTCATAATCTTCAAAATGTGTTGATCAATCTTGACTTTATTATTTGCACATTGACTTAATCAACCTTGCAGTTCATCTTCTTGTCTTAATATATATGATGGCTTGGAGATAAACATGAATGTTCACTCAATATTCTTTTGAAGCCACACTTGCAGTAAGCTCATCTCTAGATGACCATTTGTGTGGATCACACCTTGAATATTACTTTGATCATCACTTTATCTTCTAGAGTCCAACACATGAACTCTAATCTTTTCCCATGGACAAGATCTATAAATATCTCAATGCAAACATTAGTCCATAAAGATTATCATTAATTACCAAAACCACACATGGGGAAACATCCACTTTCACTTATGCTAAGTTTGTAGAGATCCTGTCATGAGGCAGAGGCCTCAATTTCTTTATTTTTTTAGTCGTACTTGTTTGGCATTGATGTCTATCTTTCCCTAAATTATTTGAATAATGAATAATGTAGGACTCTCGAGTCCTAGTTCGTTCCCAACAACATCACTTTCCACGACACCGTACCTGGGAAGTTGGCTCGGCCATTGGACCGAATCTCTATGGAGGTCATCTTCGTGGAGGCAGATAATTTCCGACTTGAGACCCTCAACTTTGAGTAGTAAACTTCAAGAGCGCCTACCATGCCATCTTCGTCTACCCCAAACTTCGTCAAGTTCATAGCCTCACTCCTCCTACGTATACTTTAAGCTGAAGATGTCGGGTCCGAATGGGGTCATCACCATCACCGGGAACAACAACCGCTTCATGGAGTGAGACGACTTAAACTCCAACCCCGCCGAATCCCTCGCCATGGCTAAGGAACTCGCCGAGATCATGAAGTCGGCTAACACCGACGATATGTCACTGGCTAAGATGCCAGACGTCGACTCTACCTTCTACTAGGCCAAGGACACCAAGAGGGAATCACCCAAGACGTCGAGGATTGGGTTCGGCCTTGGCCTAAAATAGGAAAGCGAGATCGTAGAGTTACTCCATGAGAATTTGGACATCTTCGCATGGAAGACATCGGACATGCATGTCGGGTGTACCAAGAGAACTTGTCGAGCACTCCCTCAACGCCTTTACGTAGGCGAAGCCGGTCAAGAAGAATATTTGGGGATTTGCTGACGGGTAGTGCAAGGTCACTGGGGAGGAGATAGCCCGACTCCTCACATCCGACTTCATCATGGAAGTTTTTCACCCAGACTGGTTGGCTAACTTGGTCCTGGTTCATAAGAACAACAACATGTGGGGCATGTGTATTGATTGTATGAGACTCAACAAAGCATTCCCCAAGGATCCGTTCGCGTTGCCCGTATCGATCAAGTCATAAACTCTACCACCGACTACAAATTACTTTTTTCTAGATTCTTATTTAGGCTACAGCGAGATCAAAATGAAAGAGTAAGATCACATAAAGAATTTCTTTATCACCTGTTATGGGGCTTACTACTATGTGTCAATGTCTTTTGGTCTACAAAATACAAGTGTCATGTACCAAAGTTGTATTTAGAAAGTGCTTGCAATGAACCTATTGGCATAAGCGCATACTGCACACCTGCACGTTCATGACATAATGGTGATGTAAAAAAAGGAGTGACCTCCTAACCGATTTGAGGAAACTTTTTCTAATCTCATGAAGTACAAAATGAAGCTAAATCTGCAAAAGTGTGTCATGGAGTCCGATCAGGCAAGCTCCTCGTTTTTGCAATTTCCGAGTTAGGAATCGGGACAAACCCGGAAAAGATCAAATACTGAAGGTAGCCAAGCTTAAGAATGAAGTCGTGAGGTTCAAGTATTTATCATCTTTCTTTTTCCTTTTTATCAATGGTTCAAGACTGTATATTTATTAATCTTTCGGTCTAAATACCTCTCCAACTTGTAAGCCATATCCATTTGAATATTGCCCAAGTCTATCGGGCACATAATAAAAAATTACCTCACACCAAAGACCTAACAAGTACCTAATAAAACCGAGATATCCAGTTTGTACTACTAAGTTCATTATTACGATTCTTTGCCCATATGTCATACTCTCGAACTGAATATAATTCACAAAATTTGTCGGTTATTTAGACATGGATAAATTAAGATTTCATCAATTTGTTATAAACATAACTTCGAATTTTCAATGTACACTGACTCTGACCTTGTTAACATGAATAACAAACTACGATAATATGTCAATCCTAAGGAGCGATGACCAAAATTTATGAAGAAAATTTATGACGAGACCTTTAATATGGGTACCATCATGATCCTCATTACTCAATATTGATTTGTGGTTAAAAGATATATTTATACTAGGCTTTTAGATTAATGTAAATTATTTATCATACTCCCGCATTAGCGAGTAATTTGTACTTAGTTTCCATTGTTAACCACATAAACAATGCTGCTGGAACAAATTATTATGATCTTCCTTGTATAGTTATTTTGTGCTAAATTTAAAATGTAGTTAATAAGGGTACATTATTATTTTTTAATTTCCAAGACACTTCTCTTTAAAAACATGTGAAACAAATCACCTTAAATGCAAAAAACAGAACAAAGATGACAACTCACACCTTCTTGAATTAAATTTGATAATTGGATGGATTATACAATATATAGTTATAGTCATGCTTGTATTCTTCTTTGTTTTATCATTCTAAAATATCTTGGTAGACTTGTCCAAGGCATAAAGTATAAAAATATCTTTTGGTTTGTAATATATGATTATGTCAAATGTGACTTAGAAATTAATAGTGGGGTCATTAATAAGCTAACAATGTGTTGATGCTTCGTACTCGTTACATATTATAGGTGAGAGTAACCATAAATGCAAACAAAAAACTATGGATTTACTACTTTTGCATACATAAATTGATTATGGCATATGATTGTGACAATGCATTTTATATTATAGCTCAGTGTATCGAGCTGGAAGGTTTCAGAGCAGATGAGGGAGCCATGATGACCCTCCGGCTGCGTTTGACGCTAGCGATGATGTTCTCTCAATGTCCTTTTTTTTTGGGCGGAGAGGGTTCTGCAGCGCTGTCTCGTGGACTCCTAGCTCATGGTATGTGAATTACCATGTGGACTCCTCGGAAATCCCCGCGACACTCTCCAGGAGAGCAGCTTGGGAAAACCCTAGCACCGCCCCACCCTCCTCGCCCGCTCTCCTTGCCAATGCCGAGCGACGTTGTCGGGCAATGTCCAAAGTGGTGGGATGCGGCAAGCCTTCTCTTGTGTGGGTTTGCCCATGTTGCCCTAGACGGCACGACAAATTTGGCGAAGCACGGCCGGGCCGGCGGCCCTGGATTCCTCCAATGGTGACGATTTGCAGTGGCTGCTCGGGCAGCGCTGCAGCCGGAGAGCGCAGCGGTTGCTAGCCTGGCGGCACTAGCCTTGAGATCCTTGGAGGGGGGGGGGGGGTTCTCTCCATGGCTTCGCGCGTGACCAAATAGGATGGCGTCCGCGACACGGGGGCTGTCGAGGAGATCCGGATATCTCCATTGACCATCTTCCTGCTACCGGCCTAGGCCGTCGAGGAGATCCGGATATCTCCACTGGCGATCTTCTCGGACTGGAGTATGTGCTTTTGAACCTCTTATTTGGATTGGATCCGATCGTGCATGTCTTCAAATTTTAGCCTATGGGCTTCAAGGGGGTGTGTCGCTAAGCTCAACTTCTTATTGACACCATGGAACATGTCAAAACTTGCGATTTCCGTGGTGTTGGACATAATCGGGGAATGTCAAGACGGTCATGATTGGAAGACCATTATTGGAGGAAGCGGAGTTTTGAATGCGATGAAACATTGCTGATAAGGATCAACTAGATGATCTGTAGGCTTTTCCCAATCTTTCACGGCGAATCAATAGATAGCAAATCTTACAATCACGCGATGAATATAACCTGAAGAAGTGGAACGAATCCAGCAAGCAACGTGACGATGATCAACACACCTCAAACCTCAGCCTAATAATTCTTGATACACACAAGAATCTTCACGCAACTTTATTTAATCTGGGTACATGATGACGTGAAACACACGTTCGTTGGGAGACCCCAAGAGTAAGGTATGAAGCAGTGCAGCAGCAAGTTTTCCCTCAGTAAGAAACCAAGGTTGTCAGATCCAGGAGGAGTAGGAGAACTTCAGAAGGTTGTTGGTGGCGCCGTTGCTCGATCACCAACGTGGAACCTGCACACAACACAATCAAACTATTTTGCCCCAACGAAACAGGAAGGTTGTCAATCTTCCCGGCTTGGTGTAACAAAGGATTAAACGTATGGTGTGGAAAATAATATTTAATTGCAGGAAGTAAAAGAGAACAATTGTTTGCAGTTGGTGGTTTTATCAGTGTAAAAGAATGGACCGGGGTCCACAGTTCACTAGTGGTGTCTCTCCATAAAGATAAATAACATGTTGGGTAAACAAATTACAGCTGGGCAATTGATAAAATAGTGAGCGCATGACAATGCATATAAATGACAAGATGACTACCATGATATTTAATTGGGCATTTGATACGTCTCAAACGTATCTATAATTTCTGATGTTCCATTTTGATATTATACCAATTGTTACATGTTTTATATACACATCATAGCATTTTTATGCATTTTCTGGACTAACCTATTAACAAGATGCCACAGTGCCAGTTTCTGTTTTCTGCTGTTTTTGTATTCCAGAAAAGCTAGTTTGGAAATATTGTCGGAATTGGACGAAACTTGGACAGGACCTCCTATTTTTCCAACACGTACACGGAGTCCAAAGGAGAGACGGAGGGGGGCCGCGAGCCAGCCACACCATGGGGCGGCGCGGCCCCACCCTCTGCCGTGCCGTGGGGTGGTGTGGGCCCCACGGGCGTCTCCAGCCGCCGCCCTTTTGCCTATTTATTCATCTTCACGGGAAAAACCCTAGACACCCGAGCCATTATCCACGAAAAGTTCCAGAGACGCCGCCGCCGTCAACCCTAGCTCGGGAGTGTTCAGAAGCTCTTCCCGGCACCCTGCCGGAGAGGGGAATCATCGCCGGAGGGCCCTACATCACCATGCCTGCCTCCGGAGTGATGCGTGAGTAGTTCATCCTTGGACTACGGGTCGATAGCTGTAGCTAGATGGTTGTCTCTCCACTTTATGCTATCATGTTTAGATCTTGTGAGCTGCCTATCATGATCAAGATCATCTTATTGTAATGCTACATGTTGTGTTTGCTGGGATCCGATGAATATTGAATACTATGTCAAGTTGATTATAAATCTATCTTATATGTTATTTATAATCTTGCTTGTTTTCCGTTACTAGTAGATGCTTTGGCGAAGTAGATGCTTGTAACTCCAAGAGTTAGTATTTATGCTAGATAGTGGGTTCATGCCTCCGGTAATCTGGGAGAGTGACAGTAACTTCTAAGATTGTGGATGTGTTGTTGCCACTAGGGATAAAATAACCGATGCTTAGCTTAAGGGTGCGCCGTTAGGTCTAATGCATTTGTTTACATTACGCACATTACTTAATGCGATTATCCGTTGCTTGCAACTTAATACCAACGAGGAACTCGGTATGACAACCTGGAGCTGGATTATTAGTCATAGACACTGTTGGCTAACGGTCTATGTATTTTGTCGTAATGCCCACATGAATATCATAGTAATCATCATGTCATATATATGCATTGTCATGCGCTCAATATTTTGTCAATTGCCTAGCTGTAATTTGTTCACCCAGCATGTTAGTTATCTTTTATGGAGAGACACCACTAGTGAACTGTGGACCCTGGTCCATTCTTTTACACTGATAATACAACCAACTGCAATCATTGTTCCTTTTAATTCTCTGCAATTAAACACTATTTTCCACACCATACGTTTAATCCTTTGTTTTCAGCAAGCCGGTGAGATTGACAACCTCACTGTTTCGTTGGGGCAAAGTAGTTTGATTGTGTTGTGTGCAGGTTCCACGTCAGCGCGCCACTGACAACCTTCAGAAGTGATTTCTTACTCCTACTGGTTCGATTAAATCTTGGTTTCATACTGAGGGAAACTTCTGCTACACTGCTTCACACCTTCCTCTTGGGGTGTCCCAACGAGCGTGTGATCCACGTCATCAGCATTACGACAAGGTACATAGACCGTTATCCAACCGCATCTATGACTAATAATCCACCGTCAGGTTAACATCCGTGGCCCCCGTTGGTATTAAGTTGCAAGCAACGGATAATCGCATTAAGTAATGTGCGTAATGTAAACAAATACATATGACCGTAGACATAGCATTGTTATGTTATCCCTAGTGGCAACAGCACATCCACAACCTTAGACGTTGCTGTCACTCGCCCAGATTACTGGAGGCATGCACTCACTATCTAGCATAAATACCCCCTCTTGGAGTTACAAGCATCTATTTGGCCAAAGCATCTACTGGTAACGGAGAGCATGCAAGATCATAAATAACATGTAAGATAGATTAATAATCAACTTGATTATAGTATTCAATATTCATCGGATCCCAGCAAACACAACATGTATCATTACAATAAGATGATCTTGATCATGTTAGGTAGCTAACAAGATCTAAACATGATAGCATAAAGTGGAGAGACAACCATCTAGCTACTGCTATGGACCCGTAGTCCAAGGATGAACTACTCACGCATCACTCCGGAGGCAGGCATGGCGATGTAGAGCCCTCCGGTGATGATTCCCCTCTCCGGCAGGGTGCCGGAAAGAGCTTCAGAACCCTCCCGAGCTAGGGTTGACGACGGCGGCGCCTCTGGAACTTTTCGTGGAATATGACTCGGGTGTTTAGGGTTTTCCAGACGGGAGGAATAAATAGGCGATAGGGCGGCGTCGGAGGCCACCCGAGGGGCCCACACCACCCCTCGGCGCGGCAGGAGGTGTGGCCGTGCCGAGCCCAGGTGTGGCCGCCTCCTGGCGCTTCTCCATCTCTCCTTTGGACTCCGTGGACGTGTCGGTGAAATAGGGACCTCCGTTGATTTTCGTCCAATTCCGAGAATATTATCTTAACAGCTTTTCTGAAATACAAAACAGCAGAAAACGGGAACTGGCACTGTGGCATCTTGTTAATAGGTTAGTCCCAGAAAATGTATAAAAATGATATGAAGTGTATGTAAAACATGTAACAATTAGTATAATATCAACATGGAACATCAAAAATTATAGATACGTTTGAGACGTATCAGTACACGACGGCGCCGTCCCCAGGAGGGATGCTTCACCCCGATACACAACTCAATGTCTAAACTCTCAAAATATTGAAGTATATAAAACTGCAATTTTTGCTAATGCCAAACACTTCAAAATATTTAAAACCATAGTATTTTAAGAATCCAAAGTTTTCTTGGAATAATTAAAAAAATTACTCCTAAACACACACCCTAAATATTTAAATCAGATAGACGAATAGTCGCTCGAGATTGCAAGACAGCAGGCTATTAATTAACGGTGTTTCTAATTAGGATACGTTCCCCGCAAACTCTCTCCGTCCGGCGGTAGGTAGCATTCTTTCTCTTATAGGCGGAGGGACCAAATACCCGCATGTATGCATGGAATCTTTTTATAATCCAGAAATTTAAAACTAATTATCTTTTCAACCATAAATCGAATTGAAGAACTGTTTTCACCGTTGGCTTCGTCTTGACGAGTACTTTAAAACAAAATCCCATCTAAGTATGTTTTAACGAACTTTTTTTTCATCATCAGTTGACAGGTTATAATACAATAGTTACCACATATTATTAGTGAACAGTTACCACCTAAATAATACATAGTTACCGGGTAATTTTTTCATGTTTTTTTGTCATATCCATGTCTACACGCTCAAGAGTGAGGATTTGATCCACTCTAAACACGTAAAATTTGGAATTGCCATCACCAAAAGGTTTCGTTGGTGAGTAGAGAATTTCAAAGAGCCAGACAACCATTTGATATTAAGCTGGTAATCAACTTATCAATACCTGGTGACTAAATGAGTATAATCTGGCAACTAGGGTAATTTTTTTTTGTCAAAACATATCAAGATGGGATCTACTTTTGAATATCTCGTCATGACAAAACCAACCGTGAAAACGAATCTGAATTTTGATTTACAGTTTAAGAGATAAAACATTTTAAAGCTTGAAACCAAAAGAAATGTATGTGGCTACATGCATGCATGCATGACTTACTTAAGAACACTGAAGCCCATCTGGTAATCTGGAGCATCCTCCTCCTGCCGGCATAGACGCACATGCTCCAGCAGGAGGAGGATGCGGGACTCGGTTGGAGCTGTCCTAAGGATGTTCAAGAGCTATGTCTGACCCAGTCGACGCAGCGCGGACATGATAGGATTCCTGTCGTTTCTCGTCTCGATGGATCCCGGTGCGTGGCCTGTGGCCGTCGACCATCGAGCCAACAGCCACTTCACAGTCCACCGCGGATGCGCGACTTAAACAAGTCGAACCGCTCCATCATCCCTGGTTCGAACAAACACGCGAGATATTTCCCGACGCGTGGGCGGCCTCCAAGCACGATATGTTTGAGATGTGCCTAACCTTGTACGGTTACAAGTACAACGAGACGATATTGATTCGCAACCGTTTCCGACTAGAGTCTAGAGCCACACCGTGTTATTATTTAATGATTGTTAAGGCCAAAATACCAACTCGGCTATTTTGCCACGAAAATAAAATCATTTGTTTTGTTTTATTTATACATGGTATCTTCACATGACTTGTAGCAATCCATTCTTAGGATTTTCCATAGATTGAATTTGGATTAAAAGGACCGTGCTATCCAAATTTCTATGGATTATATAGCAATTTAAAGAAACCACCCAATTCTCTTTTAAAGGTTCAACGTTGTAAGATCGGGGCACTCTTTGGTGTTCTTCGTGTGTTCAATCAAAATGACTCTTTTTTGTATTTAGTTTTTATGTTATGCAATCCTATATTTTGCCCTAGTAAACATGTCAGTGTTTGTCAATCCTACAATTCGAATGGGGCCTTATAAATTGGCTGAATGACGAGTTGTATGACATAAGTTTTGCGTTACAAGCCTCATCGGGTTTTTATAAAGTTTTGTTTTTATAAATTTTGCATTAAAAAAGGGCACCTCAAATTTAGTTATTTTCTAAAGGTTGTAGTGTTAGCTGTATTTTAAGAGTTTTCATGTACGACTACATTTAGTGTTTTCACAATACCTAAAGCAATAGGGACATTCAATAGTGATGTTTTTGTTTTTGCAGTTTGGGTTGAAAAAAGGAGCGATATCTTCTTTCATTAGCCGGACCCCAGTCGACGTCTCACGAACATAACATGATTGCTGTCGTTTTCGTCTCGGTGGAGCCGAGCCAAGTACGTGTCCTGCGTTCACCATCTGGACAACCACTGCTCTCCAGCCTTGCCCATGCGAATGACGCGTCATTCGATGTCTTGGATCTTCTCTGCCAACAGCCTTAGTAAATTGGGCTGACTATCGACGCAGGCCATGATGGGCAAGCCAGGAGACCCTTGGTTGCTTATAGAGGATTCCGGCCCAAACGTACAGCCCATTGCACCGATGCATGCACCACACCTTCGAAATTCCGGTGACTTTTATTAGTACCACATCGCTCGCGTAAGGTAGATTGAACGTGTTCATAAGCCCCTGCGAGAGGGAGGGAAGCACAGAGCTGTCAGCTCTGTCAGCAAACTCAAATGGTATAAGCAATTTGTTCATTAGTAGGTCTGATTCTGAGGTCCACACGACACGTGTGGATTGGTTTTTGAGTTGCGGTAAATAACTCACTTCATTTTTTTCAGCAGCATTCTTCCCTCCGAAGTATGAATGGTAACTGTAGCAGCTAGACATGTGTACACGTTCAGCGCTAAACTGCACTTGTAACCTGGGTATATAAACTCCTCGAGAGACAGAAAGTAGTTTTTTTTTTCTCCCGAGCTCCAGTGCTCTCACCACTTTAAAAAATTCGAAAAGTATATTTAAAAATTTCTAAAAAATCTGAAAAAAATCAAGAATGTTCTCAATGATGCATACTAGAAGCGTGCAAAATATCAAAGCAAAAAACTTTATATTGTAGTCTACACAAAAATGACAAATTTGTAAATTTGAAACTATGCATTGTTAACTTTAGTCAGATCTGTAGATTTGTTATTTTTGTGTAGGTCAAAATATAAACTATTTCGCACTGTAATTTTGCACGTCTATAGGATACATCATCAAGAACATGCATGATTTGTTTCAGATTTTTCTGAAACTTCTAAATATATTTTATTTTTTTGAAGTGGCAAGAGCACGGGAGCTCAGGCGCAAGAAATCTCGACTCCTCGAGAGATCAATACAAAATGTGTTGAATCCTATCCCTGCTTTCAATGAAAACTGCAAGATTTTGATTGGGGAGCATAGACAGGAACTGCGCCTGCGTGTGGATCAGTTTACTGTTCACAAGGTGCCTTTCCGGTCCGGTGTGCATGCAGCACAGCTCCAAAAATTCCCTGATGACACTTACTAATAAAATGGGCATCTCGATTAATTTTATATATTTCTTTAACCTTTTCCCTTTAATAAAAAGATGACGCAAAGTGCAAAGTACACTCCACGATAGGCAGTCGCACTGGCAATGCTAATTTGCCGTCTATTATTAGCGTTGCTAACCATGTGAACCGCCGGTCTTGTATGTGGGCAAAAAGGATCGCACCCTAATTAGGAGCACTAGTAGCTATAGCATTAGTTTAAGCAAAGATGCCTAATCTTAATACTATGTTTGAGATGTGCCTAAATTTGCATAAATAGATTATATTATGCCCCCATTTTATTGCGGCACTCGGTCCTTCTCCCTTCCCACTGCGTCCGACAAAGCCGGGGAGTGGAGGTACGAGAGATATAGTGGAGGAAGCATGGGCGAGACCCGAGAGGGTTGGTACAAGTTTCGCACAATTTCTCTATGATCCATCGAATTCTATTAACGCCAATACGAACTCCACTATTCTGATACTGTATCCGTTCTTTATTAATCATGTATTAGTTTTTTTAAAAGTTAAACTTCACTATGTTTGACCAAGATTTTACAAAAAAACTATCAACATTTAAAATACTAAGAAACACAAAATGAAAATACATTTCATGATGAATCTAATGATATTGATTTCATCTTGTAAATGTTAATAATATTTTTTCTATAAACTTCGTCAAATTCCACTTGATGGAATTTACTTTCTACCTTTGCACTGTTGATTTTGGTTGTGCTCAATTTGCTCATGCTCCAAAGGAAACCGCAAACACTCTTACTTTCTCCTTCCTGTTAATTTTAACGGGTACAGTGCCTTGCATTGATCAAGCGGTGTACATAGGTTTACAAGAAGGACCTCAAAGAAATAAGGAAACACAACACAACCCTTCACTCTTTCAAACATGACCCTCAAAAGATAATAGAAAACGCGATCAGGTCCCTAATCTTCACCGCTATTGCCGATCGACCTCGAAGCCAGGGCACCAGCGCCGCCGCCGGGGATGGCACCACTTGGGGCAACACCAGCGAGGATTCCCAGGCCGATATCAGAGTTCCTCCAGCAAAATAGGAAGGTATAGCTCGGGCAACACCTGCAACCGAGCACGGAGGGCCTTCCATGGCCAAGGATAACGGCGACGTGAAGGTGCTGTCGTTGGGGAACTCCACCAGTCGACGTCGCAGCAACCAGGCGGCATGGGCGAATGTGCACATCCCACTCCCGCTGAGCAGCAGTTTGAGCAGCATCGGATTCACATATCTCCCGACTTCCACACCTCCAGCACCTCACTGATAGGGAAGAAGAGAAACTCCACACCTGATCTGCCAAAGAGCTTACTCTACCGAGCTTATTTAAGCACACGCCCGCAGATTCGCCTCTCCTCTGCTATCTCCACCATGGAGCACCGCATGAGCGAACCTTTTCGCACCCCATGGTCACCGCTCGGAGACGACCACGCCAGACGCTAGAAGAGGGAAAACGGCATGACGCCACACAGCACGCTGGCTAAACCTGAACCTAATACTACTGCTATGCACAGGAGGCTGGCCTCCCCTCCCCATCGGCATCGGACGGTGAAGCCGCCGGCTGGGAGGGAGAGGGGAGCCGGGAGCGGCCTGGAGACTCTCAAAAAGGGAGGGGTGAGGAGGGATAGTAGAAAGGGGGAAATGAAAGCCTCCCGAACCCTTAAAAACACATTTTCCTATGTGTGAAGTGAGTAAAACAAAATGCCAGGATGAGAAAAATTATCACAATTTCCCTTTGTTAGAGCATCTCCAGTCGGAGCCCCCAAATTCGGCCCCCAAACTGTCCGCGGACACGTCCGGACGTGTCCGCGGACAGTGACCGGACCACCCCTAAAGTTGGGCTCCTACAACCATGTCCCCCAAATCCCCACCCCAAACTCATGTAAAGATATGCAACGTCGATCCGATACATACCGGATCCAAATTACAAAACAAAGTGGTCCGAATTCAACACGAAATTAAAGGAAGTTCAACAAGTTGTCCGATACAATAATGAGAAGTGATCTTTTCTTCTTCAAGGGGCGGTTCCACCTGATCCATGTAGGCCGAGGTCACGGTCGGAGATCCTCTTCTTCATCGTGAGGATCCACTTTGCACTAGGCTCATCCAAGATGCTAGCGTCTTGGAACATGATCCTTTGTTCCTCTGTAATTTTTGCGAGAAGGATTTTCTCTTGCTCCACCGCTAGGGTATCTTGGAACTTCTTTTGCTTCGTTTGGACCTTCATCCACGCCTCCTCCTTCACCAATTCCAACCTCGCCTCTCCAAGTCCATCATGTCCTTGAGCCAGAGGCGATCAAACTCCATTCTTTCCCTTTGCAAAGCCAAGAAGGCTTCATACCTCTCGGCCTTCTTATCCTCTCTTTCTTTCTACAACTTCTTCACGGTTTCATCTTTGTTTGAAAATATGTCCGTCCAGGTAGCGGACATCTTCGTTGCGGTGCCGTCACGAGCCACCCTATCCTTCTCCCACCTCCTCCCCATCATCCTCTTCCGGGCAACGCTGGTTCCAGCTTCGGACGACCCATCTTCTTCATCAATTCCAATTGGGATGGATGAGCTTGATCCATCATTGTTCTTCCACTTAGCCGGATTCTTGTGATCATCATATTGGGAGATCCACTTCAGCTTCCTGATCAATTCAAGCCAACAATGTGCCATGGTGAAGGGTTTGCCCTCCGTTTGATGGTACAAAGTGGAGGCCAAACCATACTAGCAAGCAAACAAGTAGAAGCAATTACACAAAAGGTTTGGAGACAAGCATGGCATGTGATAAAATGTTGAGCTTTCACGCAATGACTTACATGGGATTCCACGTTGACACCACTTTGATTCCTATTGACCACTTGTGCATGGAAACCACAATACTTGTTCACGCTTTCTTGGATCGATGTCCACCTATGTTGGAGAGAGCCGGCGTTGCGATCGGTCACAATTGGATGGGGTTGCACGTAGTGCTTTTGATGATGAAAGTGGGTATGTATCTTCTCCCACAACTTTGAACCATTTTGCTCGGTTCCACATATAGCATCCATGCTTGTGGCCAACCAAGCCCGGCAAAGGAAAACATCTTCTTCTCCTTCTCCTTCCCCTTCTTCTTCGTTTGAGCGTCAGACGGCTCCTCCTCACCCACACTGAAAAAGGGGGGAAGTGTGGATGCCGGCGGTTCCTGTGTCGACGGATCGCCCCCATTTCGGAACAATTCCATCAACAACTCTTTCTAATCGTCTTGACTTCCGTTGAACAGGTTGTGGACGTGCTGGCTGTCGGTGAGGCCGGAAGATGCCCGCGTCCGCTGGAGCGCCGGAGAGTCGACCACCACCTCCTCATCCTGCGCCGGGCCGACCTGTGACGGGTACTCATCCACGATGTGGTACGGCTCCTCCTGGTTCGTGGTTGAGGAGGTGGACCTTCTTGCCGCGACGCTGGAGGGCGGAGGCGGCGTCGGCGTAGGGCGCCTCACCTTGGGTACGGGCGTGCTCATACCCTCAGGCTCCTCCTGCTTCTCCGCATTCGCAATCCTCTCGGCCTCCGCCACCTTCTCCCTCTTCTCCTTATCCGCCTGCTCGCGTTCCCGCTGCTTGCGGCGGCGCATCCTTCTCGCGACGGTCTCCGGCTTCAGCTCGCCCTGCCTCTGCTCAACGGACTCGGAGGATGCGCCCTTCTCCGTCAAATCGAGGGCTCCTTCCGCCTCCATTCTCTCTTCTCACGGCGCCGCCGGCTACGGATGGGGATTTGCGGGGTGGACGCGGTGGGAGGAATGAAAGTGGCGGGCGGGAGTGGAGGCGGAGGGGATAAATGGAAGTGGTCGGTGCCCTTTTTTTTGGTTCAAATTTCATGGACCCACGTTGCTAGGTCCAACGTGGCAGACGCGTCCGGTCGCGTCCGGTCTGCCCCAAACTCGCCCCACATATGGGCTGAGTTTGGGATTTGCCGGACAGCCCGGTCGTTTGGGGATGGTTTAGGGGCCGCGGTTAGGTCACCGTTTTTAGCACAAATCCTGTCTGGGCTGTCCGCCCGGACATCTAGGGAGGGTTTGCCAACCATGGTTGGAGATGCTCTTATCTCTCTATACGTCTGCCTCGCGACTCATCGCCAAGTCAGAGCCGATCAGGAGATGATGCATCATTGCTTGGCGCGCTGATGAATGGTGTGGACATCGCACATCGTCACCACCAATTAGACTGTGACTCAATGAATATGCAGCAATTATCATCTACGGACTCTCTAGTTCGAAGCTGTCTGCCAAAATAGACAACCACAATACTTTACTTGGATTCACACGCTGCAGCCAAGGTTTGGTGTGGTCAGCACTACTCAGCCGTGGACAGCGAATAAACTTCCAAACAAATCGGCGTGCATGTCAGTATACAATTTGTAGCGATGAACCTTGCCCTCTATGTTGATACTCCGATGACTACGTCCAATGCTTCACTGTCAAGCAACAAAAACAAATTGCGCGCAGATCTCAAGCAAAGCTGCTCCCCAGGACGAAGCATGCCTGCCCTGTGGCAAGAACCCTAACTGGAGTGCCAAGTGCTTGACCGAATCTTGAGCCGTGCAACTGCAAGGTGCTTCCCCCGTGATGCCAGACGAGCACGACCTCTAGATTAACAAACCAGCCCACTAGCCCACCACTCAGTTAAACAACTCACTTCACATTTTCTCTAGCAGCATTCTTCTCTCCGAAGTATCAAGACTGCAAATTTTTGATTGGGGAGCAAAGACAAGGTGTACCGGTCTACAGCTCCTAAGATTCCCTGATGACTATCCGTTATGGATTTCCGGGGACGGAGGCGGCGTTTTGGGTAGTAGGTACAAATGTACTTATTATGTAAAATATTTTTAATGTTTTTTTAAAATGTAAAAAAATTATAGAAAAAAATTCGGATACACATTAGAACATTTTGTGTTAGCACAAAAAATGTCGTGGAGAAAAGACAATTTTTGTGGACTGTATAAAAAAGATAAAAAATGTCTCGTATAAAATCATTTTGGAGCGTTCAGATTTGTCTTTTTTGCATAGGTCACAGAAAGTGTTTTTTCGTCACGTAACTTTTTGTGCTAACATTAAATGTCTTGAATTATGTCCGAAATTTTTATTTTTATTTTTTTGACATTTTCAAATTTACTTTTTGTGCAGTGGATGCATCTGCACCTGCTACCTGTTATGGATTTCCGAGGACCTTGATTTATCTTTCTATTCCTGCTTCCTCTTTAATAAAATGATCACGCAATGTACACTCCACGATAGGCACTGGCATTGTTAATTTGCCGTCTATTATTGGCGTGGCTAACCATGTGGAGCGTCGGTCTCGTATGTAGGCAGAAAGCCTCGCGCCCTAATTAGGAGCACTAGTAGGTACTCTCTCCGTTCCATTTTAATTGACTCACATATATCTACGTGTCTAGATGCATTCATATGTAGATATATGTGAGTCAATTAAAATGGAACGGAGGGAGTAGTAGCTATGCCATTAGTTTAAGCAAAGCTGCCTAATCTTATACTTCTTTCGAGATGTGCCTAACCTTGTACTGACACAGGGAACAAGACTATTGATGCCCAACTTTCGTTACAAGCTTAATTGAACTTACGGTTTTTTATAAAGTTTTGTTTTTATAAGTTTTGCATAAAAAAAGGGCACATCAAATTTAGTAATTTTCTAAAGGTTGTACTCCTAGCTGCTAGCTGTATTTTTAGAGTTTTCATGTACGGCTACATTTAATGTTTTCAGAAAAACTTGAGCAATAGGGACGTTCAAGAGCGTTTTTTTTTTGTTTTTCCAGTTTGCGTCCTGCATTCTTAATCAAAAGGAGCGGATGTCTTCTTTCATTAATCGGGACCCGAATCGACAGTCTCACGGACATAGGAACATGATTGCTGTCGTTTTCGTCTCGGTGGAGCCGAGCCAAGTACGTGTCCTGCCTTCACCATCAGGCCAACCACTGCTCTCCACCGTGGCCAAGGCGAACCGCTCCATCATCCATGGGGCGCGGCGGTATTGCTCGACCCGTGGGCTTCCCGACCGACGACCGTGCACCGGACCACAGTTTTCCGACGGCCTTGCCGTGCCCGCCCCCACGCGCCATATATACCCCGGCCTTCCCTCTCGCTTTTCTCCACCCATCTCGCTCCCATCTTCCTCCTACTCTCAGAAACCTGCTCTGCTCAAGCAGCAAAAACACACGCCATGGCGGCATCAGTAGCCTGCTCCTTCTTCTTCGACGCCGAGCCAGCAGGCGAGCACGGCAGGCCGGCGCTGGACGCGTGCGCGCTCTGCGCCAAGCCGCTGGCGTGGGACAGCGACATCTTCATGTACAGAGGGGACACCCCCTTCTGCAGCGAGGACTGCCGCGACGAGCAGATGCAGCTCGACGCCGCCTATGCAAGGCAGGTTGCCCGGCGGCTGCAGCGACACTCTTCCGGAAAAACGGCGTGCCGTGGGCACCAAGAGACGAGGAAAGTGTCCGTCGCGAGCGCGAGCTAATCGGACACAGGCGCGTGGCTGAGAGCAAAGTTTTGTTTGTAGCAATAACTAATTTTTTGCGATGATATCTCTCCGGCGATCTTGCCGATTCCGGAGAAGGGCCAGTACCATCTCAGTTGCACGTCGACGCCGCTTGCGCGCGGCAGGGCATGCATGATGCTGCCCAGCGATGGGGGAGGCCAAGGAGAGATAATTAATCAGCAAGAAAACTCCTTGCGTTGAAGAAGGCAATCAAAGCAGATCGCCATGGGTTGAACTTGGATTTTGGCTATCGGGGCAACTCTACTTTGTGATTCTCTATTTGTATATCCATCAATACATGAATTTGACTGTTCTCAGTCTGATGCTACAAATGAAAGTACTCGTTTTTTCAGTCCGCGCGTTTCTTGAATACATCAAATGAAAGTACTTTGTGATTCTCTATTTGTATATCCATCAATACATGAATTACCAACCGAATCTTTCTGAAGAAATCGTAGACTCGTTGAACTGAATACACAAAACGCCACACCAGATGAAAGTAAAGGATCACGCTCCAACGTCAGACTCCTTGAACTTCTCCCATGTGTTAATTAATATTACTGTTCGTAGTAGTACTACTCATAGAGTCAGCAGGAGATGATGCGTAGGCCGCACGATGTCGACATCACACGTACTCCACGTACAACACAACTGTGTGTCTCATCAGTGCCACTGCCACGTAGGCCGTGACTACATCTACATGAGGCAACAGCACGTATCGTCCACGGCCATTATATACTTCCAAGCCATATTTTGCATAGGTATCTTAAACTTTCTCAAGGATAAAGGTTCAATCTTATAATTTAAACAACTACATTTAATGAGGAATAAGCAATAACATAAAATAAAACGAAATACATCGATTAAAAAAATTAAGCAATGGAGATGAGAGTGAAAATGTGGACTATGAATGGACTATAGGACATATTATTTTAAACCTAGAGGTACACTTGTAGTGTGGCGGAGCGTGCAACCGAACCTAGGCCGAGCCAGTTGGTTCTGAATGGGCCAACGGCTTAGTATTTGGTTATGAGTGGGAGTTTGTGTTTTAATTTGGGCAATGTGGAATGTTCGTAAACATTATGTTTTTAACAAGGCAAGAGTACCATTCTTTTTGCAGGTTATTCTTCTAACTACGCACTGGATTCGTACGTGGTCATATCTCCAGCCGGCGGAGCGGAGGCCTGACATGGATATTGGGGGCAGCCTATTGGAAATAGTTATAAGGATGATTCAACCTATTCGACTAGCAGTCTAACAGCAGAATCATCTATCGATGAAGCATTTTATCATGATTTTCGCTTGTTCGTTGGTTGATTTATGTATCAACCCTTTGTAATTCCGTGAGCTGTAATTCCGGATGAAGTTCAAACCTTAATAAAGTAATAAACATGCCATATGTATCGGGATCTCCCCTTTTCTAAAAAAGGAACACTGCCATGGGCCATGTAACGGGTTTATATGCACTAGGAAATCAATTTGTTAACCTAGGTCGCGGGTGGCGTTTCTAGTAAAGAAGGGGGAGGGGGGGGGGGGGGGGGGGATCTCCAAGAGGACCCTAGACTTTCGAAGTTCTTGTCCAGTGTGCTTCACGACATGCTCTAGAGAGGTCGGGCCCTTCCTCTCATCATTCAAACAAGGCGGAAGCTTTTCCCGAGGTGGAAGATTTACGTTCTTCATGTTTGGCCCGAAACCAATCGATCAACTATCCGCCTGGGATCATATTTTCATAGTTTTATTCTGGATGTACGAGGAGAATAGGCTATTCTACAGGGTGATTCGGAAATTGCGGAAGCTTTATTTGAACAAGTTGCCCTGTATGGGAACAACGATGCTCCGCCCGTGCACTGGCCCACCCTGCTATGCATTGCATGTTGTATTCATATTGTGTAAATTAAGTTTCTCATCGTATTTAGTATATCGCTATTTTACCTGCCAATCTTAAAGGAAGGATTAAAGTTTAAATTTGTTGTCACTTGAAACCATGTCCACCAAATCCGTGTTCCCTTCTCTGTGACTATTTTGCGAGGACATCGTTCCCACATATGCCACATAGTTATGGAGGGATCCCTATGAATAAAATAATTTCAGCGATTCATTTCTATTGTCATATTGACTTCCTATTAATCATTTACAAACGTTATGCTATGCATGGGATAGAAACACACCATGGAAAACTAACATACAAAACTCCGATAGAAACACACCATGGAATACTAACATGCAAAATTGAGTAGAACCAAAATGCATGCTTAAAACACAAGAAATATACCGCATTGTAAACAAGATTTCATTTTCTGTACGTGTCAGTCAGATCCATCATGAGAACACATCATGGCTTGGCTGGGTTGTGTCGACACCGGAATACAACCAAAACCACGCGCCTCGTCCTCACCAACAAATAGGTCACCACTCGCAGTCTGCTAAAGCAGAAGAAATCTTCCACGACTCCACCGGCCATTTCGTACTCAACCTTGGACAGCGAACACTAGCGGGGAAAATATCACCTTGCATCTCATTAGTGATGCAGAGTTCACTCTCTGTCAACACTTTACTGCTTTCCCCGGAGAAAATGTCGATCTCGCTGACGATATTCTTCGCACACTCCGAAGATTACGACCTGCCCCCTTCACTCTCTGAACGGCTCGACAGGCAATGTAACCAAGACTGCCACCTGAGCTGTGCAACTGGAACTGCAAGGTGCTTCCCCAATAGGCCGGCTTGCTTGTAGCTGCCGTTGGTTGGCTCGTGTCTGATCGACCAGGCCATGTGTTCGATTGCGAGGCCTGCAAAATATCTGCGTACGAACCAGTCGACCACCCTGTCTACCTCCAAGAGGCGACCTAGGTGCTGTTCGTAAGGACGAGGTGCTGCTTGGCGTACATGCATTGCATGCCCCACGGCTGAAGGCTCGTTTTCATCTTCTAGCTCTTCACTTTTGAAACACAGGAGTCCACGTGTAATACTACCTAGGAGTACACTACAAACCACGACACAACGTGTCGATCAATTATTGGCAAAAAGGCTGGCACCTGAATTATCAGCACTAAGAATTCACACTAGTTTGAGCAAAGAGGTCTAATCATATGCCGATGCATGTTCAAAATTATTTGATGTCGACTAGCGATGTCAGACCCTTTTGAATATTATTAGGAGAAATATGAAATCAATTAGAGTATTAAGCTAAAACACGACCTTGTTCACCGTTCACGCCTCAGCTCTCTAGTAGTTCCTCCATTCCCCTTACACTCATCTCCTCAACGCCTCCCGAGGCCCTCCGCTAATCAAGTCTCATGGATGCCCACGAAAGTGGCGGCAAGGCTCTTCGTGTCGACTGCTCAGGACACAATGCAACACATGGGAGGCCTCTGTGGGCTAGGTGGTGCTAGGAGATTGGAGATCTAACCTCATTGTGGTGTCTCGGTGGCGGTAGGCACCCAAATTTGATGGCGGTGCCAATAGATCGGGAAATGGTCGCATTGATGGCCGTGATCGGTCGTGGCCGTCCACACGACGTGCCAGACGAATCTAGACATGGTGATGACCTTCTATTCCACGAAACTTTCGAGGTCAGAGGCGTTATGAGGCACCCCCTTCATGGACCGTGGAGCCTCCGAGATCAGCAGTCGCTAGAACGGGTTCGATACGACTCGGCTGGTGCTCTGGGAGACATTCTACGTGAGTTGTCAAACCAAATCTGTTGGTGGTGTCAATGAAAAGACGTCCCCGTGTCAAAATTAGAAGCGGATCGAATGGGAGCGACAACCACCGGAAGCGAGGCGGTATGGGATGCTACCTACTTCGAGTATCTTGTCCTGCGGTATCCGTCTAACGAGATGTCATCATACTGTATCTATCTATATATCAAAGCTGAGGGCTTCAGCCTCCGATGGAGCTATCCACGTCATCAGGCACTGTAGACGCTACAGTATCGCGCTTCTACAGTGCATCGGTTCCGAGTTTGGACGACTCTAACTACTTAATTTTGAATCCACACTCGCAAAAACACTTGACGAGTTTTGTCAAATTCGACGCACTCAGTCATCCGTCTAAATTTTCTTTTCACGAGTAGATGAATATCACTCTTCCGAACAAATTTCATGTTTTAACCTTTTTGTTTTGACGGACATAAACATATTTCTCTCCAATCTTCAAATTTGTTATATTTTAGGCTGTGCAAAATAAAAAATTCTGCCACCCAAAAATTACGAATCGGTCCTCCGGAGTAAAACATTTTTGCAGAAAGGTCCTCGCGTGTCGTCTTTTTGCATAAAAGTCTTCACATTTTCCAAAAATTGTGAGTCGTCCTCCCATAATACAACATTCCCGCAGCGAAGTCCCCGCGTTTCCCCCAAATTGAAAATCGGTCCTCCATTACAACTGAGCAATTTTTTTCCCCCTAATATATTTCTCCCCCTTATAGTTTAAACCTATTTTTTTCCCGCACTTCTTTTTACGAACATTACCTATTTTTCCGACCACGCGTGAATAGTCCATGTGCCTTATGAATGGTTTTTTTTTCCCTTCTAATAGATTTCTCCCCGTTTTAGTTTTCCCCTATTGTTTATTTTTCCACATTTCTTTTTACGAACATTGCACGCAAATGGCGACTTCAAAATTAATTATTTATTTCTACTCCCTATTTGTCCCCTACTATATCTTTTTTTTTCTTCTTTTATCTCCCTTACATATTTATTTTCATGACTCTAAGACTGCTCGCTTACTTCCTATTTTCCCAATTTCCCCTACTCCTTTTTTTAAACTTTTTATTTTATTTCCTTCATGATTTCATTTTTGCAAAATTTAAATTTATTACTTATTTATTTGCAAATCCTGTTATCTTAACTCCCCACTTCTCTATATTCAAAATACCACTACTTATTTTATTTTTTTACTTTTAGTTTCCGTATATTTTTTTAACTACTTCTCAACGGTCCGCATTAATTCCATTTGAAAGCCTAAATTCACCAAATAAAATAAACTTCCAACACTTTCAAAACCAATTGCACATCCCCCTCTCTTTTTCCCTCTATTATTCTCTTGACGAGTGCACTGAATTTGTTCCAGAAGTCATGTACTTGGTCACATATAGTGACATACATGTATGATCATAAGTACTAATTCGGATATCAAATTTGCACATTGTACATTTATATCACTCAGCTATAGCATAGGTGACTTTATGTAAATTGTAAGTAGTTCACATACAAAAAAGGATTTTGTGGTCATAAACACCCTTCTCAAGTTTTGGTTTCTGTTTCTATTGCTTTTCTTTTATTTCACTCTATTTAATTCTCTGCTTAGGTAGTGCCTGTTTTGTTTTAACCTTTTATACAATACCTAATCCTATGATGCAAATGATGTTAGAAGAAAACTCAGCTATGTGGCGACAATTAGTGTAGATATTGACGCCCAAATGTAGCATCAAATCAAAGATATTTTTAAGAATATAAATCACTTTTTTTTACACCCAGCTTATTTTCATTACTATCCAACCTGTGTTTGCACTCATGTCCCATGGATCACGATATCTTTTGTTCGGTCGTGATAGGTCTTTTTTACAGTTGTTTCGTACTTTTAGCTTCAATTTATTTATGTTTTGTCACCACACGGGCGCGGCGTGTCGCCGCGCTAATTTTCTTAGTATGTACTGATGTTAGTATTGACTTCGACGAGAAGTATGCACTGTGGTGAAAACACAAAATTTCTAATCATGTAATGTTGTCATGTTAGCGTCGCGCCCTTGATGTGATGGCTCAAAGCCCGACTTCGGGGATGAATATCCTAAGGGCATCTCCAGCCGTTGTGCCCCCCAGGCCCAAAAACGGCGCTATTTTGGCCCGCCTGGGGGGGCAACGACGCTATTCAGGTTTCTGGGGTGGCCCGATTCCCAGTCGTGCCCAAACCCAAACCTCGGCGCAAATTCGGCCCAAATATTCAAAAAGGCGAAAATATGGTAAACTAGGCGAATTTCATTCATATAGGGCGAAAATTCGCCGATTACATATTACAAACTTGAAATAAAAACATAAATAAAGATAACTAGGCGATCTACGCCGCTCTACATGCCCAACTGGCTGTAGAACACGGTGTAGTCGCCGCCGTCGTCGTCATCGCCGTCGGAGCTGCTCCCAGCGGCGTTGCTGGGGCCTTGGCCGGCGTCTCCGCCGTGCCACCTGCTCGGCCCGGGCGCGGTGGGGGCGTCGTCATCCTCGTCGCTCGGGTCGAGGATGTAGTACTCCGGCGGCGGCGGCGGAGGCGGGATGCGACGGCCGCCAGTAGGCGCCGCGCGCTCGCGGCGCTCCCGCTGGCGCTGTGCCGCCGCGCGTTCGCGCTCCAGCTGCTCGAGGATCTGCCGCTGGCGCTCCACCTCCTCCTCCGCGTGCATCTTCAACGACCATTCCTCGGCGACGTCGTCTGGCGCCGGGAGGACCTCGTTGAACGAGGCTTCCATGGCGAGCCGCTGGCCGGGGAACTCCTCCTCCAGCTCGCCCATCGTCGCGGCCGCCCTGAGGTAGTCCGGCGGCGCCTCCCACTCCACGGCCTTCTTCTTGCCCTCCGTCTTGGGCTTGACGAGGCGGCGGAAGAGGCTGCGGGGCGGCGACGCGGGGCGGCGCTCGTTGATGCGCAGTGTTCTGCGCGTTGGAACACGCCGCCCAGAGTTGAGGCAGGGCAGCGTGACAGAGGGAGGCACCGAGCGCGCGCCGGAGGACGCCGAGCGCGGCGCCGAGTGCGCGCCAGAGGAGGAAGAGGAGGAGGTGGAGCCTCCCATCCGCCGTGGCAGCCACGACCTGCGCGGCGGCATGGTGAGGCGGGGCTCGTTGCCGGCGGCGATGTGGTCGAGGACAAACTCGAGGGTTCGCCCTTCCCCGCCCCACCAGCGCTTGCGGCCCCTGGAGTTGCAGCGGCCTTCCACCGGGCCAGTGTCGGCGAGCTCGTGCTCCTCGCGCCGGCGGAAGTACTCCGTCCAGAAGGCGTCGTTGTGGTGCGCCTGCCAGCGGGGATCCGCCGCCTGCTCCGGGGTGAGGCCGGCGAGCACCTGCTCGATGGCGTACTCGCGCTCCGCCCCTTCTGGCACAGGAGGCACGGGCACGCCGCCCGCGCTCAAGTGCCACGAACCCTGGCCGGCGGAGGCGCCAGGGACGCGCATGTCCGACGGCGCGGGGTAGCCCGCCTGGTACAACATCCAGGCCTCGTTCTTGTGGAGATGGCGACGGGCGAAGCCGTTTGCGGCGGCGGCGTTGTCGGCCATTGCTGCTGGGTAGAGAGAGGAAGGCCTAGAGAGCGAGGGCGAGAGAGAGGAAGGCGGCGAGATCTGGTGTGGCTGGGAACAGCGAGGAGGGGGAGTTTATATAGCGCGTGGGAGGCCAGGCGGAGGGGCGCGGTGGCGCGCCATTACTGCGCCGCGTGCCCCGCGATTGGATGTCGAGGCGACGGCCGCTCACTGGGCGCTGGACACGCCATTACTCCGGCAGCCTTTGACCGGCGCGGGAGCCGAGAGGATGAGGACGCGGCCGCTCACGGGCGTTTCTGTTCCGCGCCATTTCGCCTGCTTCGCTGACAGCGCTGGCCCGCCTTGTTTTCGCGCCATTTCGCTCCCCCCAGGCGCAACTCAATGGGCTGGGTTTCGCCTGGATGCGCCGGCGCCAAAACGGCGCCAAACGGCGCTATTTGGGCTCCTGTGGGGGTCGACTGGGAGAAAAACGGCGCTAAAAGGCCGAAACGACGCTATTTTGGGCCCTGGGGGGGCGCTGGGGGGGACGGCTGGAGGTGCCCTAAGATCGACATACTATTGAACTCGCCATCATTGGCACACGTGTGGTAAACTCTATTTGAAGGCTTTACCAATGAGTTGTGTACTTTTCGTTTGTTTCTGCCACTTGTCATAGACTTATTGTAAAGACAACGATGTCGCCTAGAGTGGTGGTGTGGGGGGGGGGGGGGGTGTGTGAATAGGCGATTAAAACTTTTCCGGTTTAGTCTTGAATAAATGCGGAAATAAACTTAGTATTTAATTTATCAATCACACAACCTAAATATACTAGGCTCAGCTATGTGCACCAACAACTTATGCTAAGCAAGACAAGCAACAAGGTGATAGCATAAGTAAAGAGATTGGGTCTAGAAATAACCAAGGCACACGAAGACGATGTTGTATTCCCGAGTTCCTCCTTGTTACGGGAGTACGTCTCATTGGAGGGGTGTGATATTCACCACAACAGGCTTGCTCAACGCCACAAAAGGCTCACCCTATTCTCCGATGAACCGCACCACAAAGGATTAGTTCACCTTCCACTATCGGTAACCTTCAAGGCGGAAACCGGCGCCATTACAGCAATCCCGAGGCACACATCCACAACTGAATTGGAGTCTCCCGAGTCACCAGCTTGGGACACACATCCACAACTGAATTGGAGGCTCCCAAGAACACCACAAAGTCGTCTTGGGTCCAACGACCCAAGAGTAACAAGCTCACAACTTTCACTTCCATGAATCCACGTGGAGAGCACAAACCGATGCACCAAATGCAATGGCAAGAGCACAAGTGCTCAAATCCTTCACTCTCAAATTTCAACACAGCAACAAATGCTTATGGAGAAATAAGAGAGGAAGAACAAAGAAGAACTCAACAACTGGAACTCCAAGATCTAGATCCAAAGGCTTCCCCTCACTTAGAGGAGAGATGGATTGGTGGAAATGTAGATCTAGATCTACTCTTACTTTTCCCTCAAAGATATGCAAAAATTATGGGAGGGATTGAGAGATGGGCAAGTTTTGCAAGGTCAACAATGGCAAAAGAGATAGGGGTAAACGTGTTTGGCTGTAGGTTGAAGAAGGGGAGGGTATTTATAGCCCGTCCCACGAAAATAGCCGTTACAGCCACTTGGACCGGAATATCCGGGCCCCCTTTCAAAATATCCGGGGACTCCAGAGAGCCGCGCAATGTGACGCAAACTCGATTTTAGCCAAATTCTCGGAGGACCGGATTATCCGGTTCCCCCGAAACCCGGATAATCCGGTTTTGCAGACTGAGAGACATAGCAATAAAAACTGCAATAATTTTTTCATCCGGACTCCGTTTTCGATGATCTTAGACTCATTGGAATCACAACGAAGAGCACTACAAGATCATCCAGAGAAACATCATGGTCCATCATGTGAGGAGGAAACCACAAGAGGAGAGTTTGACCTCTCTAGAAAAGACAAACTGGTAAAACCTCCAACATAAAAAACGCAACAAGATATTCATATGAAATCCGTTTTTGATGAACTAGAGCTTGCATGGGGATGGACCAAGCGCTAAATCCTCACATGGATAAAAGCCAAATAAGAACCAAGAAAGATGATATGGAAAAAATGCAAATGTTTGAGCTCTCCACAAAGATGCGATCAAGTTCATCACTTGAGAGCCCCTCTTCATAGTACGACTATCGATCCTATAACCCGGTTTCAAAGCATGAGACCGGTAAAATAGAAAAACTATCAAGATCATAACTTTGCCTTGTGCATTCCACTTGAGTTAGATGATGACGATCTTGACTCCCTCAAGTTGGAACACCTTTCTTGATCGTGCTTGCTAGCACATGCCAGATGAACACTTCTCCAAATACTCCCCCATACACCATTATGGGAAAGCCTCGTTTAGCTCCGTCTTCATGTATCCATTGCAAGCTTCAATCAAATCATGTCTTCCGAGATGGATCATATTGAACTTGCACTTCATAATCTTCAAAATGTGTTGATCAATCTTGACTTTATTATTTGCACATTGACTTAATCAACCTTGCAGTTCATCTTCTTGTCTTAATATATATGATGGCTTGGAGATAAACATGAATGTTCACTCAATATTCTTTTGAAGCCACACTTGCAGTAAGCTCATCTCTAGATGACCATTTGTGTGGATCACACCTTGAATATTACTTTGATCATCACTTTATCTTCTAGAGTCCAACACATGAACTCTAATCTTTTCCCATGGACAAGATCTATAAATATCTCAATGCAAACATTAGTCCATAAAGATTATCATTAATTACCAAAACCACACATGGGGAAACATCCACTTTCACTTATGCTAAGTTTGTAGAGATCCTGTCATGAGGCAGAGGCCTCAATTTCTTTATTTTTTTAGTCGTACTTGTTTGGCATTGATGTCTATCTTTCCCTAAATTATTTGAATAATGAATAATGTAGGACTCTCGAGTCCTAGTTCGTTCCCAACAACATCACTTTCCACGACACCGTACCTGGGAAGTTGGCTCGGCCATTGGACCGAATCTCTATGGAGGTCATCTTCGTGGAGGCAGATAATTTCCGACTTGAGACCCTCAACTTTGAGTAGTAAACTTCAAGAGCGCCTACCATGCCATCTTCGTCTACCCCAAACTTCGTCAAGTTCATAGCCTCACTCCTCCTACGTATACTTTAAGCTGAAGATGTCGGGTCCGAATGGGGTCATCACCATCACCGGGAACAACAACCGCTTCATGGAGTGAGACGACTTAAACTCCAACCCCGCCGAATCCCTCGCCATGGCTAAGGAACTCGCCGAGATCATGAAGTCGGCTAACACCGACGATATGTCACTGGCTAAGATGCCAGACGTCGACTCTACCTTCTACTAGGCCAAGGACACCAAGAGGGAATCACCCAAGACGTCGAGGATTGGGTTCGGCCTTGGCCTAAAATAGGAAAGCGAGATCGTAGAGTTACTCCATGAGAATTTGGACATCTTCGCATGGAAGACATCGGACATGCATGTCGGGTGTACCAAGAGAACTTGTCGAGCACTCCCTCAACGCCTTTACGTAGGCGAAGCCGGTCAAGAAGAATATTTGGGGATTTGCTGACGGGTAGTGCAAGGTCACTGGGGAGGAGATAGCCCGACTCCTCACATCCGACTTCATCATGGAAGTTTTTCACCCAGACTGGTTGGCTAACTTGGTCCTGGTTCATAAGAACAACAACATGTGGGGCATGTGTATTGATTGTATGAGACTCAACAAAGCATTCCCCAAGGATCCGTTCGCGTTGCCCCGTATCGATCAAGTCATAAACTCTACCACCGACTACAAATTACTTTTTTCTAGATTCTTATTTAGGCTACAGCGAGATCAAAATGAAAGAGTAAGATCACATAAAGAATTTCTTTATCACCTGTTATGGGGCTTACTACTATGTGTCAATGTCTTTTGGTCTACAAAATACAAGTGTCATGTACCAAAGTTGTATTTAGAAAGTGCTTGCAATGAACCTATTGGCATAAGCGCATACTGCACACCTGCACGTTCATGACATAATGGTGATGTAAAAAAAGGAGTGACCTCCTAACCGATTTGAGGAAACTTTTTCTAATCTCATGAAGTACAAAATGAAGCTAAATCTGCAAAAGTGTGTCATGGAGTCCGATCAGGCAAGCTCCTCGTTTTTGCAATTTCCGAGTTAGGAATCGGGACAAACCCGGAAAAGATCAAATACTGAAGGTAGCCAAGCTTAAGAATGAAGTCGTGAGGTTCAAGTATTTATCATCTTTCTTTTTCCTTTTTATCAATGGTTCAAGACTGTATATTTATTAATCTTTCGGTCTAAATACCTCTCCAACTTGTAAGCCATATCCATTTGAATATTGCCCAAGTCTATCGGGCACATAATAAAAAATTACCTCACACCAAAGACCTAACAAGTACCTAATAAAACCGAGATATCCAGTTTGTACTACTAAGTTCATTATTACGATTCTTTGCCCATATGTCATACTCTCGAACTGAATATAATTCACAAAATTTGTCGGTTATTTAGACATGGATAAATTAAGATTTCATCAATTTGTTATAAACATAACTTCGAATTTTCAATGTACACTGACTCTGACCTTGTTAACATGAATAACAAACTACGATAATATGTCAATCCTAAGGAGCGATGACCAAAATTTATGAAGAAAATTTATGACGAGACCTTTAATATGGGTACCATCATGATCCTCATTACTCAATATTGATTTGTGGTTAAAAGATATATTTATACTAGGCTTTTAGATTAATGTAAATTATTTATCATACTCCCGCATTAGCGAGTAATTTGTACTTAGTTTCCATTGTTAACCACATAAACAATGCTGCTGGAACAAATTATTATGATCTTCCTTGTATAGTTATTTTGTGCTAAATTTAAAATGTAGTTAATAAGGGTACATTATTATTTTTTAATTTCCAAGACACTTCTCTTTAAAAACATGTGAAACAAATCACCTTAAATGCAAAAAACAGAACAAAGATGACAACTCACACCTTCTTGAATTAAATTTGATAATTGGATGGATTATACAATATATAGTTATAGTCATGCTTGTATTCTTCTTTGTTTTATCATTCTAAAATATCTTGGTAGACTTGTCCAAGGCATAAAGTATAAAAATATCTTTTGGTTTGTAATATATGATTATGTCAAATGTGACTTAGAAATTAATAGTGGGGTCATTAATAAGCTAACAATGTGTTGATGCTTCGTACTCGTTACATATTATAGGTGAGAGTAACCATAAATGCAAACAAAAAACTATGGATTTACTACTTTTGCATACATAAATTGATTATGGCATATGATTGTGACAATGCATTTTATATTATAGCTCAGTGTATCGAGCTGGAAGGTTTCAGAGCAGATGAGGGAGCCATGATGACCCTCCGGCTGCGTTTGACGCTAGCGATGATGTTCTCTCAATGTCCTTTTTTTTTGGGCGGAGAGGGTTCTGCAGCGCTGTCTCGTGGACTCCTAGCTCATGGTATGTGAATTACCATGTGGACTCCTCGGAAATCCCCGCGACACTCTCCAGGAGAGCAGCTTGGGAAAACCCTAGCACCGCCCCACCCTCCTCGCCCGCTCTCCTTGCCAATGCCGAGCGACGTTGTCGGGCAATGTCCAAAGTGGTGGGATGCGGCAAGCCTTCTCTTGTGTGGGTTTGCCCATGTTGCCCTAGACGGCACGACAAATTTGGCGAAGCACGGCCGGGCCGGCGGCCCTGGATTCCTCCAATGGTGACGATTTGCAGTGGCTGCTCGGGCAGCGCTGCAGCCGGAGAGCGCAGCGGTTGCTAGCCTGGCGGCACTAGCCTTGAGATCCTTGGAGGGGGGGGGGGGGTTCTCTCCATGGCTTCGCGCGTGACCAAATAGGATGGCGTCCGCGACACGGGGGCTGTCGAGGAGATCCGGATATCTCCATTGACCATCTTCCTGCTACCGGCCTAGGCCGTCGAGGAGATCCGGATATCTCCACTGGCGATCTTCTCGGACTGGAGTATGTGCTTTTGAACCTCTTATTTGGATTGGATCCGATCGTGCATGTCTTCAAATTTTAGCCTATGGGCTTCAAGGGGGTGTGTCGCTAAGCTCAACTTCTTATTGACACCATGGAACATGTCAAAACTTGCGATTTCCGTGGTGTTGGACATAATCGGGGAATGTCAAGACGGTCATGATTGGAAGACCATTATTGGAGGAAGCGGAGTTTTGAATGCGATGAAACATTGCTGATAAGGATCAACTAGATGATCTGTAGGCTTTTCCCAATCTTTCACGGCGAATCAATAGATAGCAAATCTTACAATCACGCGATGAATATAACCTGAAGAAGTGGAACGAATCCAGCAAGCAACGTGACGATGATCAACACACCTCAAACCTCAGCCTAATAATTCTTGATACACACAAGAATCTTCACGCAACTTTATTTAATCTGGGTACATGATGACGTGAAACACACGTTCGTTGGGAGACCCCAAGAGTAAGGTATGAAGCAGTGCAGCAGCAAGTTTTCCCTCAGTAAGAAACCAAGGTTGTCAGATCCAGGAGGAGTAGGAGAACTTCAGAAGGTTGTTGGTGGCGCCGTTGCTCGATCACCAACGTGGAACCTGCACACAACACAATCAAACTATTTTGCCCCAACGAAACAGGAAGGTTGTCAATCTTCCCGGCTTGGTGTAACAAAGGATTAAACGTATGGTGTGGAAAATAATATTTAATTGCAGGAAGTAAAAGAGAACAATTGTTTGCAGTTGGTGGTTTTATCAGTGTAAAAGAATGGACCGGGGTCCACAGTTCACTAGTGGTGTCTCTCCATAAAGATAAATAACATGTTGGGTAAACAAATTACAGCTGGGCAATTGATAAAATAGTGAGCGCATGACAATGCATATAAATGACAAGATGACTACCATGATATTTAATTGGGCATTTGATACGTCTCAAACGTATCTATAATTTCTGATGTTCCATTTTGATATTATACCAATTGTTACATGTTTTATATACACATCATAGCATTTTTATGCATTTTCTGGACTAACCTATTAACAAGATGCCACAGTGCCAGTTTCTGTTTTCTGCTGTTTTTGTATTCCAGAAAAGCTAGTTTGGAAATATTGTCGGAATTGGACGAAACTTGGACAGGACCTCCTATTTTTCCAACACGTACACGGAGTCCAAAGGAGAGACGGAGGGGGGCCGCGAGCCAGCCACACCATGGGGCGGCGCGGCCCCACCCTCTGCCGTGCCGTGGGGTGGTGTGGGCCCCACGGGCGTCTCCAGCCGCCGCCCTTTTGCCTATTTATTCATCTTCACGGGAAAAACCCTAGACACCCGAGCCATTATCCACGAAAAGTTCCAGAGACGCCGCCGCCGTCAACCCTAGCTCGGGAGTGTTCAGAAGCTCTTCCCGGCACCCTGCCGGAGAGGGGAATCATCGCCGGAGGGCCCTACATCACCATGCCTGCCTCCGGAGTGATGCGTGAGTAGTTCATCCTTGGACTACGGGTCGATAGCTGTAGCTAGATGGTTGTCTCTCCACTTTATGCTATCATGTTTAGATCTTGTGAGCTGCCTATCATGATCAAGATCATCTTATTGTAATGCTACATGTTGTGTTTGCTGGGATCCGATGAATATTGAATACTATGTCAAGTTGATTATAAATCTATCTTATATGTTATTTATAATCTTGCTTGTTTTCCGTTACTAGTAGATGCTTTGGCGAAGTAGATGCTTGTAACTCCAAGAGTTAGTATTTATGCTAGATAGTGGGTTCATGCCTCCGGTAATCTGGGAGAGTGACAGTAACTTCTAAGATTGTGGATGTGTTGTTGCCACTAGGGATAAAATAACCGATGCTTAGCTTAAGGGTGCGCCGTTAGGTCTAATGCATTTGTTTACATTACGCACATTACTTAATGCGATTATCCGTTGCTTGCAACTTAATACCAACGAGGAACTCGGTATGACAACCTGGAGCTGGATTATTAGTCATAGACACTGTTGGCTAACGGTCTATGTATTTTGTCGTAATGCCCACATGAATATCATAGTAATCATCATGTCATATATATGCATTGTCATGCGCTCAATATTTTGTCAATTGCCTAGCTGTAATTTGTTCACCCAGCATGTTAGTTATCTTTTATGGAGAGACACCACTAGTGAACTGTGGACCCTGGTCCATTCTTTTACACTGATAATACAACCAACTGCAATCATTGTTCCTTTTAATTCTCTGCAATTAAACACTATTTTCCACACCATACGTTTAATCCTTTGTTTTCAGCAAGCCGGTGAGATTGACAACCTCACTGTTTCGTTGGGGCAAAGTAGTTTGATTGTGTTGTGTGCAGGTTCCACGTCAGCGCGCCACTGACAACCTTCAGAAGTGATTTCTTACTCCTACTGGTTCGATTAAATCTTGGTTTCATACTGAGGGAAACTTCTGCTACACTGCTTCACACCTTCCTCTTGGGGTGTCCCAACGAGCGTGTGATCCACGTCATCAGCATTACGACAAGGTACATAGACCGTTATCCAACCGCATCTATGACTAATAATCCACCGTCAGGTTAACATCCGTGGCCCCCGTTGGTATTAAGTTGCAAGCAACGGATAATCGCATTAAGTAATGTGCGTAATGTAAACAAATACATATGACCGTAGACATAGCATTGTTATGTTATCCCTAGTGGCAACAGCACATCCACAACCTTAGACGTTGCTGTCACTCGCCCAGATTACTGGAGGCATGCACTCACTATCTAGCATAAATACCCCCTCTTGGAGTTACAAGCATCTATTTGGCCAAAGCATCTACTGGTAACGGAGAGCATGCAAGATCATAAATAACATGTAAGATAGATTAATAATCAACTTGATTATAGTATTCAATATTCATCGGATCCCAGCAAACACAACATGTATCATTACAATAAGATGATCTTGATCATGTTAGGTAGCTAACAAGATCTAAACATGATAGCATAAAGTGGAGAGACAACCATCTAGCTACTGCTATGGACCCGTAGTCCAAGGATGAACTACTCACGCATCACTCCGGAGGCAGGCATGGCGATGTAGAGCCCTCCGGTGATGATTCCCCTCTCCGGCAGGGTGCCGGAAAGAGCTTCAGAACCCTCCCGAGCTAGGGTTGACGACGGCGGCGCCTCTGGAACTTTTCGTGGAATATGACTCGGGTGTTTAGGGTTTTCCAGACGGGAGGAATAAATAGGCGATAGGGCGGCGTCGGAGGCCACCCGAGGGGCCCACACCACCCCTCGGCGCGGCAGGAGGTGTGGCCGTGCCGAGCCCAGGTGTGGCCGCCTCCTGGCGCTTCTCCATCTCTCCTTTGGACTCCGTGGACGTGTCGGTGAAATAGGGACCTCCGTTGATTTTCGTCCAATTCCGAGAATATTATCTTAACAGCTTTTCTGAAATACAAAACAGCAGAAAACGGGAACTGGCACTGTGGCATCTTGTTAATAGGTTAGTCCCAGAAAATGTATAAAAATGATATGAAGTGTATGTAAAACATGTAACAATTGGTATAATATCAACATGGAACATCAAAAATTATAGATACGTTTGAGACGTATCAGTACACGACGGCGCCGTCCCCAGGAGGGATGCTTCACCCCGATACACAACTCAATGTCTAAACTCTCAAAATATTGAAGTATATAAAACTGCAATTTTTGCTAATGCCAAACACTTCAAAATATTTAAAACCATAGTATTTTAAGAATCCAAAGTTTTCTTGGAATAATTAAAAAAATTACTCCTAAACACACACCCTAAATATTTAAATCAGATAGACGAATAGTCGCTCGAGATTGCAAGACAGCAGGCTATTAATTAACGGTGTTTCTAATTAGGATACGTTCCCCGCAAACTCTCTCCGTCCGGCGGTAGGTAGCATTCTTTCTCTTATAGGCGGAGGGACCAAATACCCGCATGTATGCATGGAATCTTTTTATAATCCAGAAATTTAAAACTAATTATCTTTTCAACCATAAATCGAATTGAAGAACTGTTTTCACCGTTGGCTTCGTCTTGACGAGTACTTTAAAACAAAATCCCATCTAAGTATGTTTTAACGAACTTTTTTTTCATCATCAGTTGACAGGTTATAATACAATAGTTACCACATATTATTAGTGAACAGTTACCACCTAAATAATACATAGTTACCGGGTAATTTTTTCATGTTTTTTTGTCATATCCATGTCTACACGCTCAAGAGTGAGGATTTGATCCACTCTAAACACGTAAAATTTGGAATTGCCATCACCAAAAGGTTTCGTTGGTGAGTAGAGAATTTCAAAGAGCCAGACAACCATTTGATATTAAGCTGGTAATCAACTTATCAATACCTGGTGACTAAATGAGTATAATCTGGCAACTAGGGTAATTTTTTTTTGTCAAAACATATCAAGATGGGATCTACTTTTGAATATCTCGTCATGACAAAACCAACCGTGAAAACGAATCTGAATTTTGATTTACAGTTTAAGAGATAAAACATTTTAAAGCTTGAAACCAAAAGAAATGTATGTGGCTACATGCATGCATGCATGACTTACTTAAGAACACTGAAGCCCATCTGGTAATCTGGAGCATCCTCCTCCTGCCAGCATAGACGCACATGCTCCAGCAGGAGGAGGATGCGGGACTCGGTTGGAGCTGTCCTAAGGATGTTCAAGAGCTATGTCTGACCCAGTCGACGCAGCGCGGACATGATAGGATTCCTGTCGTTTCTCGTCTCGATGGATCCCGGTGCGTGGCCTGTGGCCGTCGACCATCGAGCCAACAGCCACTTCACAGTCCACCGCGGATGCGCGACTTAAACAAGTCGAACCGCTCCATCATCCCTGGTTCGAACAAACACGCGAGATATTTCCCGACGCGTGGGCGGCCTCCAAGCACGATATATATACCCCACGCATCTTGCTTCCCTGAACACTGATCTCGCTCGATTCCTTCTTCATCCCCTCACCAAAAGTAGAGAAGCTTTAGCTCTGCTACTCGAAAACCACCTAGATATTTCATGGCGTCATTTTTCTTCTTCGACGACGAGCTGGTTGGCGAGCGCGGCAAGCCTGGCATGGACGCGTGCGCGCTCTGCGACAAGCCGCTGGCGCGGGAGAACGACATCTTCATGTACAAAGGGGATACCCCCTACTGCAGCGACGAGTGCTGCCACAAGCAGATGCGCGTCGACACCGTCTGCGAGAGGCAAGATGCCCGGAGGGCGGCGCAGCGGCACTCGGCCGGAACAGAGGCGCGGCGTGCGAAGCCCCAAGAGTCCATGAAGGTGTCCGTCGTGAGCTGATCAGCCAGAGCGCGAAGCTGCGTGCGTGCGTGGCTGAGAAACAAAGTTTGTTTTGTTACTCCAGTTAGTACTCCGAAGTATCTATTGATATTGTTATGATAGTTCTCGGCTCCAGCGCGTCCCTCGCGTGGTCAAAACCAGGAGCAGCTGCCTCCTCCCGTAACTCTAGGTCACTTTCATCTCTATCCCCAGCGATTCGGTCTATTAGGGTTAGGGTTCCGCCGGCCGCGCCGACCGGCGACGGCGAACCACCGCCGCCACCGACCTCCTTTTCTACTCCGCTTCCGTCACCTTCCGTGAGAGAGAGAGGAGGCGCAGATGCGCTCCCGCTGCCCTCTGCGCTCGTGCGGTCTGCGGCGGCTCGTGGAGTGAGGAACACCGGTGGGAGGCGGCCCGCCGGCGAGCGGCGGTGGCTACCCCCAGCTCCTCTCTCGTCGGCCTGCTCAGCGGCGTGGCGCCGTGGCCTTTCCCTTCGCCGGCCGCGCGTTCCCCTTGCGGTGAGCGCGCCGCCGTCGAGTGGTCAGACCGCGGTGCACCAGCCCGGCGAGCCCGAGGGCTTTCTTTGCTCTTTTCCATTGAGATTCACCAACGGGGCAGTGAGCCCGAGCAGTGGCGGAGCTAGAGCAAACTCAATCCGGGTGCACTACTATGTAATATGTGTTCATTATTCTCACCAGGGTGCACTAATCGTTGATTACAGGGGTGCATATCCTGATTTTGTAGCTTATTATAATGTAAAAAATAAAGCTACCCGGGTGCCTGTGCACCCGGCTGGTACAAGGTAGCTCCGCCGCTGAGCCCGAGGCCGTTCCCCGGTGAGAATTTCTTTTATGTTACTTTCGATCTAGAAAAAATTGATCTCTATTTGATTTCCTTTTCTGTCTACCCGAGAAGAACTAGAACCTAGAAATGGCTCTGATACCAATGTTAAATCTGTTGGATCATCTAGTCTAGAACTTCTACGGTAGATACTTTAGGAATCGATCTAACTCGTGTTCGGGAGAGGGGATACAGAGAAGATGGGGAGGAAGAGGGATACCTTCGCCTTGGCTCGTGGAACCCGTGGTGCCGTCCATGGTGGAGGGCGACGGTGGTGACGGTGAGAGGGCAGTGGCGACGGCTGCGGAGCTTCCCGTCACTACTGCGAAACCCTAATCGGTGGGTGTGTCGGTGGGGTGTGCGTCACGCGACGAACCTCGTAGTGCGTGCCGCCGCCCCCCACCTCTTTATGTAGCGCAGCGTGACAGGGGCCCGTCAGCCATAGTGGGCTGGGCGCTCCCGATCAGGGCACAGGTCAAAAGGGGCCCGGTGGGCCGTTGGGCCCACACGGGAAGAGATCAATCTAACACCATCGTCACCAACAACTAGATCGTGACTCACAGTCTACATAATCAGAAGAAAATATCTTCCAGTACTCGACCGGCCATTTATTACATCTATTCCTAATCCTAAATAGAATGTACTCCGCGCTCTGCAACTAAGGCTTGCGTGTTCAACAGCTCTGGACAGCGAACACTTGCGGTACAAATGTCACCACCTTGCATGTCATTAGTGATGTGGAATTCACTCTCCTTCAACACTTGGCTGCTTTGCCTGGAGATCAAATGTCGATCTCTCCGACGAGATTCGTCGACCACTCCGAAGATTATGACCTGCCCCACGTCACGAAACCTGAACGGCACGACAGGCCACTAGTAGAAAACAGGCCTTTCGTCCGGGCCATTAGTCCCGGCCGCGACCTGGGCCGGGACTAATGGTCCGGACACGTCGCCGCGAAAACTCCGAAGGGTACGGCACCCTTTAGTCCCGGCTCGTTAGGGCCCAATAGTCCCGGTTTGAGATACAAACCGGGACTAAAGGGGTCTGTGGCCCGCTGCGGCCTGGTGCCCCCCTTTAGTCCCGGTTTGTATCTCAAACCGGGACTAATGGGCTGGCCCTATATATATGGCAGCCCCTCTCCCCTCTCTCTTGTTTTTTTCCTGGTGGGAGGTGGTGTAGGTTTGTGCTAGTTTTTTTTTCTTCATATGCACTAGAGGTGTTCGGTGAAATGCCTGTTAGAGCGATGCCACTTGAGTTCACACAAGACAAACATGATATGAGGTGCCCGAGCCACACTTAAGCTTCCTCCTCTTTGTTTCCAAGTGTCCTAAAAGGTTAGCAACTATTTTCTCGTTTAGACCGCGCGGTACTAATTTTAGCATCGTGATTGCGTTTGATATATAGTTCTATGATGCAGATGAGCCATCCATGGATGTACGGTGACCGACGCTCTGCCGCTTACAGAGAAGGCGTGCGTTCTTTTCGCCTTGCGGCCGAGGCGAACAAGCGGCGGGATGGCTTTATGATTTGTCCATGTGTTGAATGTCGGAATGAGAAGGATCACACTTCCTCAAGAGTCATTCAGAGCCACCTGCTTCGGTCCGGTTTCATGTCCGGCTATAATGTTTGGACCAAGCACGGAGAAAGAGGGGTTATGATGGAAGACGGCGATGAAGAAGAGAACGATGATGACAACTACCGATCTATGTTCCCTGAATACGCTGATACCGAAATGGAAGACAATGAAGAAGAAGAGGGTGAAGAACGGGCACCAGATGAGCCCGCTGATGATCTTGGTCGGGTCATTTCTGATGCAAGGCGAGGCTGCGACACAGAAAAGGAGAGGTTGCAGTTCGAGCAGATGTTACAGGACCACAACAAATTGTTGTACCCAACTTGTGAAGATGGCCAGAAGAAGCTGGGTAGCACACTGGAATTGCTGAAGTGGAAGGCAGAGACCGGTGTGACTGACTCGTCATTTGAAAAGTTGCTGGTACTAATGAAGAAGATGCTTCCAAGAAAGAACGAATTGCCCGCCAGCACGTACGAAGCAAAGAAGCTTGTCTGCCCTCTAGGATTAGACGTGCAGAAGATACATGCATGCCCTAATGACTGCATCCTCTACCGCGGTGAGAAGTACGAGAATATGGATAAATGCCCGGTATGCACTGCATTGCGGTATAAGATCAGAAAAGATGACCCTGGTGATATTGAGGGCGAGCCACCCAGGAAGAGGGTTCCTGCCAAGGTGATGTGGTATGCTCCTATAATACCACGGTTGAAACGTTGTTCAGAAACAAAGAGCATGCCAAGTTGTTGCGATGGCACATGGAAGACCGTAAGAAAGACGATGTTGAGGCACCCCGCTGATGGTCGGCAGTGGAGAAAAATCGAGAGAGAGTTCGGACTTTGCAGGTGACGCAAGGAACTTATGGTTTGGTCTAAGTACAGATGGCATGAATCCTTTTGGGGAGCAGAGCTGCAGTCACAGCACCTGGCCCGTGACTCTATGTATCTACAACCTTCCTCCTTGGTTGTGCATGAAGCGGAAGTTCATTATGATGCCAGTGCTCATCCAAGGCCCGAAGCAACCCGGCAACGACATTGATGTGTACCTAAGGCCATTAGTTGATGAACTTTTGCAGTTGTGGGCCAAACCAGGTGTAAGTGTTGGGATGAGCACAAACAGGAGAATTTGACCTACGAGCGTTGTTTTCGTAACCATCAATGATTGGCCTGCTCTTAGTAACATTTCAGGACAGACGAACAAGGATACAATGCATGCACGCACTGTTTGGATGAGACTGAAAGTATATATCTGGATAAATGTAGGAAGAATGTGTACCCGTACAATCGTCGTTTTCTTCCGCCCAGCATCCTTAAGGAAAAAGGCAAGCATTTCAATGGCAAGGCAGAAACCCGGACGAAGCCTGTCCCCGTACTGGTGCTGATGTATTTGGTATGGTCAAGGATTTAAATGTAATCTTTGGAAAGGGTCCTGGCAGCCAACCTGTTCCGAATGACGCTGACGGACACGCACCCATGTGGAAGAAGAAATCTATATTTTGGGAGCTACCCTATTGGGAAGTCCATGAGGTCCGCTCTGCAATCGACGTGATGCACCTGACGAAAAATCTTTGCGTGAATATTCTAGGCTTCCTGGGCTTGTATGGGAAGTCAAAAGATACACCGGAAGCACGGGAGGACCAGCAACGTCATAAAGGACGAGACGGCATGCATCCAGGGCAGTTTCAAGGGCCTGCCAGCTACGCTCTTACCAAGGAAGAGAAGGAAATCTTTTTTGAAGTCCTTTTCAGTATCAAGGTCCCGTCTGGCTTCTCGTCGAATATAAAGGGAATAGTAAATATGAAAGAGAAAAAATTCCAAAACCTAAAGTCTCATGACTGCCACGTGCTTATGACGCAATTGCTTCCGGTTGCATTGAGGGGAATTCTACGGAAAATGTTCGACTGGCCATTGTGAAGGTATGTGCATTCCTCAATGCAATTTCTCAGAAGGTAATCGATCCAGAAAGTCTATCAGGGTTACAGATTGATGTGGTCCAATGTCTGGTCAGCTTCGAGTTGTTGTTCCCGCCATCCTTCTTCAATATTATGACGCACCTCCTAGTTCACCTAGTCGAAGAGATTAGAATTCTCGGTCCTGTGTTTCTACACAATATGTTCCCCTTCGAGAGGTTCATGGGAGTCTTAAAGAAATATGTTCGTAACCGTGCTAGGCCAGAAGGAAGCATCTCCAAGGGCTATGGAACAGAGGAGGTCATTGAGTTTTGTGTTGACTTTCTTCCTGACCTTAAGCCGATTGGTGTTCCTGAATCTCGGTATGAGGGGAGGCTGACTGGAAAAGGCACACTAGGAAGGAAAGCAACGGTATGTAGGGGCAGGGATTCTTTCACTCAAGCACACTACACAGTTCTACACAATTCCACCGTGGTGGCTCCGTATATCGAGAAACCCGGGGAAGGCTGACGACTGGATTAAAGGGAAACACGAGGCCACTTTCGGCAGTTGGAGATCAGCTGTACTTGTTGGCCAGGTCACCATCTTCGACTATATGTACTTTCCAAGGGTACGAGATAAATGGGAATACATTTTACACGATCGTCCAAGATAAAAAGTGCACCAACCAAAACAGTGGTGTCCGCTTTGATGCAACAGACGACAATGGGCAGAAGGACACATATTATGGGTACATAGAGGAGATATGGGAACTTGACTATGGACCTACTTTTAAGGTCCCTTTGTTTCGGTGCAAATGGGTCCAGCTGAAAGACGGGGTAAAGGTAGACCCGTGGTACGGAATGACAACAGTGGATCTCGAAAATCTTGCGTACATGGACGAACCATTCGTCCTAGCCAACGATGTGGCTCAGGTTTTCTATGTGAAGGACATGTCTACCAAACCGAGAAAAAGAAATCAGCAAAAGAATACATCGTCCGATGCGACAAAGCGCCACATAGTTCTTTCAGGGAAAAAAAACATCGTGGGAGTGGATGACAAGACAGACATGTCAGAAGATTATAATAAGTTTCATGAAATTCCGCCCTTCACAGTGAAAACTGACCCATGCATCCTGTTAAATGATGAAGATTCTCCATGGCTACGGCGCAGAAAAAAACCACAACACTAGATAGGGATGTTGGTGATGTGTAATAATGGCTATATGCGAATACAAACCGTATGTTTTGACTATATGCGAATGATTTGTATTCGGTCGATGAACCGAAGGACGTAGCTAATTAGGAAAGCCGAATGATTTGTATTCGGTCGATGAACTGAAGGACGTAGCTACTTAGGAAACCCGAATGATTTGTATTCGGTCGATGAACTGAAGGACGTAGCTACTTAGGAAACCCGAATGATTTGTATTCGGTCGATGAACTGAAAGATTTTGTAGAAAGAAAAAACATACGGTTTCCCCTGCATACAGCCCGACGGTGGCTCGTGAGTGCCCGCATATCAAATGCACCGTCGGACGTATGCAGGGAATCCGAATGCTTTGTTTACGAAATGAACTACAATGAGTACAGAGTGAGTGCCAAACATGTCCGAGAGGTGGGCTATATATAGGGTCGTGTGGCTCACAAAGTGGTTGTGCTAGTACTGATCCAACAGCTCACAAGCCCTCAAAAGAAACACACCCCTGATCCAACGGCTCACAAGCGCTCGAAAGAAACACACGATCCGTATGCTTCTTCCTTATTGGTGGGATTCCCTTTAGTCCCGGTTGGTAAAATTGCGCGGGAAGAAATAAGCCCCTTTAGTCCCGGTTGGTGGCTCGAACAGGGACTAAAGGTCTGTTTCTTCCCGCGCTTTCCACGCTTCCCGCCTCCGTCTTCCCGCCATTTCTCACTATATATATGTAGTCATGGCCTCCATTGGCATAGCACATCTAAACTCATATCTGCAAACTCATCACTCTCCCATGGCTTCCACCGTACCCACTCTAACCTACTCGGAGGCCGACTTGGGACGCCTTCTTCATCAATCGCGTGAGAGGGCGCTCGCCAGGTATGAGGAGGACGGCCCGCCTCCTTCGAACTTCAACGAGGCTAAATGGTTAATAGTTTGAATAGTTAGAATTATTATTTTATAAAACAGAAAATGGTTTTGGATTAGTTATTCAAATTCAAACACTTTTCATGTTGAAAGTTTAGTGAGATTCAAAAATATGCAAAAAAAATTAGTTAATGCATTTTATAATTGAAAATGGCAAAATGGTTAATAGTTTGAATAGTTAGAGTAATTATTTTATAAAACAGAAAATGGTTTTGGATTAGTTATTCATATTCAAAACACTTTTCATGTTGAAAGTTTAGTGAGATTCAAAAATATGCAAAAAATATTAGTTAATCCATTTTTTAATTGAGAATGGCAAAATTGTTAATAGTTTGTAGAGACTAATTTTGGATGTACATAAGTTGTTGATTTGAATATTTTTTAGAGACTAATTCGAGCTGATATGGACGATTAAATCAATAAATATGAAAGAAAACAGAAAAAAGGAAAAGGAAACAAAAAAGAAAACAGAAAACAGAAAAAAAATCGAAAAGCCCATTAGTCCCGGGTGGCATTTCCAACCGCGACTAAAGGTCCGCTGGGCTCCGCGCCCAATTTTTTGCGGCCCAGAGGGACCTTTAGTCGCGGTTCGTATTACCAACCGCGACAAAAGGGTCTTTACTCTTTAGTCGCGGTTCGTATTACCAACCGCGACTAAAGGTCAGTTTCGCGGGGATTTGGGTGGCTGCGGCCGAAATTTTTCGCATTCTCCCCCAAATCGACGCCTCTCTCCGCCTCCGACGCCGCCGACGCCCCCGACGGCGAAGCCCTGCTCCGCCGCGCCGTCGATCTGCCGCTCCGCTCTGCCGTCGAGCAGAGGAGCCGCCGCCCCGAGGTGCTGCCCCCTGGCGCACGCCGTCTGCGACGCCGCCGTCGCCGCGTCGAGCGCCCCTCCCCTGCCTCGCGCTGCTGTGCCGCCGCCGCCAGAGGTAGGTCCTCTGGCCCCTCCTCGCTCGCTCTCCCCCGTGGTGGCGCGTGGTGGAGGCCACGGCCACGGCCACGGCGTGGTGGCCGCCACGGCCACGGCCATATTTTTTTTGGGAGGATTATAGTGATTTTTTTTGAATTAGTGACATTGTTAGTGTTATTAGGAAATTTAGTAAATGTTATTAGGAAATTGTTAGTGTTAGTAAAATTGTTAGATTTGTGTATGTTTGTTTTGGAAAGATGCTAGTTTTGCAACATTCTTGTGTAATGCTAGTGTTAGCAAATTTCATAAGTTAGCAAAAGTTAGAAAATTTAGCAATTTTTGTGTAGCAATTTTATAGACGCAAATTTAAGATGCAATTTTACAGACGCAAATTTAAGATGCAATTTTATAGATGCAAAATTTTATAGATGCAATTTAGTACTAATTGTGAATAATGCAAAATTTGTGTTTGTGTATGCTAACCTTAAGATAGAGATAGAGATAATATTATGCATTTTGAAATAATATTGTGTGCATTTTGCCGAAACTATGGATCCACCTTGTCCAATCCGCAGAGACATAACACAGGAAGAAATTCTTGAGAATATAATCCACGACGCCCTAGGTGCTGATCCAGCCGAATCTCCGTCGTCGTATCTGAACCCCTCCGTGGATGGAATGGAGGTCGACCGACGTGAGGATGAAGCCGACGGCTCCGATGATGGAGAAGCCGGTGGACCCGTAGGGGATATGACCTCCGTCGAGGTATATATATGAAGTTCGGCGATCAGTAGATGCATTACTTGAGTTGTATATATATAAATTGACGAATGTTTCTTCTCTTAGGCCTCCACATCGAGCAAATCTTCCGAACGAGGCCCGACCAAAAAGTTGGCCCCATCTACGCATTATATATTTCCCCTACGGGCGAACCGAAGGAACCCAAGAAGGCTGCCGATGTATTTAAAAAACAATGTGGAGTTCTGGTTAGGGATCACGTCCCGATCAGCGTTCGAGACTGGCATAAGCGCAAAGGGGCGAACGATAGTGAGTATGTCGCCGAAAGGTACAAAGAGGGTCTTTGGAATGACCTCATGGCACATTTCACCCTGCCAGAATTTGAGGATCCTACCGACACTACAAAATTGAGGGCGAAATTCAAGCAGTGGACTCTTAAGAAGATGGCCGAACTATTCCGGGTGTGGAAGAAAAGATTATGGCAATAATTTCTTCAGAAAAAGACTGCTATAGTATTCGAAGGCTATCTAGCGAAGCAGGCGAATCACTGGAACGCATTTAAGGAGTACAAGGAGTCACAAGATGCCAAGGAGATGTCAGTAAAGAACAAGAAAAATGCTGAGAAGAAGAAATATCACCATAAATTGGGGCCAGGGGGCTACGAGACTGCCATGCCAAAGTGGGATAAAAAAGAGTAAGAGCTGCTTGCTAAAGGGATCGAACCAGAATGGATGCGCGAAGAATGGGAATTGAGGGCAAGAAATTGGTTCCTTGTGCATGGGAGTTCATACGACGAAACAACAGGGGACCTTGTTTGCAGTGACGGGATTAGGATACCCAGCGAAAATTGGCTTAAAGTGGTGAAAGAAATTAAAGAGGGGAAGTTAAAGTTCCGTCCCGATAGAGAGAAAGACTTGCTGACACTGGTCCTCGGGAATGACGAAAAAGGAGGACGAACACGAGGCCTTGGCCCTAAGTATCCGTGGTGGCTTGGGTTTGCCAAAGACATAGAAACTTACAGAAGCCGAGCGAGAACAAAGCAGCGACAGCAGGAGGAGGAGGGAGATAGGTTCAACCAGTTGCTTGCCAGAATTGACCACCAGCAGCAGCAGATTGACGAACTTAGAGGAGTAGTGCGCCTACAAGATCTTGCACTCGATATTACCGCCGGCCCGTCTCAGCGGAAAAGCAGCGTGGGTGACTCGGAGGTCCCGACTGACGATGCATGGCGGATGATAGATGGCGGTCCCGGCTACCCCGTGGATGGAATCAAGGATTCAATATCTTATGAGCTCCATCAGAAAATGGAGAATTTAGTGTGAATAGGCACTACTGATAATCCCTGGCCGTGTAATCGAATAGACGGGCTCTAGTCCCGGTAATTGTGATCTCCATGTAACTATCAAAATTGTATATATTTGTATGCTCGATCGTAAGACAAGTTATCTTATATATGCACGAACGTGTACGGTATGTGGTAGCGTAGAAATACGAAAACTATTTTGAAGAAAGAAATAAATAAAAGAAAACAAATAAACCCTAAACCCTAAAGAAATAAATAAAAGAAAACAAAATTATCATTAGTCGTGGCCCGTTATACGAGCCGGGACTAAAGGGGTTGCCCCCAGCGCGCTCCGCGGCGGCCACGTGGAGGGCCTTTGGTCCCGGCTGGTAACAGGGCCGGGACTAAAGGTTGGGCCTTTAGTCCCGCTTCGCCTGTCCCGGTTGGCCAACCGGGACTAAAGCCCTCACGGGCCGGGACAGAAGGGTATGTCTCCACTAGTGGGCAAATGTAACCAAGACTGACAGTACTGGAGCTGTGCAAATTTGCAAAACAAACCAGCTGGCAAATCTTCAGTTCGACAACTCATACTTCTTTCCGACGTGTTAAAACTGCAAATGGCTGGACGGTTTGCTTGTACCTTGTAGCTGCCTCTAGTTGGCTATATGATCGACCAGGCCATGTGTTTGATTGTGAGGCCTGCAAAATATCTGCATACGACGAGCCAGTCGACCACCTGTCTACCTCCAAGCGCCAAGCCTGGAGCTGCTCGTAAGGAGTAAGGACGAGGTTCTGATTGGGGTAGATGCACGCTCCACGGCTCAAGGAGGGGCACCTCGTTTTCTCCTATGCTGTTTCCGTCTCGCACCTCTCTTTTGAAACACAACAGTCCACGTGTCCACTACACTACAAACCACGACACAATGTATCGATCAATTATTAGCAAAAAGGCTGGCGCCTTTTCTATCGACGCTAAGAATTCACACTAGTTTAAGAGGTCTAATCATATGCCGATGAATGTTCAAAAGTATTTGATGCCAACTAGAAGAGTAACATCGTGCGATGCATGCAAGATCCTCTTGAGTTGAGTTAAGCTTGGTCGTTCCCCTCTCCTGCTACAGTAGAGGGCCGTTTTTCTGAACACCACCCGGAGATCCACCTCACTCGCCGTCGGGTCGTCGATTCCCTGCCTTCCGGAGGCCGCTCCGGCGGCGGGAGGGTGGGGAATCGTCGATCCACGACCTGTTTATAGTGTAGGGTCGTCTAGGTTGCTTGCTGGCGGCGCTGAGGAGGCGGCGGTGCGGTCGGCGCGGCGTTTTGCGGCGGAGCTCTTCCTCTCTGGCGGCGGCGCTCTCCGGAGTTCCGCGGTGGAGTCTTTGCCTTCTCCGAGCTCACAGGTTCTCGGATCCGTCGAGTTTGTTTTTTCCCTCACCGGCGTCGGCGTGGCGGTCGATCCGGAGCTCGTTGTTTAATAAGGAGGAGGTGATGTTGTATCTCGCGTTGGAGATGGTGGTCCGAGGTGTAGGCTCTCTGGAGCTGGCGACTGGCGACTTCCCGTCCGCGGAGGGGCTGTACCTGATCCAAGCCATCAAGGGGTGCGGCGGCGCGCCACCGGCGGCATCTGGTTCGTCATCGACATCGGGATCTAGAGGGTTTCGTTGTAATTTTTCTTTGTTTCTGGATCTTTCTGTAAGAAAGGGATTATAATATCATTTCCTTTCCCGCAAAAAAAAAATCCTCTTGAGTTTTAGGGAAATATAAAATTAATTATTAATTATAAGACCCGGACTCGTTCACCCATGTACCCTTTCTAATAGTTCCACCCATTCCGTCCCCCTACTCGATGCCTCCATGTTGTTCGGCTAGGTGGTGGCAAGGGAGACTACATATCTGACCTCGTTATGGCGTCTCGGTAGCGGCGGCAAGAGATTGTGAACATGATCACATTGGTGACGGCGATGACACGACAGACGAAACTGGATTTGGCCTTGAGACCTTCTTTCTTAATGAACCCTATGTAGATAAGCGGTAGTAAAAACAATTAAATTGTTAAACTTTCTTAACTATTTTCTTCAGATATTCATGTTTAGGCCTTTAAGTAGTCTCCAGAATTTCATCTCAAATAAGCATATTTTTGTGTTCCCAAATAAAATAAATAAATTTAGTGCTTTAAATAGCAATTTTCTGTTCCTATACTTGCTAATTTTGCGTGGGCCACATAACTTACCTTTTTTGCACGAAGATTTAGAAGCGCTCAGAAGACTCGAACATTTTACTTATTATCTTACAAAAAGTTGACAACTGAGTTTTGGAAAAAAAATCTAAGAAGAATTGTTTCCCCATAGTATAGGAGCTGGTTGAGACCCTTGAATATATGTAATTTATATTTTGAACTTAATTTCGCAATATAGGATGTTGTGCGGGTAGACTATGCAGGACGATGTTAATGTCCGAACCGTCTATTTACATGTGAGCCTAGGGCGCGTTTGGTAGGCTGCATGGGCATCTCGTTTTCTTGGGGGCATGCCCTGGAGAGCATGGCCACGGAAAAACGGCCAGGAGCCATGTTGTTGCTCAAGTTTGGTAGCCTGCAGCCGGGTTAGTCGCATGGGATGACAAAACATGAGCCCTTTGTTTGGTTCGATCTAATCTGGGCTCTTCGACTGCGCTTAAACAAAGGGCCATTGTTTGGTTGCTTGCAAGCAGCCTGCTACGGTTACCACGGTTCAAACATGGTGAGATTACCATGCCATGATCATACACTACTACAATGATCATACACGATGATCATACACTAGAACAGAAGGAGTTTCACAATCACCACAACTAGGACGATGATTATGAAGTCCTTCATCCTAGAACCTACCACTTGATTATCCACGTTGGGTATGACCTGAGCAATGACCTGATGTTCTATCAGGTCCTGATCTCCAAGGGGGATGGTGTTCAGATAGTTCATGTAGTTTGCCTGAGCCTCTTGCAAAGTCTCGAACCCTTGATAGCTGTTGTTGGAGAACCCTGCCACCTGTTCTTGGCAGCTCCGCCAAGAATTGTACACTCCTGGAATCCTTCCCCTGTACACAACGTACCAGTTCATCTGCAAAGGACACAAGGATGAAGGGATAGATCATAGCATCATAAGTAGACACATGAACAACATCAACAGAAGCTTAAGAACGCGTCTCTAACATAGAACTACTGCATCATGCATGATACTTACAAAAGTAGGATCACAAGTTCATCCTACACCTATGGTGTTACACCTACCACCACATCAAAAAGTGGGTGTCATCCTACCACCAGCACCACCAACAAGTTCACCATCATCTGAGGGGTTAGTATATACCACCTCATCAAAATATACAGGCCATAAGAGTAGTTTGTAAGCCCTAGCTAAGCCAATATATACATCGACATCATCAGTTCAACTTCTTCATGCATCTGCTGCTGCCACCCCTCCCCACCTCGCCAGTGCGAGATCACTCGTTGTAGTACTTGCCCATGAAGTTCCTCAGCCAGAGGGTCCTGTGCTGCTCTGCCATGCCGACGAAGTTCACACCCTGTGCCTTGTGGTCGACGAGGTGGCCGAGAGCCACCATCAGAGCCTCCTCAGTGAACCCAACAGAGTCCATGACGGCATTGTACAGGTCAGGGTGCATATCCGTCGGCTTGCTCTCCCTAATGGCCTGGGCAACCTCCTTCACAGTTTCAGTCATGCTGGCAAAGGCCTGGATCTCCTCCTCAGCAAGGGCACCTCTCTTCCTCTTCAGTCCATGGGCGTGGCTGTGTGTATCCCCCTTCCTGCCCGGAGGACCATCAAGGATCACGGTGTCAGACTCCTGCGTGTCGGCATCCTCCGGCTGAGGAGTGCCAAGGGGATTACCTGACCCCATGGCAAACTTGCCGGTGGCCAAACCAAAGGAGAAGATCGTTTGCATCTGTGGGTAGTTCAGAATAGGCTTGTTAAGAAACTCAGCATCTTTGGGGTGATCCTACGATTGGAAGATGAGTGTGTTAGAGCAGGATGGTTAGTACAAGTTTGAAAGAACCCACTGTTAGTACACAGGTGCTCACCATGATGTGGCCCGTGTAGTGTGCGTCCTCCAGGATGATGGTGTGGGTCTCCTCACACCACTGAGCGCCGCTCAAATCTCTGAGCTTGCTCACCTGTACCCACCTCAGCCTCCACTTCTTCAGGTGGTTGTACACCTGAGTTGAGGTCACCTCTGCCCCACAGTGGGCAAAGAGAGCCTTAGCACAAGCTTTCAGATGCACTTCTTTGAAACCCTTGTCTGTCCTAACCCCTGTCCTGATGAGAGTGGTCATGTGCTTGAGCACGAAGGTTGACATGAAAGGGAGCCATTTCATGGTTGCTTTGGCCTGGGCCTTGTTCTTCGCAATCTGCTGGTTCAACGTCGTAGCTAACGAGCCTACAACGTCGTGCACAGGACCGTACGTGCTGTCGGGCATGCCCAAGTCCATCATGGGCTGAGAGTCCTCGACATACGAGCATGGGATTTGGGAGTCCCCAATTGGTACAAGTGACATACTAAAATCCTCGCTCTTCATCTCCTACATCGACCACGATAACACACCTTGTGAGCCTACCATGTGTATGAACTAATGAAGTGACATCGAAAACAAGCATGTGTATGAACTAATGAAGTGACATCGAAACTAACAGATCTAGAGAGCATGGCCACATGTGAGAACCTAGATGGAATCTAACATATCTACACATCCTAGCTCCTCAGCTACAAGCCTGGATCATACAGACATCAGAGCAGACCTCAAACACAGCTCAGATCTAGAACATACTACACGCATGAACACTATGGTAGCCAGGGTTTCGGAACTTACAGCCATGGATGCGGACGAACGAAGACGAGGTCACTCCGTGCCGATGAGGGTGCCGCCGCCGCTCCGCTACTGCCTGCCGATGAAGACTGCCGCCGCCGCTTACCTGCGAGCTCCGACTCCGACCGAAGACCTCGAACTGATGAAAATGGTGGACTCCGACCAGCGGTGAGAGTAGAGGGTGTATATAGGGGAGGGTTTTGCGCGGGAGGTGACGCAAACTCTCCCGCCGAGTTTTCGGCTGCACCACGCGAGCTCCCGCCATCTCCAATCGAGCGCCGCGGCTGCAGGCGGGATGGGGAATCTGCACGAGAGGAGAAGAGAGAGAAGAGGAACGGGCATGGGTCCCTGGAAACGGCCGATTCGGCCGTTTCCACTGGGCCTGCCCCAAGGGTGCTTTAAGAAGCGCGCTGTGCAAAATTTGGGCTGCAGGCAACCAAACGCGCAGCCCGTTTCTGCAGCCAGCGGGCCTGGCCCGGCTGGCTGCAGGCTACCAAACGCGCCCCTAGTGAATTGAATGATGCTTTGCAGCAGCGATCTTGGTGGGCAGCACGCGGGACTTCAGGTTGTTCCATAGCTATGTCGACCCAGTCGACGTGATTCCTGTCGTTTCTCGTCGTGGTGGAGCCCGGTGCGTGGGCGGTGGCCGTTGTCGACCATGGAGCCCAAGTAGCCAACAGCCACTGCACTCCAGAGTGGCCGGTGCGCGAATAAACAAGTCGAACCGCTCCATCATCCCTGGTTTGAGCAAGACGCAGATATTTCCCGCGACGCGTGGGCCGCCTCCAAGCACGATATATACCCCGCGCATCCGCTTCCCTGAACACTCACACTCACTCGATTCCCTCTTCATCCCCTCACCAAAAGCAGCGAAGCTTTAGCTCTGCTCCTCGAAAAGCACCAAGATATACCATGGCGTCATCTTTCTTCTTCGACGACGAGCTGGTAGGCGAGCGCGGCAAGCCCGGCATGGACGCGTGTGCGCTCTGCGACAAGCCACTGGCGCGGGAGAACGACATCTTCATGTACAAAGGGGATACCCCCTACTGCAGCAACGAGTGCCGCCACAAGCAGATGCGCGTCGACACCGTCTGCGAGAGGCAAGATGCCCGGAGGGCGGCGCAGCGGCACTCGGCCGGAACAGAGGCGCGGCGTGCGAAGCCCCAAGAGTCCATGAAGGTGTCCGTCGCGAGCTGATCAGCCAGAGCGCGAAGCTGCGTGCGTGCGTGGCTGAGAAACAAAGTTTGTTTTGTTACTCCAGTTAGTACTCCGAAGTATCTATCGATATTGTTATGAATTATGATGGTTCTCGGCTCCTACGCGCGATTGGGGCATCAGGTGCTAGCTGCCTGGCGAAGCAGGAAGTAGCGGCGCCCGCAACATTTCGTTGGTTGAAGAAGGCAATAATCGGAAGCACATTTTGGCTAATGATCAACTCTACAATTGGATGCACGTTTTGGCTTGGATGAGTTGCCTAAATTCTGGATTGTTTCATGACTTGTGAGAACCATAATGTATCATATAGATGAGAGATCTTGTTATTGTTATCAAATCTTGGATAGGGATGCCTCTTATTTGTACTCTGCTAACTGAAATTGAAAACACCTGAAAACTTGCAGAATTTCTGTTTCTTTCTCTCCGTTATATGTACTCTGCTAACTGAAACTGAAAACATCTAAAAACGAAGCAAAGCTCATTTGGGTCAAAGCAAAGGATAAAAGATCTCCGGTGAGGGAGGGGTGAGGACAGCGGCACGTTTTCGGCTCGATTCAGTGTTTGTAGTAATCGCTAGGTGGTCTAAAAACTATTTGTACTTTTAATAACTTTTAGAATTCTTTGTACCGTTGTTGACAATCAATAAATTGGTCGGCCTTTTCGCAAAAAAAGAGATCTATACTCGGCTGCATCATGTGCACTTTTTCTGTGCTTCTTTTCGATAACGTTTACCTGAAATTGTAAGCTAGCATTTCGGAACGGTACAGGCAGGGGCGATCGAGGCGAGGGTATATACCTACGAATTGGATAGGAAATGGTTACGTATTGGGTTCAAACTTCTAGTGGAAAACATGGTGGGTTCAACTTTAGTTGGGCTGAAAATGATATTAAATGGGTTCAGTTGTGGTTGGGCCGAGGGAGAGATCTATACGAGTATGCTACGGTATGAAACCATTCTCAGATTTATTTGCAAGCCAAACCAGCCGGCAACCCTTCAGTTTGACAACTCTTATTCTTCTTCTTTCCGACGTGTTAAAAACTACAGATGACTGGACGGCTTGCTTGTAGCGGCCGCTCGTTGCGTCTTGTATTGATCGACATTGCCATGGGTGTGTTTGGTTTCCTGTGTGCTCTTGGGTCAGGCCCCGTGGATGCAAAAACGTGGGTTTGATGGGCTGCCCCGGTTCCACGTTGTTGTCCCGCACGAATCTCAAAACACCCCTCAGTTAGGCCCGCTAGGAACAGCCGATCCGGCCGTTTCCCCTCAGCCACCCTTTTCTCGTTCACCTTGGTGCAGGGTAGGGGAACGCAGAGCCGAGCTCGTGCGAGCTTGGAGATGGCGCGAGCTCGCGCGCGGAGGCGTAAAATTGGCGGGAGTTTTTCCGTCACTGCACCCCTTTTCGGCCCTCTATTTCACCCCCTCCGGCTGACCGCCAAAACTCGCGCCACCATTCCCCCCTCCCCCCACACATTTGAGCTCTTCTCCTTCGGTCGAAGGCAGAAGAAGCAGAGCGGCGGCAAGATCTGCGCCTCCGATCGGCAGTACTCGGCGGTGAGATCTTCTCCTCTGTTCGGTGGTACTCGGTGGCGAGATTTCCTCCGCCATGTCCTGCGGCTCTCCCACTCGGTCCCTGGTGGTAAGTAACCCTAACCCTAGAGCACCTCATAGATTGAGTAGATTCTCCTAGGTCTATGTAGTTCTTAGCAGATCGAGTAGTTTTTGCTCACTGTGGTAGTGCCGTAGATCTTTGAGCATGTTCTTAGCAGATCGAGTAGTTCTTAGCACATCGAGTAGACATCCTTGTGAGCAGATCCACCCTAGTTCGTGTATGAGAGAGATCGTGGTACGACGGTTGGTTCAACAATGTGTAGATCTCATCCTTGTACCACTAACTCTCCCATACATGACTTATTGTGTGACTGTTTTACCTTGGATGCGTGCTCCGAAGCTATGAACTGCTCGTCAACTATGAACACCTTTTTGTCATGCATGTTTAAACTCTACATCGTTCGTAGGACACCACCACCGAGGTCTTGCCCACCTCCCCAGATCTGTCGGCTACATCAGTGTTGTATGTGAAACCGCTTGGATACGCTCTGCCATCTGACTACCTTGGACTGAGAGCGGGGAAGGGTCCAATGACATGGCCTCTGGCTTTATCCACCTTCGTCCTCACAAGGATGGCTGAACTAGTGCAAGGGGGGGGGGGGGGGGGTCGACATCAACAAAGGAATCAAGACAAGTGCTTGGAGGTCATATGCAAGAATGTTCTTCAGTTCTGTGTCACCAAAGTCACCACTACGCAGGTGTACAACATCTGAGGAAGTGGAGATGCAGGTGGAACAGGTTGCGCACACTGGCGCAGCTAGAAGGAGTGGAATGGTGCGAGGAGAGTACTACCTTCATGATGGATTACAATGTGTTGATCAAACATCTTGCGGTAAACATTTGCACTTCCAGTCTAGCAATTAGTTCGCTACCTTCATGATGAGACAAACTCTCTTTTTGTTTCAGGTTCACCCCAAGGATGAACCGTAGATAAGCAAGCCAGTTCAGAAATACGATCATATGAGGATCATCTTCAGCAAGATCCGTCTACAGAATCCTATCGGGGTTGAGTCCCTGCAACTCGCCCTGAGCCACCCCATGGACAATGAAGACGAATGTGCCTCCTACATTTCCATGGGCCCTTACCTGAGGAAGCAGTGGTTCACTTCCTTCCTTCGCAAGCACTACTGTGATGAGGTGATGATGCTGCCATAGAGTAAGTACTAGTCCATCTGATGTGGTGATGACGGTGTGGGAAGATGATGAACTTCTGATATATTTCGCAAGGCGGTACATACTAAACCCCTCAGCTGATAAACAACTAGTGTATCACCAGCACATAATGTGATTAATTTGTGATGCACCAGTCTTTTGTAAAGTATGGAGGCAACCCCTGACAAACTTCGGGTGCATCACCAGCACATAATGTGTTGAATTTGTGATGCACCACAACTCTATACTAGTTTAGTACTACCCTTACTTATTTTCTCTGTTTTAAGTGCACTGTGTGATGGTAATCTCACCACTAAAAGTAGTGGTGAGAGTACATGTGGGCATGCACATAACCAAACACCAGGTTTTTGCATGAGTTTCCTCACACAGCCCACCAAACATTGGGGCTGCGTATCAGGCAAGCTCATCGGTTCTGTCGCAACCAAATGGGCTGCAGAACGTGGCTTTCGCCTTGTTTTTTCAGGGCCAGACCCTGCTAGGCCACGGATGCAAAATGGCCAAAACCAAACACGCCCCATGTGTTTGATTGTGAGGACGGCAAATATGTCCCTGCATGTTATTCCCTAAAACGAAAATATCTGCATAGGAGCGAGTCGACCACCTGTCTACCTCCAAGCTTGGTGCTGCTCGTGAGGAGGAGGTTCAGCTTGGCGCTCCACGGCTGAAGGAGAAGAGACCTCGTTTTCTTCTATGATGTTTCCGTCTCGTAGCTTCTCTTTTGAAACACTGGACAGTCCACATGTGATGCTACTACACTACAAACCACGACACAACGTATCGATCATTATTGGCAAAAAGGCTGGCGCCCTAATTATCAGCACTAAGAATTTCACACTAGTTTAAGCAAAGAGGTCTAATCATATGCCGATGCATGTTCATAAATATTTGATGCCGACCAGAAGATTAACGCTATGCGATGACATACCTCTTGAACTTTAGGAGAAATATGAAATCGGTTATAAGTTAAAACCTACCTCATTCACGGCTCTACTCTCTCTCGTTTATTTTATTTTAATGGGAGCGAAGCTCCGACCTATGTATCAAAACAGTGTACACAACTTTTTATTGTATAGTTCAGAAACTAAACAAACCTAAGACACATGCCTCGTGACAGTACCTCCATCAGTTTAATACTAATCCTTGATAAAGGACAAAAAAAGAAAAATACACAGGTCATAGGCAAACCTTTTAAGAAGAAAAAACCGCACGTGCGCCGATGATGACGAATCCACTCAAGGGTTGAACTCGAAATTTTTATCCAAAAAGACGAGTTCTTAGCCACCATCTTCAGCAAGAGCACGACACAAACATGATGTTGACGCTTGTAATAAATGTTTCCACCGAATTCTACAAACTTGATGTTGACGCTTGTAACATCATCACCTATCCGGCCAAGGACTCATCGATAACTAGATGCCGCTAGAGATGAAACCGGAAGTTGATAAAGTCCCATACCATCACAACTCCAACCACTGTCGCACCACCTTCGATTGGGCAACAACATGACCTACTTGACACCATGAAGGACACGTCATGTATAGCACCTTCTAGTTTAAGACGTAATTCGACGCCACATCGCCACCGCTGGATCGGCTCACAGGCATGACGTGACAGCTCCTTAAAGCCGTCGTGTGTAGACATTGCCACGTCAAATTGAACCCAATCTCGAATTGGGGGGGGGGGGGGGGGCGGTGTTCCATACTGCCACCGCCCTCAAAACTTCGTGGTCACAAAAGAGGACGTCTCATACCACCATTGACCGCAACACACGTAGCTGGATACCATCACCAAAACGAAGATTCAGTCACCACAAGTCGAAGAAGTTGGGTCGCCGCCCCATCACCATACTCCTGCGGCGTCATCAGATGACGCCGCAATGAGCAGATTGCGGGCAGAATGCCGCCTACCAGCGATAGGCTACCGCACTACCATGCGACATCGTCCATCGACAACCACCTCCTTACCTCCACAAGCCGCCGCAGATCCGCTCCATAGGCCCGACGAGACAAAGAATTGAGGCCACCACAACCTCAACACTGCCACCAATGGTCTCTCCATTCCGTGCTAACTCCAAAAACGATGCCGTCAAGAGGGACTGCAACTTCGAGGCATCACATCAAACGATCTTGAGGGTATCTGATGTTTTTCCCAAAGATGATTCAGATCAGGGTGCGAGAGCATTGAAAGCGGCAAACGTTCCACCGCCACTCGCCACACGCCGCTGCCACACGCCAGGAAGCTGAGTCCTCCGATGGCAGCGTGGAGGAGTGGAAGGGATGTGTGGTGGCACCCCCGAGTAAGAGCAACACGAGTTTTTTTCTCCTCTAGTAGTTCCAACCTTTCCCTCACTCATCTCTTTGACGTGTCCTAAGCCCCCCATTAGCAAAGTCTCATGGATGCCCTTGCAAATGGCGCCAAGGGCCTTTGCTTTGACTGCTTCCAGCCCTACTCCTAGCTCTCTGTGAACCTACTCCTAGCTCCATGCGGTCTGGCTAGGTGGTGGCAAGGAGAACGGATATCTAATCATGGTGTCTCAGTGGTGGAAGGCACCGAGATCTGATGGTGGCGACCGGAGATTAGGAAGATGGTTGCATTGGTGGTGGCGATCGATCATTGATGTGTCTGAGTGACATTGTTGGGAAACCCCAAGTGGAAAGCACGATGTAGGCAACAACACATCACTCCTCTTATTCGTTGCAGTCACTCGAGCACAGAGAAAACAAGGTTAGAACACACTGTCGAACACCAACTCCCGCTTGGAAATTTACACAAACTTGGCCCGAGTATACACATAAATCGGAGAGCATTTAGGAACACAAGTAAAACAACTCATGATAATAATAGCATCATAAAGATAACATGCACAAACTGATCATAACATCACAATTCGTCATATCCTAGCAAACACAATAGCTAATAGCAATTACATCATACGGATCTCGATTATGTTAGGCAGATTACGAGACCTTTGTATTGAATTATATGGAGGAGAGATAGCAATCTTGCAACTGCTATGGACTCGTAGTTCAAGGATGAAGAACTCACGCATCATCATTGACATGGCAGTGGTGATGTAGATGCCTCCAGTGATGTATTTTCCCTCTGACAGAGTACCGAAACGGGGCTCCAACTAGAATTCCATGACGACGACGGCTCTGTATCAAAACTGGACAAAATAATCTTTGTCCTGTATGTTTTAGCTCAAGAGAAATTGATAGGCGAAGAGGCGGCAATGGGAGCGACGAGGTGACCACGTGGGTGGGACCCGCGGCCACCCCCTCACCCGCGGATGGGACCCATGTAGTGGCTGCGGGCTCCCCTCCGAAAAGTTAGAATCTTGATATTTTCCCTGAAATTTTCCAAGAAACGTTTTTTCGTCTTTTCTCCAATGCACATACAATAAAAACAGAAACTCGCTATGAGCATTGGGTTAATAGGTTAGTGTAATAAAATCTCTATAAAATGGTACAAAACCATAACAAAACATGTAGCACTCGTATAAAAGTTACATGAAATAGTCAAAAATTATATATACGTTTTGGACGTATCAATTGTCTGTGGCCGTGTGGACGATGCGACAGACGAATCTAGAGATGGCGATGACCTTCTACTCCATGAAACTTCCAAGGTCAAATGCGTTATGAGGCGGCCCCTCCATGGGTAGTCATCTTAATACCCATAGATTTTGGCAAAAACAAAACTAATGCTACAGTCATCAATTCTTGTCTGCTCTGTATAAAATCACATGGAAGTGGTGACATCATAGCTCGTTGGTTTTGTTAGTTGGAACAATTGGAAGGAAGTAGCTGGTCATGGGATCGAGTACTACTAACTTCACTAGTTTCATTTGGTTTTATCTTCTAAAAACAGTATTCTGAATACCCATTGTAAAAATTCTGGGGCCGACAAAGTATGGGAGTATTCACTCCAAACTTGTTGGTGCATTTCATTGGAAAGACATCCCCGTGTTAAGATTACAGGTGGATTGAAGGGGGAGCTAGAACGACCGGAAGCGAGGAGGTACGGGATACTACCTACTTCAACCATCTTTTCCTACGACATCTGGCTAACGAGTTGTCGTTATCCGGTATATGGATTGATGTTAGTGAGGACATCAACACGAAGTATGCGCTAACTCCGGTGAAAACACAAAATTTCTAGTCAGGTAATGTCCTCATGTTAGCGTCCTTCTCTTGATGAGGTGGCTCAAAGCTCGACTTCGGGGATGTGTATCCCAAGATCGACATACATTTGAAATCGCCATCATCGAGACACGTGCATTGAACCCTTGTTGAAGGTTTTGTCTAGGAGTTGTGTACTTTTTGTTTGTTTCGGTCCCTTGTCATAGATTTATGTTAGGTTTGTAGAGATACTGCCGCGAGGCAGAGGCATCATGTTCTTTATTTGATAGCCGACTTGTTTGCCGTCGATGTATGTATTTACCTTAAGTTTTTTGAATAATGAATAATATATGGTTTATTGCATCAATCTGGTGTAGATGCTAGGTTTTCCTCCCTTTCGATGAAAAGTTTTCCCAACCCAACAATGTGGATGCAGTGCTTTTTAAATAGCAAACTTTTCTTTCCAATTTGAGGGATATAGGCAAGCAATAGGTTGTATAGATATGCAACTAACTGACCAACCTATATGACAAGCAGAAGTTAAAAACAAGCAATGGTAAGTAACATGTAAATAAAGGTAAGAGATACCCTCAAGGTAGAGACGATGATGTAATTTCCAAAGTTCCATCTTTTCGGGGAAGCACGTCTTCCTTGGAGAGGTGTGGCTACACAAAGGCCACAAACGCCACAAAGGCCCACCTTATTCTCTTGCACAAAGCAAGGTGCCACGATCCACACTAAGAAGGCACTTAAAGGCGGCAACCGAACCCTTACAAACAAGGTTGGGCTATCTGCACAACTCAATTGGAGGCTACCAACACCGCACTGAAGCTCCTCATCACCAAGGTTGAGATTCGGGGCGACCACTTCTGTCAAGGGTGCCAAATACCCAAGAGTAACAAGCCTACTAAGGCTTACAAGGGGAAATCAATTTTCCTTTGGTGAAACTCTATACCTTGATCTTCTCCACCATATCCGAAAATGGGCGAATAGCTCCAGTACGACGTCTTTGTGGGGAATTGTCTGCGATGCTACATCTTTCGTAACAATAGCTGTGGTGCGACATGCCTTTGTGCTGAATTAGCCCAGGCAAGATATGGCCGTTAATTTATTATCCCATGCGGTAAACCCCGTTTGACCGTTCAATGGATAAGTTTATGACAAGTGGGACCTCACGCGTGCGTGCTCTGAAGCGGTGATAATAGCTCCGATGCGACAGCTGCATATGTTCATCGTGGGGGAACAAACTCTGCCACGCGCCGGCGTCCCTCGGAGCTCACTCCTGTCCTGCCGTCTCAGCTTCTCCGGGCTGGAGGAGATCATCCCTGCGACGGCGGTAGATGGAGCGGCTGAGTCGAGCGGTGGCGCGAGAAGAGAAGCGGCAATCGATTCGAGCGGCGGCGCAAGAAAAGAAGCGGCGATTCGAGCGGCGGGCGGCGACGCAGGGCTTGCGGTCGCAATGCAAGGTAAGGGCGTCGAGGGTGGATGGAGGTTGGGGTGGTGCGGGTCGCCGGTCGCGGAGGCGACCGGCGGCCCTATTTGTGACTCGTGCAGCGGCGAGGGACTCGTGCAGCGGCAAGCGACACTACCGGATTTCGGTGAATCAGGTCTTGAAGCGGGCGTGGAAGCGCTACGGCATCGACGGTAAGGGTTTTTCGCTCGGCGGTCAATCACCGCCGATGACGAGACATAGGTATGCATCGATGCAAAAACTTGATGCGGGCGACCAGAGCAGCTCGGGCTGGAGCTCATCGAGCAGGGGTACCACATCGAGCAGGGGTACCACATCGAGCAGGAGTTCATCGAGCAGGGGTACCACATCGAGCAGGAGTTCAACTAGTTCATCGAGCCTGGACATCGAAGTAGCTTTGATCCTATGCGAGATGAAGAATCAGCTACAGAGCTGGAAGCTTGAGATGCATTATTTAGATAGGAAGTGTAGTGAATTTTGGTAGGTGCCTGAAAGTTCAGACAATGTTTGTCCAGCGCTGGGAGCATGTGGGGGAGTAATTTTGTGAACTGGGCATGTGGACTGCATTCTGTCGAACACCCTGGGGGCGTGCTCTGGACATCCCGATGTTGTCATTCGCACGTTCCGTTGGGTTAAACCTTGTCAAAAATGTAAATTATCATGTCTCTGTAGAAACAATGTTTTACTTCTTTATTTAGACTTACCAGAATGATTTACTTCTTCGGAATATTGCTGTAGAGGACGCAGCCGTGCGCAGATCTTTTTTTTTTCGAGAAAAATGAAAAAGTTTCACTGTGGGCTAGATGAATGGGCCAACTCCATCCAATTAGGCCCAGTAAGTGTAGGAGCCATTTCAGCCACTTTTGCTTTTTTATTTTTTTATTTGAGCCACTTTTGCCTTTTAGTGTTCAGGGACACGACACGTCAAAGAAAAAAACGCAGAAAACACAAAATAATACTTCCATTACTTAAACTTCATCGGGCTTACAATCATTCTGCAAACATTGAGAAATAAAACTAGGGATAAAATTAACCCAAATACATCTTTTTCTAATATCCGATGCTTGCTTCCCACAAAGGTGTGCTCCTTCATTCAACTTCTGTAGGGGAGGGAGTGCATATGGTTTGGGTGGGGGAACATGCTCTCGGTCCCGGTGAAGATGTTACAAATGGTGAAGAAAATGGACTCGCAGCCGCACCAAAAAAGATGGCCGAGTAGATGCTCCGCGTCGAACGGGTTGCGGAAGTTGACCGCCATCATCCTGATGTTGTCGAAGAAGTCAAGACTGACTTCGAGCTAGTACATCGCCGGCGTGCCCGGTGGGAGATGGGCAAAACCGGCGTCAAGGAAGGCGCGCGTGAGAGCTTCGGCCCCCCTAACCCTGGACTGCGCCCACACACGCAGAGTGTTCTGGACTAGGACGCCCGGCGGGTGGCGCCGCTCCGGCACGGTAGGCGGCCGCTGGAAGGTTGTTCCGTCGAACTCCATTGCGGATGTGAGAGGAGGGTGGATTCGCCTTCGCATGGAAGGGGGAAGGGAGTGGCTCTTGCTTGGGTGGGAGAGGAAGAGGGGGTGCGTGCTGTACTTAAATAGGCTAGAATGCTTAGGGTTTCCGATGAAATGCGGAGGTGCATGCGTGTGTATCCATGGCGTTTCACATTGCATCTGAATCACTGCCTTGTTCACATTGCATCTGAATCGCTGCGGTAATGTCTGAATGTCTGAATCTCTGAATCTCTGAATCAAGCAAGCAAACGCCGTCGTTCCCCGCGCATGGCAGGCCCACACGTTCGCAAACCAGCTACTGACATGCGGACCCTACAGTAGGTTGGCTTCACATATCAGTGAATCAAACCGTGCGTGTTTGGGTGGAAAAAAGAGGTCGGCCAATCAGAGCGCAGAACGCTAGTCTCGCGGATCGCCCTGGCTCAGCGGATCTCAACCGTCATCGCTAGATTCTCGTCGATCCAACGGCCAACGGGTGTTCTTCTAGAAGGTTTGGCCTAGATTTGATAGAACTTTCAAATGAGCATAACTAATTCGAAAAAAAAAATCAAAAAAAAAAGAAACCAGCGCACATGGTCTTGTAATGTCATATAGTAACGAGAAAAAAATATAAGTATGGTTTATATACATTTTTACGGAAAATCGTTAAATCAAGTGAGAGATCCTGAACACTTTCAAATGAGCATAACTAATTAAAAAAAATCAAAAAATGAAAAAACCAGCGCACATGTGTGTCTTATGCCATATAGTAACGAGAAAAAAATATAAACATGGTGTACATACATTTGCACGAAAATGGTTTCACTCAAATGTGAAATCTTGAACAAACTAGTATGGATTTCAAAGTATAGAGTATGGTTTCAAGTGAGCATAATGAATTTAAAAAAAATCAAAAAATGAAAAACCCAGCGCACATGTGTGTCTTTTGTCATATAGTAACGAGAAAAAAATATAAACATGGTGTACATACATTTGCACGAAAATGGCTTCACTCAAATGTGAAATCTTGAACAGACTAGTATGGATTTCAAAGTATAGAGTATGGTTTCAAGTGAGCATAATGAATTTAAAAAAAAATCAAAAAATGAAAAAACCAGCGCACATGTGTGTCTTATGTCATATAGTAACGAGAAAAAAATATAAACATGGTGTACATACATTTGCACGAAAATGGCTTCACTCAAATGTGAAATCTTGAACAGACTAGTATGGATTTCAAAGTAGAGAGTATGGTTTCAAGTGATTTCAAATGTTTTTGAAAATATAAAGTTGTGAACACCTCACCACAGCTTCATTTTGGAGGGACTAAGATAGATCTGAGCTTACTTTTTCATTTTCATGTTTTGAACTTTATTTATTTAGGATTTGCAATTAAACCATTATTATGTAAAAATAAATAAATAATATGAAGATTAATTCAATAAATTGTGAGACTTTGGAATGACACTTAATATGTAGAATGGATATCTAGGAAATCTTTTTGGCTGATTTAGACAAGGTCAAAAAAAATTTGCTTAGAAATGGGGCTGTTTACCCTACCTTTGGAGCTCCTTTCTAGCACTTCTTCCATGAAGCCTCGGATTGACGACCAAGTTAGAACAAACACGTTTATAGTTTGGAAATCGTTGCAAATTGTGTTCTGTCTATAAGAAGACCATGTGGAATTTTTCATTTTCAATTTTAAATTTGGCCAAATTTGAAATGAGTATAAACAATTCAAAAAAATCAGAAAATGAAAAAAACAGTGCACATGGTCTTATATACATAGTAGATTGGTAGAACAGTTTTTTTTGCTGATTTAGACAAGGTCGAAAATCGCTTGCTTAGAAATGAGGTCGTTTACCCTACCTTTGGAGCTACTTTCTAGCACTTTTTCGATGAAGGCTTGGATTGATGACCAAGTTAAAACAAACACTTTTTTGATGATAGATTTGTCGCAAACATAGGCATAGCCTAGTGGTAAGGGTTGATGCCTCCCTTTGCCCACCCAAGTTCGAGCCCCCCATGCTCGCAATTTGGGTATTGCATTTCCTGTTCTAGTCTAATAGCTTAGTGGGTCTGGCATCTCACTATTATAGAAAAATCTATAATAGTGAGTTGTCCCATCCATTAAGATATTGCACTGGTACAATTTTTTTGAATTTTCAAATGAGCTCCTAAGTTAGATATTGCATTTGGACAATTTTGTTAATTGTTAAAAATCTATAATAATGAGTTGTCCCAACCACGAAGATGCTGCACTGGGGCAAAAAAAATTAATTGTTTTTGAAATTTAGATTATTTGTTTTGTCAAAATTCAGATGAGCAAAATTCAAAATTCAACCTAAGCAAGTGTCTTTTTCACCTTGTCTTAATCACTCAAAACAAATTCCTAGACTTTTTTTCTATCTATATAGTGTCATTCTACAGTCTCACTATTTTTTAAATTAATGAAGGTTTCATGTTTTTATGATATTTTTTGAATTAGTTTTGCTCATTTGAAATTGGGCAAAGTTTTTTTCAGCCACGCATAAGATAAGTGCCAACCAAATTACGGGCCACCTCATTTCACGGCCCATGGTTATGCTCATTTCACGCATAGTTTTTTTCCAGGTAGTTATGCTCATTTCAATACACGGCCCACGGCCCAGCCCACCTCCCGTGGCACAGCCCACCTTGTTTTTCCCCTTCCCCTACTTATCCGCGTCGTACCCTAGCAATTTCTCAGATCTGCCGCAGCTCCCCCACACTCACTCGCTGCCGGCGACAAAATACGCAAGAAACCGCCGCCGCCACCTACAGATCTAGCGCCACCACACGATATGTTTAGGCGTGGAGGTTCCGGGGGCTCCAGCTCCCGCGGTGGCCATTCCGGCCGTGGAAATCGCTCCGGCGATGCCCACAAGGCGCAGAAGCGGCCAACTGACCCGGAACGCGCGAGGCGGGTTCATTCCGACGTCGGTCGGAAGCGCGGAATGTACAAGTGGTTCAACTGCGGCATGACGCCGCCGCCAGCGTACTACCGCCGTGAGGTGGAGGAGTACGACCTCGCCGTGGCGGCGCGCGGTCGCCGCTACGAGCACTGGGGCTCCTCCGACGCGTGGAGCTCCCGCATGGCGGCAAGGGAGCCACAGCTGCCGCCGAAGAGGGAGGAGGAGGAGGAGCAGCAGGACCGCCCACCACGCCGCGGCCTGCTGCCCGGAGACTACGCCAACGACGAGGACCTGGACTGGATCACCGAGGAGGTGATCCAGCGCAGCCAGCAGCTGCAGCAGGACGTCGAGGCGCGCCGTCAGGAACGGGAGGAGCTCAACGCACGCCGCCTCCAGGCCGGTATCGACGCTTCCCTCCAGCCTGAAATCTTCGAGATCAGCTCCGACGAGGAGGAGCTCGACTTCTCCGACTGAGCGGCGCCGCCGCCTCGTCGTCGCCGCACCCCCCGGGGCTCCGAAGCCCAATTTTGGATCTGCGTTTAGGGGTAGAGCAGCGTCGACGCCCAAATTAGCTAGGTTAACTATGTAATCGGGCTTCTGCCCCATGTGTGGCTTTTGATCCGATGATCGCCACGAACTAATCTATGTAATCTTTCGAATTTGAGTATATGTTAAGCTAAATTTCAGTTGAAATCAAGTTCTGGTAACTGCTTCACTTCAGAAATTGCGCAAATGAATCCAGTTCAGTTCAGACAATCTCGTCGGCGTTGCGGCGCTTCGTCGCCGGAGAAGTAGAAGACAGGCAAGCAAGGGAGAATGCGCGCGCAGGCGAGGAGGATATAACGGTCGTCGTTGCTGTCTGGGTCCCATCAACCTGACGTGGATAAGTTGTGGGTCCCACCCACCGGCTCCATATAATCCTAATCCTAACTAACAGACTGCGCTTAAGTGTCAAGTCGCAGCAGAGCAATTTGTTCAAACAGAGATGTCGCAGCAGAGCTATTCCTGCCAACGACGTCGCTGCCCATCAATTGACGATGAAAAACGTCGCATAGGAGCTATTTGCCCATCCGAAAATATCAAGGAGTTTGGAGCACTATTGTGCGAGATCTAAGGAAATTAATGATTCTATTAACGGAGGAGACCGGGTGTATTTCGTAAATACCTCTTGGGAAAGAAGGTTGCTCTATTTGTTTGGGCCCTCATTTTTTTCTACCTCTTGTGGAAACTTCCGCTAATCTCAGGATGTACAAAATGAAGTTGAACCTACGGAAGTGCGTTTCAGAATCCTATCAGGCAAGCTCCTCGGTTCTGTCGCATCCGAGGTAGGAATTGAGGAAAACCAGGAAAAGATCGACACAATCCTGAAGATGGTCAAGCCTAAGAATGAAGTCATGAGGTTCAAGTATTTATCCTCTCTTTTTTTCCTTTTCATCAATGGGTTCATGATTGAATAGATTTCTTATATATTCCCCGTCCAAATAAGTTTTCAACTGATATGCCATATCGATTTGAATATTGCCCAAGTCTATCGGGCACATAACACAAAATTAGGTCACACCAAATACTCATAAGTACCTAATGATACCGAGCATCCAATCTGCACTACCATGTTCATGATTACGATTCCTTGCACATATGCCATACTCTAGAATTTAATATAATTCACGAAATTCCTATATTTGGATATAATAAGATTTCAATATTTATTATAAACCACTCAAAATTTCAACTGTATAACATAACTTCGAGTTTTATATAAACTAACATTAACCTTGATAACACGAGTAACAAACTGCGATAAAAAGTAATCCTCCGACTGATGGCCGAAGTGTATGAATAGATTTTTAATGAGACCCTTAATATGAGAACCATCGTGATCCTAATGACTTGACATTGATGTGTAGTTATTTTTCTGGATTTTTGGACTGGGAATTTTTGTTTCGTACAAGTTCATCCCAGGAGCAGGTGCTCTCGTGGAAGATTGGAAGAAAAAGCAGAAGATACTTCGTCCCATGCTTTCGCTCAAGGGGAGATGTACTCCTATGTGTAATCTCTGTGCTACGGCCGGATGCGTTCAACGTTCTGGGTCTTCGTCGCGTGGCGGCGGGCGGGTCTGCGGCCATCTACAGCGAGTGGAGGTGCCTTCTCCCCGGAGGTCGATGGTACGGCGGCTCCGGCGACGCCTAGAGTTTGGGGAAAGAGGAGGTGGATCCGATTGTAATTCTTCACAGTTGACTCGGGGGGCTTGGTGCACTTTGCAGGGTCTTTTTGTAATTTTCTTTCTTTCCAGGACCTGGCTGTAATTTGTACTGAGTTTTCTGAATTTAAGTATCGGATCCTTTCAAAAAAAAATATATATTTATACTAGATTTTTATATTTTTATAACTTATTTTATCATACTCCGGCAGAAGCAAGTATATATATTGTATACTCGGTTTGCAATGTTGAACACACAACAATATTTTGAGCACCACCTCTGCCAGGGCTCGTGTTAGAAGTGCGAGAATCATCTATATCACGTGGAATGTTTGGAAGGAGAGGAACCGGCGCATCTTCGATGCCAAGCGCCAAACCTATCTGGAGGTGGCCTTCCTAGCTTTCGAAGAGCTCCGGCAGGTGTTAGGTGTGTTGTACCCTTCGGGGTCGGCAAGTGTTGTACACCTTGGGGAGTAATCCGCCTGCGGATTTCTGTCGCGTGGGTTTGTATTGAACTTCGTTTCTCTTCTTCTATAAATGAATAGGCAGAGCTCCTGCCATGTTTCGCTAAAAAATATAGTTCTTTTGTGCTAAATTTAATATGTAGTTTTAAAATAAAAGTTAAATTAGTTATTTTATTTTCCAAGACACTTCTCCTCAACAACATAATGAAATGGAACACCTTAAATGCAAAAGCCATGAAAAGATGTAAACTCACACCTTCTTGAATTAAATTTTATAATTAGATGGATTATACGTTGTATATTTATAGTCATACTTGTGTTCTTCTCTGATTTGTCATTCTAAAATATCTAGTTAGAGTTTTCCAACGTTACGGTAAAAAATATATTAATATTAGTTTGTACTATAGGAGTAGGTCGAACGTGTCTTAGAAACTATGGCATATTAGTGCAAATTTCCTAAATTTTCAAGTTTTGGAAAAAGAGGTATGGATCTATTTTTTTATATACTTTGAAACAATGCAATTTTGAAAATATTTATGTATATAAAACTGCCAATTTCCTAAATATTATAAATTATATAAAACGGCAGTTTTCGCTAAAGCCAAACACTTTAAAATATTTAAAATTGTACAACCTCCGATCCATATTAATGGGCTCAACTTTATCTAAATACGGATGTATCTAGTTAAGTGTTTAGATTAGATGCATCCGTATCTAGACAATGTTGAGACCATTAATATGGATCGGAGGGAGTAGTATTTTTAGAAACCACAGTTTTTTTTGAAAGAATTAAAATACTTTACTCCCAAACACACACTAACTATTTCTTCCTAAGACGATAGACAAATAGTCGCTCGAGATTGAAAGATAGCAGGCCATTAATTAAAAGGATGTCCAAGAGCTATGTCGACCCAGTCGACGCAGCGCGGACATAATAGGATTCCTGTCGTTTCTCGTCGCGGTGGAGCCCGGTGCTTGGCCGGTGGCCGTCGTCGACCATGGAGCCCAAGCCAACAGCCACTGCACTCCACCGTGGAGATATTTCCCGACGCGTGGGCCGCCTCCAAGCACGATATATACCCCTGCATCCGCTTCCCTGAACACTCACACTCACCTCGCTAGATTCCCTCTTCCTCCCCTCACCAATAGCAGCGAACTCACTGCGAAGCGTATAGCTCTGCTCCTCGAAAACCACCTAGAATTACCATGGCGTCATCTTTCTTCTTCGACGACGAGCTGGTAGGCGAGCGCGGCAAGCCCGCCATGGACGCGTGCGCGCTCTGCGACAAGCCGCTGGTACGGGAGAACGACATCTTCATGTACAAAGGGGACACCCCCTACTGCAGCGACGAGTGCCGCCATAAGCAGATGCGGCACGACACCGTCTGCGAGAGGCAGGATGCCCGGAGGGCGGCGCAGCGGCACTCGGCCGGAACAGAGGCGCGGCGTGCGAAGCCCCAAGAGTCCGTGAAGGTGTCCGTCGCGAGCTGATCAGCCAGAGCGTGCTGGCTTAGAATCAAAGTTTGTTTGTTACTCTAGTTGGTACTCCGAAGTTTCTATTGATGTTGTTGTGGTAGTTCTCGGCTCTCTGGCGAAGCAGGAAGCAGCGGCGCCCGCAGCTTCATGGGTTGAAGAAGGCAATAATCGGAAGCACATTTTGGCTAATCCGATCAACTCTACCTTGTGATTCTATGAATATATATCCGGATATCCATGAATTTGGCTGTTTTGGTGCTGTAAATCAAAGCAACCGTACTTTTTATCACTCCTGGCTGTTTTCTTTCATGAATTGCCAACCAAGCCTTCTCAAAAAATACTACATCGCTGGAGAAGAAACGCAGTAATTAAGGTCTCCAACTAGACGGAAGGCTCGAGCAGAGCCCAGCTTTAAATTAATAAAGCCAACCGGCCAAATGATCCACACACACATGAAGGTCTCCGCCCATGGCGGGTACAAACTGAAGTACACGATAGCACGCAGACTATAGTCTAGGGATGAGGACATCCCACACACACGAGCTAATACATGGAGCTACGGCGATAAAGATACAGGTACAGGCAGTCACTCCGGTCTATCCCGGACAGAGTTGTGAAGCGAGCGAATCCTGCCAATTGCTTGCTCCAACGCTCCACGGTCTTGCCTCCTAGCCACTGGCTTCCACACCTGCACATACAACGCCATTTTGTATAACCCGTCAGCCGGTTGAGAAGGAAACACCCCCTCAATCGAGAATCTATTCCTCATGTTCCACAAGGACCATAAAAGTGCCGCACAGCAAGTCCATAGAACTCGCTTGTGTTGACCCGACTCTGCCGTAATCAATCTAACAAGATCCGCGAAACATGAGGGATTCCAGGAGCAGCGCAACAGTTCCCTAACTGTGCTCCACATAAACTTTGCCAGGGGACATAAAAAGAAGATATGATCCATATCCTCCCTCTCCTCACACAAGGCACATCTGCCTGTGGAGGGACCCCGTCTCCTCGCAATGTTATCATTGGAGGGTAATCGCTTCCTAGCCAGTTGCCAAAGGAATATCCTGATCTTAAGGGGAATAGCGATCCCCCAGATCTCCCTATAATGATCTCTAGGCGTGCCATCGCAAAGTTTGTTATAAAGGGACCTAACCGAGAACTTCCCGGAGGGCTCAAGGGCCCAAGATAGTTCATCCTGGACTGCAGCTGGCTCGAATACCGGGAGCTCCCTAACTAGGGAGTTCCATTCCGCAGCCTCGACCGGTCCAATCGACCGCCGGAGGGGAATGTACCACTCCCCCTCTCGATGGGCCTTCGCCACCGAGGTGTCTGGTGAAGCCACAATGGCATAGATTGCTGGGAAACGATCCTTCAGGGGGCCCGCCCCCGTCCACCAGTCAATCCACAACCTAGTGGATCTGCCATTCCTCACTTGGTGTCTCGCTCCCAGACATAGGAGGTTCTTAACCCTCTGGAGAGCCATCCAGAATTGGGAACCCCCCCGTGGTCATCTACCAGGATGTCCTTGGTTCTCAGATACTTAGCCCTGAGGATGTCGGCCCAAAGGCCAGCCCCCCCAGTCAAGATCTTCCAGACCCACTTAGCCATGAGACAACGGTTCATGAGCTTGGTATCCATGATACCTAAGCCCCCTAAGGCCTTGGGTTTACAAACTGCATCCCAGCGCACCCAGTGGTACTTGCGTTTCTTCCCGTTCGCCTCCCAAAAGAAGCGGGAGCGGGAGCCGTCCATGGTCCGATGGACCCCATCCCCTAAGAGGCAAACTGCCATAGCATGGAGGGGAAGGCTGGACATGCACGCATCTGTGAGCGTTAGCCTAGCCGCAGAGGACATCAGCTTACCCATCCAGGGGTCTGCCCGCTTAGCAACCTTACCAGTAAGGTGGCGCCAGGCACTTGCCGTAAGCGCGTGGTCACTAATGGGCAGTCCTAGATAGGTGAACGGGAAAGACCCCTGCCTGCAGTTAAGCATCTGGGCCACCCTCGTCTGCTCCTCAGTACTAGCCCCCAAGACTAGTACCTCACTCTTGTGGAAATTGATTCTAAGACCCGACATGCTCTCAAAGCAAAGAAGCATAAATTTCAGGTTGGCAATAGCCAAATCGTCCTGCTGGATCATGATGATCGTGTCGTCTGCATACTGCAGATGCGACACTCCCCCAGGAATCAGATGGGGCACAACACCCTGGATGTGCCCCGTCCTCTTAGCCGCGTCCAACATTGCTGCTAAGGCTTCGACTACAAAGTCAAAGAGGAGGGGGGACAAGGGGTCGCCTTGCCGAACCCCCCTACCATTACGAAAGAAATTACCCATTTCTCCGTTAATGGTGATAGCCGTCTGTCCACCTGAGACCAGGCTAAGCGCCCGATGGACCCACCCAGGATCAAAGCCAACCCTGAGGAGGACTTCCCCTAGGAAGCTCCAGTTGACTCGATCATAGGCTTTCTCAAAGTCCAGCTTCAAGAAGACACCCCCTAGTCTCTTGGAGCTGGACTCATGGATAATCTCTTGTAAGGAAACGACTCCCTCGTGTAAAAGGCGGCCCTTGATGAACGCGGACTGAGTGTAGCTAATCGTACGATGAGCGATCGGGCTAAGTCTAAGCGCATAGGCTTTAGCTACAAACTTGAAGATAACATTGATCAGCGCAATCGGCCTAAACTGCCGTATATCCTCGGCGCCTTGCACTTTGGGGATTAACGTGAGTACCCCAAAGTTCAGACGAGCGATGTCGACTCTCCCTAGAGCGAAATCGTTCGTAATGGACAGTACCACCGGGCGAAGGGTCTTCCAGAAGCGCTTAAAAAAGCACACTGGTAGGCCATCCGGGCCCGGGGCCGTGTCCACCTTCATGCTCGTTAGAACATCGTCCAACTCCTTCTCCGTGAAGGTTAGCATGAGAGCGGAGTTCTCCTCCTCTGTGACCCGCGGCCGCGAATCCCAAAGGGATGGGGAGAGCTGAAACGCCGGTAAATCCCCGGGTGTCCCCATAAGGGCTCGGTAGAAATCGTAGATGTGTGCTTGGAGCCCCGCAGGCTCCACCGCAACACCATGGGCATCAACCAGCCCAGCGATGGCACATTTCCTCCTCCTGCCATTAGCTATGGCATGGAAATACGCAGTATTAGCATCCCCTTTAAGGGTCCAGGCGAGCCTGCTGCGTTGTTTCCAATACTCCTCCTCTACCTTATCGAGGTGGCACAGCTGGTTCTCCAGATGATAACGAAGGGCCCACCCTTCATCATCTAGGTCAGAGGAATCAGCACGCGCGTCCAAAGCGCGGATCTGAGATAAAATCGCCTCTTTCAAGTCCCTCTCCGCCCGACCCAGGTTGGCACCCCAACCCTTCAGGAATTGACGGAGGCCGCTAGAGAGGAGTTGCCAGCGGGAGATGGAGTCCAACCCCTCCACCCTGGGTGTAGAGAGATCTCCCCATTTGGCCTCGACCAGGTCCCCAAACTCTGGACGCTCTAACCAGCTCTTCTCGAAAAAGAAGCGAGGGTTCCTTTTCCTAAGGTCTTCCCCAGAGCTCAGGATCAAGGCCGAGTGGTCCGACCCAACAATGGGCTCTGCTACTAACGTGTAGAGAGGGAAGAGGGTTTCCCAATCTGCTGACATAAGAACTCGGTCCAGTACGCACCTGACCGGGTTCAACTGTCGGTTAGTCCAGGTATATCGTCCCCCACTCCGACGGACCTCTCGCAACGCGAGGGAAGCAATGCAATCATTAAATCTATGGACCCTGGGCCAGTTAATGTTTGCATTGCTCTTGTCCTCCACCCCACGGATCAAATTGAAGTCGCCTCCAATCACCAGTGGGTGTGGGCATGCTTGGACTGCCATCGTGAGCTCATCCAGGAAATCTGGCGACCTCCGATGATCAGCCGGACCATACACCACAAAGAGGGACCAGGTCTGGGTGGTATCCAACTGGAAAACATCCACCCGGATGAAGAACACGCCCGTAACCCAGGCCCGTACCTCAAATTTGTCCTCGTTGACACCCAACAACATACCCCCGGAATGCCCACAAGCTGGGACAGACTGCCAGGCGAACCGCCCTCGTGGGTCGATGCTGAGGAGCTCTGCAGGTGTAAAGGAGGATTTGATGGTCTCCTGCAACCCTACAAAGTCAAGCTGTTCTCGGGAGGCCCAATCACGAATCTGGGTGCGTCGTCCCGGCCGACCGAACCCTCGAATGTTATAGAATCCGGCTCGCATCTATGCGGCCTTCTTCCTCCGTCCACGACGGGATTTCTGGGCAATGTGCCCACCCCTAGCTGGGGCCAAGGTAGGACGCGAGCCCAGCTCGACCGAGACTGGAGTCGCACCCCCCTCCCCCTCCGCTCGCTCGGACTCGGCCCCTGAGGGTCGGGGAGGGTTCTCTCCACTCGCCTGGCGAGAAGCTTGTTCCTTTCGGAACTCCGCCAGGGCGAGAGAGGCTTGCGCCTCTTCCTTGGCCCGAACCAAAGAGAGGATCTCCGAGGGCGTACCCGCCTCAAGGGAAAAAGCTAGACCAACATCGTGAACCACCGAAGCTAAGTGCGAATCAGGAATCTCACGCAGAATCGCAAAGGGGTTTTTGAGATTACCTGAGTGGTCGAGGTTCTTGGCCGCAGCCCGCAGCTCCGCACGCTCCGCAACTGGGACCGCCGCCACCGAGCTCAGAAGGCGCGCGCTCTTGCGCCGAGGTCCCGCAGGTACCGACGTGGCGCGGCTCCGCCGCTGGGTCACCACGTCCGCATCCATCACCATGTCCTCCATCTCCGAGTCCGTGTCCGCGTCGGTGATGTGGACCTCCTTGCCGCTGAAGAACCGGTCCTCCGAGGTCTTTGCCGGCGACCCGGACTCACATCCCGAGCCCGCCGACAAGAGCGCAGACGCCTCCAGCGGTGAGGCTGGGACAACCGGGGCGGAAGGCTCAGGCAGGGCCTGCGCCACAGTCACCGCCTCGGCCGCACGCATCCTCTCCAGCGCCGCTAGAGAGAGAGGCCAAGCGCTAGACTTGGAGAGGCTCATGTTGCTGCCAAACTGGTCAAGCACCAGAGGAACCTCCTCGGCCTCAGCCGGCTGCGGGGACGACCCAACCCCTGTCAGGTCCGGTGCACCCGCCGGAACAGACGTCGACGAGGGAGGGGGGCCGAGGAGGTGCGCCCACCACCTGTCCCCGAGGACCTGGACGTCTCAAGAGCCCGCGCCTTGTCCTTCTCTGCCGCCTGCAGCCACTCGTCCGAGAGCTGCTCCTCCCCCCCCCCCTCATCATCCGCGTCCATGTCATCCATGGGAGGCGAGGGAGGTGGGGTGGGGGCAGGGGCGAATCCCGGCTCCACTCGAATGCCCAGGTTGTAGCCCTTGTTCTTGTGGAAGAGCTGGATCAACCCCTTCGCATTGGAGGGGTCTCGGCACGCCAACTTGACGCGAACCGGCTGGCGCCCGGGGAGGGTGCTCTCGTCCACCTCGATAGGACGGCCCAGCATGCCTAAACCCGCCAACAGACGGTCAGCACGCCTCAGGCGTCTGGGGAGTCCAGAAACCTGCGCCCAGTACTCCCGGAGGGTCTCGGCCGGCGCCGGGTCTGCGTCCGCTAAGGTGATGCTCACGTCGGTACCACTCAACGGCAGATACATGCGGCCACTGCGCGCACACATCCGAAGCATCTCCTTGGACGGAAAGACCACCGCGAACTCCTTGGAGGAGGCGCGGGTAACCTGCCAGTCCCACGACGACTCGACCAGGTGTTGCAGCTCCTTGGAGAGTGCATCCACCGAGATCGGCTTCTCCTTGAAGGAGAGAATCGCAGAGTTTGAGTCGTCCTCCACGTCCCAGTCGTCCGTGTCGCAGTCAAGGTCGAAGAAACTTTCTCCGGCCAACGCTTGACCGAGGACACGGAGGCATGGACGGCGCTCCACCCGGCTCGGCAGTGCCGGAGCACCCGCCGGCGGTGGGATTCTCGGTGCCTTGGACGGCCCGGCACGGTGCTGCTGCACCGGAGTCTTACCCTGGGCCTTGGCCTGCGGCGCACCACCGGCCGCCGGAGGCGCCGAGGCACCCGGCAGAGGTGCGGCCAGCCCAGCCTCGCGCGCGGCCGCCGCCTTGGCCTCTCTCTTCTTCTCCCTCAGCAAAAACTGCTCCCTTGCATTGCTGCTGTGACTCGAGCCCGCACCTGCACCTCCCGCACCGCTCCCCGCCGCACCGGACGCGCCACCCGTCCCCTTCCCCGTCGCCGGCCTCCTGCCAGCCTGAGCCGCGAGCGCCTGGCCACGGAGCTCGTCCTCCTGCCGCTGCGCGTTGCTGTCGGCGCGGTCGCCGTACCTGCGCTTGGTGCCGCCGCCTTGGGTGGGGGTAGGGGTGGGGAGCATAGCGACCTGGGCGAACGACAGCAGGAGGGGCGATGGGGGCTGCGAGATGCGAACTCGCCTCGCTGATCGATGGTGGCGGCGGATATCCTCGTCTCGAGCTGGGAAGCCTCGCCCTAGATCGGACGTTCCACGCTGCATCCAGAGCCACGCAGGCCATAGGCCACGCGGGCTGGGCCTCGGCCTGCTAACAGACCGCAACGGCGGCAGCTGAGGATGGGCCGCCAGGAGCAGACTCGGCTCATCTGCTGGTCCGGCCCAAACTTCGGAGAGGCCCGCCAGGCAGCCCACGACCGGGCCCACCTGAGAAACCCTCCCCAATTCAAACTGAAAAGGGGAGCTCGGTGGATCCAGCGCCGGCGCCGGCGGCGGCAAGACCAACTCCGCGCTAGGACGCGGCGGGCCACGGCCAGGCGACGCCGGCGGCGACTGCCGAGGTCGCACCCTCGCCCGCGGCCAGGAGGCCGCCCCGCGCCGCTCCCGGAACGGAAAACCACCACCTTCGACGTTGCCGTCACCTCCAAGGCCGACGAGGGCTGCGAACCGCGAGCCCCGGCCGCCAGGGGCGAACGCCGACCTGCGTCCGACGCGGAGCGAGCCGCCGCGCCGAACGGCCTCCTGGAGAAAATCTCCCAGGGACGGGGACCCGCCCGCCGCCGCCGGCGACGAGGGTTCCACCTCTTCACTGCTTACCTCGCTGGTGGCCGCTGCGTCGACGAAGTCGCAGGTGGAGGTCCAGAAACGGCCCCCCAACTCGCCCAGCTCCACCGGGGGACGCGCGACGAGGGGCGCCGCCGGGGAGGGCTGCCCGCCGCCGGGTGCGAGGCAGACGCCTCCAGCGTCGCGGGAGCGCATCCTCTTCGTCAAAATGACCTCACGACACACAACTATCCCTCTGAATACATTTGTTAATCTCTAAGGTCTCCAACTGAGTACGCAAAACGACAAACCAGATGAAACTGAAGTATTACATTCAAACGTCAGATTAGACGAACATCACGGTTATATGTATTTTCGGTGTTTGTCTCCCCCCTCATTGCCGATTCAGAGGCCGCAGCAACATTGCGTCATGGCATTTGCTGCATGATGTGGAAAGCGGACGTACGGCTAACAGTGAGTCTCATCGCTACACGCAGGCCGTGACTCACTGCATATGCAGCAGCACATATCGCCTGTGCAAAGCCATCATATATTTCCAATCAAAATCGCGGTGTATCTTAGTAAATCGCAGTGATGAACCACGCATTCTCAAAGTCCGGGTAACTACTATCGATGGTTATTCTTTCTCCCGTCGAAGATGGTGATCTCTCTGAGAGTATTATTCGCAGGCTTCAGTGTTAAGTTAAGCAGAGTATACAAACTGAGCAGATCTGGAGGAAGCTGCTCTCCGGAAACGAGACCCCACTGGAACCTTGAGCCGTGCAAGTTGCAACTGCAAGCTGCTCTCCCCTTGATACAGAACGTGCACAATGCAATCTTCGGGATATACCCTGCTGGCAAATCTCTCGGTCAAACGGCTGGTTTCTCAACAGGATTCTTCTCTCCAAGGCTGTTTGATTAAAATTGGCAGAACGGTTGCTCGTAAGTTGCAGCTGCTACTGGCGCAAGTGGTGCGTCGACAAGAGATGTGCTCGTGTGCGAATCGACTTTTCAACGAGTGATTTCTGGCGTGCATGCACCACCACAGCTCAAGATTCCCATATGCCTTTTTTATACGATCCTCTTTCTTTCTTTTTTGAGAGGGGACGATTTACATATCACACTTACAAAATGGAGGGGGCCTCGCTTTATTTGACTTTGTCACAGTTGAGCTTTTAGCTCACTTAGATTGAGGCATTTTGCCAAAGTGACCCAAAAATGTCTCTAGAGGAAGGATGGACTCGGCGTCACCAACAGAAGCGATGTCGTCACTGAAACCATCGTCGAGGGCGATATTGTTGTTGAAGCTGACGCCAACGCCTTCGGAGGAGGTGAGATGTTGTCACCATTGAAGCTTACATAGCCAATGTATACGTCGATGACGCCGAAGGGCACGATCTCACCGCTCGTCAACGGGGTGGATGCCGGCTTTCAGGTTGAGTCGTCGATGATCCCATGAATCCAAAGCGGATGACACGCCTGATGGCGATATCATCGATGGTGGAGAAGGATACCGCCCGAAAGACGACTTCGGTCGTCGCATACCCCATGGTGGGCGACAACTGTCATGCTTTCGTCATGGCTTAGCCATCGGGTGTGGCTAACGGAATGTGGAGCTAGACGAAGAAGAGTCAGGGGACGAGATTGGCTCAACACGATGTACCCAGGTTCGGCACCTCGCTCTGGAAGTAAGACCTAATTTTTCTTGTCTATATTGATATTGCGAGATTGATTACAAAGTCGCTGGTAACCTGAGATTGTCGATATTGGGTACCCTATAGGCTGCTCCCTGTCGGCCTGATAGACTCGACCCGATGGCTAGTACAGGGTTACAGATCTATCCCGAGTCGGTTCACGTGCAGATCTAGTAGGAGCCGGCTACTTCTACTTTCCACGTACTTCAAGTTTTGTACGCCGTCTCGTATGAGAAATCCTACTGGACCAAACTTATGCAAGAACCGGCTCAACTTTCTTGTGCTAGCCCACCTTAGGGGGGAGGGGGTGTAAGTTAGTCATGTGCCACCCTGGGTCTTTGTACTGTCTTCGCCTTGTAGGGCTACCTGATTGGGTATTCGCTCATCCTTAGAGAAGCTCAGTAAGCTTATTAGTGGGACCCCTCGTGGATAAGGGTCTTGTTTTTTCTTGAATAGACTTTGATGGGCCTACTTTTCTCTCCCACCAAGAATATTGTTGGTCTTTAGTAGAAAGCTCTAGACCTATAAAAGCACCCCTATGAGCCACTTGTAACTTATCTCTCATATGAAACAAGATCTTTCCAAAAGGAATAGACCTACTTGTTGAGTTTATCACTCCGGAAATCATATTCGAGTGGAAGTCATGCGAACTTCTATCTCTCGGAAACAATCAAGATGAAAGGTGTGCTATGTTGGTGGATTCCATCGATTCATCATTAGGTCGTCACTTCGTGTGCTAAAAATTGCTCAACGGGACTGGCTCTCTCTCATCAGCGAGGCGAGTTGAACCTGGTTAATAAAAAATAATGTGTCACTCATGTTAGTTGTCTCACGTTGAACAACTGGTTATCGGGCACGCCCTTTTACTGTGGTTTTTATGATGAACCTGGTTAATAAAAAATAACGTGTCTTCTCTTTATGTTGTTTTTATGATGACAACATGTATAATTGTCAACTTTTAACGTGGACTATGAAGAGACTATAGGACATGCTACATATTGCATGTTGTATTCATTAAGTATCTCATTAGTATTTAACATATCACTACTTACCCGCTGACAAGGATATACATCTTGGGTATCCTACCGTGAGGGTACCTGGTGCACGTGATGACTAAAGGCCCAATAGCGAAGAGACAACTCGAAGCCCAAGACGAGAGGCCCAACAAGATGAAGTACCCTCCAAGTTTAGACATAGACATAGTCGGTTTATACTTTCCTTATGTGTAAACTAGGTCGGTTACAAACTCCCGAGACCCAGCCTATTTAAAAGCTGGGAGGGGTGCCGATCTATGACCAAGCCATATTCAAACCACCAAAGTTCTAGCGAGATCGTCATCTCGCCGGAGCCACCTTGTAACCTCATAAACTCCAGCGATCAATAACAGACAAGCAGGAAGTAGGGTCTTTACCTCCACCCGAGGGGCCTGAACCTGGGTAAATCTTTGCCTCTGCTTGTCAGCCGACGAAACTACCAGTACTACCACGTTCTCTCCCCATAATCTCAACCCTAGGTCCTTAACCATGGGATTTGATGAGGGTACACCTCGTCAATTGGCGCCGTCTGTGGGAAAGAATAGTGCTGGACTCACGGTTTCTTCGGTTCCATCGGAAAACGGCGACTCGCCGATCGGATCTACAAACGGCAACTCGCCGGCTGCATCGACAAACCAGAACTCGCCGACTCAGGCGGCACACGGCAACTCGCCGGCTCACTCGACAAACGGCAACACGCCAGTTTCACCCGCAAAAAGTGCATCAGATCCTCTGATGGATTTCGAGCCACACTCGCCAGGATTCCAGGAGGCCTTCTCCGATCTCGAGTCAGGTTTGGGTTTAACCGTTGGTTCGTTCAATTTTTTCGTCAACAAGCTTGGTGTGCAGGACTTGACGGATCCACGCCAACTCGCGACTTCCGCACCCGAGGCTCCATCGGTTGCGGTTCCTTCGACTGCGGATCCCTCAACTGCGTCCATACCATCGTCGATCCTCCAAGCTTGCTCATCTGCGACAACCATGTCCACACGAGAGATGCACGAGCTCATTGAAGAGCTTCAAGGCGAGGAGGCCGAATCAGCATACCGCACAAACGGTCCCGAGATCGATCCCTCACTCGAGGTAGTTTCGACTGCGGGATCTCCTTCAGCGACTTCGACGAACTCGAAACTCATATCGACAACCACGTCGACTCCGAGATCTGCCAACAACAACAACCTCGACTCTGAGATTCATAACAACTTCGTCAACACTAGATGAGCATAGGCGACGAAGGCATCAACAGCGAGATCCGTCCATACGGACCACTCGATGGGCATATCGACTCCGACATGAGCCTTGATGACGATATCGAGTCCATGACAGAACTCGAATACACACATACATATCCTCGGGTGATACCCCAGCAGGTCTACGTCGCCATCGCCGCAGAATCATCAGATGCTGCGGCCAGCCACAGGCCTACAGAATTCCCGTGCACAGTTACTATGCCGGACGGAGTCACAACTCTCACAATCACTGCTGAGATGGCAGCAAAAGCAGATAAAGTCATCAAGAGTGCACAATGATGCCAGCAGACGCAACACAAGAGGAGATGTTAACCTTCCAGTACTTCAACTGGCAGGAATCACTTCGACTGTGTCAGGTCAGAGCAACACTCGAAGAACGCAAAAAGCAAGCTAGCTCTCCCTGAGCTCCACCGGGCGAGCAGACACAAGACCTAGATCAAGGTTGTCACACCTCTCGCCAGACGAAAGGGCGGCACTCACCCGCAACTTAGGCAACTCTTTCATGACATACGACGAAGAGGGAGTGCCAGTACCCAAAACAGCTGCGGGTGCCCTCTTCACCGTGCAACATACCTAGAAGCAATCAATCCTCCAGCTGATGACCCCAATGCAAAACTGCATCGCCAGCAAATCAAATCACTCGCCTAGCGGCGAAGGCCATACGCCAAACTCCAAGAACTCAGGTGGGAGTCGAGATCGTGCCCTAGTCGACGCACGTCAGGAAGAGCATAATCACAGTGGTCACCGCCACCACTCAAGGGAAAGAAGCGGCTCGCGCAGGCGCAGGTCCAGGAGCAGATCACGCAGATCCTACAGTAGCGACTCATACTCTGATCGAGAGCCTGAGCCACATGGAGCTCTGTGCTTCACTCGACGCGTCCGCGAGACACGGATGCCCAAAGGGTTCAAACTCACATCTGAACAGCCCAAGTACACGGGTCGACAGGAACCTTCTGGGTGGCTGAAGACTACAGGCTGGCTGTCGCGTGCCAGCGAGGTACAAACACCACGGCCATGCAATACATACGACTCATGCTCGAAGGCACAGCCCGCGACTGGCTCAAGGCCCTACCTCCATCAAAGTACGACTCGTGGGATCACTTCCGCGATGACTTCATCAAAAACTTCGAGCCTCTGTGTGAGCGCCCAAAAACGTTCGAGGAGCTGCGGGCCTGCGTGCAACGTTCAGACGAAACGCTGAGGTCATACATCAGACGATGGACTGAGATACGCAACTCAGTCGGAGTAATTTCAGAAGATATGGCCATGGATGCTTTCATAATGGGACTCGCCAGGCGGGACCTCAAAGAAGCACTCGGTCGCAAAAAGCCAACCTCTGTGGCTAGCCTCTTGATGACCGCGACTGAGTGGGCAGACGGAGAGGACATGGCGCGCACCACACGCGGGTCCTCACCCCGTGACAATCATGAAAGCGGCAGTCGAAGCCGCAGAGACTCGTACAGAGACGATCGAAGGCGCAAACGTTCAAAACGTCACTACGACGATGACAGACCCGAATTCATGGCGGCTGGGTTCTCCACACCCCGCAATGACCAGGACAGAAGCGACCGACGGTCAGAAGATCGGCGAGACAGTCGAGATGATCGGCGACAGTCGAGATGATCGTCGGGACAGTCGAGACCGCGGCCAACGCAGTGATAACTACAAGAGGAAGGACTGGCGCAAGTCACGGGCACAATCTGAGCGATCATTCGAAGAAAAGATGGATGCTGATTGCAGATTCCACCTGTACAAGGGGGATGACGGAAAACTGCGCTCCAATCACTCGATGAGAAACTGCAGGGAGTTCGACCAAATGGCGACTGATTACGTAAATCTCAGAAAGGCAGCAGCCACACAAGCACCTGCACCCGTGCCTCAGCCAAACAATGTGCCTGTTCTGATGGCACCACCCCCCCACCGCAGCCTGCTGCAGGCGGAAACCTCGCGGGTGCCATACAGCACATACCTCGGGTGGACGAGCCACAGTACCCTCCGCCCCAAGGGCAGATGTACATGATACAGAAAGGTCGACCTTCCAACAGGGAGCAAAAACTTCGCACTCGACAAGTAAACATGGCGGTCATGTCACCTCCCGCTGTAACTGAATTCTTGAAGGGTTCTGAAACCACAATAAGCTTCAGCAGAGAGGACCACCCTCCGTCGGTTGTTCGTCCAGGGCACTCTGCTCTGGTACTCGACGCGCAAATTGGAGGCTACGCCATGTCCAAGGTATTCATGGACGGTGGCAGCGGCATAAACATCATCTTCGCAGATACGCTCCGCAAAATGAACAGGTCAGTCGAAAACCTGCCAAGGTCCTCAAATACCTTTCACGGTATCGTCCCAGGCAAAGCAATAAGCCCAGAAGGCACCATACAACTCGACGTAACGTTTGGGACAAGAACCACTTCAGGACAGAATCGATTGAGTTCGAAGTTGTCGACTGGAAGTCACAATACCATGCTATACTTGGACGCCCGACGTTCGCTCGATTCATGGCGGTGCCACATTACGCATACCTCCAGCTGAAGATGCCTGGACCAAAAGGAGTAATCACAGTCAAGGGAACTTCCAAAAGTCTGACTCTTGTGACCGAGAATTCAGCAAAATCTCTGAGATGTTTGGCATGGAAGCAACACTCGCTGATCTAGCGGTCTCCAACGATCGAACACTTATGCAGAACACAAAAAGGTGGCAGTCGACAGAGCATTCAATGCCACCAATGACACAAGATCGCATCAGGTGCACCCGACTGACCCGACCAAGACAGTCAATGTCTCGTCGAGTCTGCCTATCGCATAGGAAAGCGCGCTCGTCGAATTCCTCCGTGAGAACTGGGATATATTTGCATGGTGTCCAGCCGACATGCCAGGTATTCCCAGGGAATTCGCCGAGCACTCTCTCCAGTTATTTCCAGATGCTAAACCAGTCAAGCAAACAATGCGCCGCATATCCGGCCCAAAAAGAACTGCAGTCGAAGCCGAAGTCGACAGGCTACTCGCAGCAGGATTCATCAGAGAGATCAAGAAATCACAATGGGTGGCCAACCCCGTACTCGTAGAGAAGAAGCACACAGATATCCTTCGGATGTGCGTAGATTTCACAGCACTCAATAAATGTTGTCCAAAGGATCACTTTCCATACCTCGAATCGACCAGATCGTCGACTCCACCGCCGGGTGCGCTCGCTTGTCCTTCCGGGATGCCTACTCGGGTTCATAACCCCACTCGGGGTCTACTGCTACACCACAATGCCTTTCGGGCTCAAGAACGCAGGCGCAACATACCAGCGATGATGCAAGATTGCCTCAAGAAGCAAATTGGGCGAAACGTCCAGGTCTATGTAGATGACATCGTCATCACCACAAGAGGGAAAACACACTACTCGATGACTTGCGAGAGACATTCGCAAACCTCAAACGCTTCCACATCAAGCTCAACCCGAAGAAGTGCACGTTCGGCGTGCCAGCCGGGCAACTCCTCGGGTATCTAGTCTCAGCTCGAGGAATCGAGGCAGACCCGGAGAAAATACAGGCCATCTTGACGATGCAAAGGCCTTCAAAGCTCCATGACGTGCAAAAATTAGCGGGTCGAGTGGCAGCGCTCAGTCGATTCATCAGCAAGCTAGGCGAAAAAGCACTCCCGTTCTATCGACTGATGAAGAAAGCAGATAAATTCGAGTGGACGCAAGAAGCGAAGCAGCCTTCACGGATCTCAAGCGAGTCCTCACAAGCCCTCCAATCCTCGTCGCACCAAGGGAACGCGAGCATTGTACCTATATGTCTCTGCAACTAACAGGGTGGTAAGCACCGTACTGGTAGTCGAACGAAGGGAGGAGGGACACGCCCAAAGCATACAACGTCCAGTCTATTACTTGAGTGAAGTGCTCTCCACATCAAAGCAGCGGTACCCGCACTATCAGAAGCTGGCCTACGCCGTGTTCATGTCCTCAAGGAAGCTGACGCATTACTTCTCCGAGCACCCGATCACTGTAATCAGCACCTCAGGGATCGGGGACATCCTCACAAACCCCAACGCAACTGGGCGAGTAGCAAAATGGCTCATCGAGCTAGCACCAAGAGACATCAAGTATGATTACCCGAAGGCCATCAAAGCACAAGTTTTACCTGACTTCCACACCGAGTGGATTGAAGCTCAGCTCCCAGGAGCACCAGATGTGTCCAACTCATGGACTATGTACTTCGATGGCTCAAAGAAAAACGAAGGCGCAGGCGCAGGTGTTATCCTCATATCACCAAAAGGCGACAAGCTCCGCTACATCCTACAAATGGGGTTCGAGTTCCCGTCCAATAACGAAGCAGAATATGAGGCTCTGATCCATGGCATGAGGATGGCCAAAGCCCTCGGGTGCACTCGACTGATGATCTACGGTGACTCGAATCTTGTGGTACAGCAAACAATGAAGGCCTGTGATGCAATCGCAGATAACATGATCGCCTACCGTGACCTGTACAACATCATGGAGGGCACTTCGAAGGCTGCGAGTTGCGGCACATAGGGCGTGAGAGCAATGAAGAAGCAGATAAGTTAGCCAACATTGGTGCGACCAAAGCACCAGTGCCACCTGGTGTCTTCTTCGAGCGCATCGAGCACAGATCAATCAAAAAGAAGCGGCAACTCCTACATCAGCCGCACCAGCCAAGAGCAAAGCACCTAGCACAGAGGACCCACCAGTCGAGGTACTCCTCATCGAGCCAACTTGGACTCAACCTTCCTCGCATACATACTCCGCGGCGAGGTACCCGAAGACATCACAGAGTCAAGACGCGTCACTCGACGATCTAAAGCATACACTGTCATCAACGGTGAACTTTACAAACGCAGCATATCAGGTATGTTCCAACGTTGCATAGCATTTGAAGATGGCCAAGCCATCCTTCGTGATATTCATGCAGGTACCTGCGGGCATCACGCCAGCAGTCGATCACTCGTAGCCAAAGCCTTTCGCGCAGGCTTCTACTGGCCCACAGCACTCAAAGACGCGGAGGACATAGTCAAAAGGTGCATCGGCTGCCAAAAATTCGCCACAAAGCCACGCACCCGCATCGGCGTTGAAGACAATACCATTGGCCTGGCCCTTCGCCCAGTGGGGGCTCGATATGGTTGGGCCACTCAAAAAATCCTCCCATGGAGGGCATACTCACCTTCTGGTGGCGGTCGACAAGTTCACCAAGTGGATTGAAGCAGTACCTATCACAAGTTCGACTGCCACTACAGCAGTCAATTTCATAAAATCCATCATATACCGCTTTGGTGTGCCAAGTAGCATCATCACTGACAACGGTACAAACTTCACGGCTGAGGAATTCAAATCCTTCTGCAAAGAGCAAGATATCACGCTCAATTATGCATCTGTGGCACACCCGCAATCAAACGGCCAAGTCGAAAAGGCCAATGGGCTTGTGACAAGTGGAATCAAGAAGCGCCTCCTGGTGCCACTCAAAAGGGCCGCGGGTGCTTGGGTAGAAGAGCTCCCGTCTGTGCTATGGAGCCTACGCACAACACCCAACGCCTCAACGCAATTCACTCCATTCTTCATGGTCTACGGCGCAGAGGCAATCCTGCCATCAGACGTAAGGTTCAACGCACCAAGAGTCGAAGCATACAATGAAGACGATGCAGTCGACTTGCTCGAAGAAGCACGCAACACGGCGCTAGCACGCACAGCTGTCTACCAGCAAGATCTACGCAACTATCACAGCCGTCGACTGCGTACCAGGTCCTTCGAGGTTGGCGACTGGTACTTCGACTGAAGCAAAAGAAGGTGCATAAACTCGCTTCTCCATGGGAAGGACCCTTCATCATCACCGAGGTCATTGGTGGTGGAGCATACAGACTGAAGCACGCGAAGACAGGAGAACTCTCGCACAATCCTTGGAACGTTGCGCAGCTGCGCCGTTTCTATGCTTAGATTGCTCAGTCGCACAATGTAATAGGCACATATGTCGGATGGCTGCAGGTTTCAGACGCGCTCTTTTCCTTACCAGGGTACCTAAGGGGACTGGAAGGTTTTTAATGAGGCGGCCTGCAGCTTAACATTCAAAAATGGAATATAATCATGATTCCTCATATTTCTCCCTGCTTACTACTCGCATAACTTGTTCTCACAAAATTAGCCTCACCCGAATACTCGGGGGCTGCGCTATCTCAAAAAGCATGAGCTTCCGCTTTTCACAACATAATACCCCAGCCGCACTCGAATACTCGGGGGCTGGGTCATAAAAATCATACATAAACAAAAAGTTGCTCAACCCACTCAATTATTCGGGAGTTGAGCCTAAAAGCATCAAGTGAAGCTTCAAGTACTGCAAAAATTCACAGCCACATGAATACTCGGGGGCTGTGCAGCTTATGTTTTATACTATAAAGTATTTCTATCAACCTCACTCAATGCACGGGGCTGGATAGTCATAATTTTACAACAAGTAACTTCATACACCCCACTCAACAGGCTCGGGGGCTGCATACGAATCCTTAATTCATAAATACTACAAGTGTTGCGTTTTACACTCTGGGGTCACCCCCCATACACATAACCTATTCAACAGGTTCTTCCTTGGGCTCGGTCCATTTTTCCTCCTCCTTCAGCACACGATGGATTAGGACCAATGCGTCCACCCGTGTCTCTTGGTAGTGCTCCTCCATTGGCACAGGACCACCACCTGGTAGGGTGCGGGTCCCATCGCAATCCTTTTCAAATCAAGGTGCGGAAGGTGCGATCGCACAAAGGCAAGAGCAACATTAGCCCCGCTAATCAGTTGCTCGCGCACAAACTTCTTGATCGCCTTGCCTTTTCGAAATTTCTTCAGCAATGCAACAAGGCCCTGTGGTTGCTCATTCAAAGGAAACAAAGCTTCGTGGACTCGAAATAAAGCCAACCTGCAAGTCTCCAGTCGAATGGCAGTGCGCCAAGCCCGGTCCAGAAGCCTTACCAAAATGGCGCTCCTCGCCTGTCTGACCAAAAGGGGTGGGCGAGTACTCAGTACTACTCGCATGACCGTCGAGTCGATCCTGAATCCGTGCCTCCTCCTTTATCGGGTCAGAGCAAACACCTGCGCAAAAACAAAGGGCTCATCATCGCCCAGTCGAGTCACCTCGCAAAGAATAGATCTCGATGATCCAAAAATATCTTACATTCGAGTTGCAGATTTACTCTCTCCAACTCCTCAAGCAAAAAGGCCTCCCGTTCCGTAGTTGGGGATGGCCTCGACTGCAACTCAGCATACGCATCTTGTGTTTCCTTCAGCTCGCGAGTAACCTCGGAAAGCTTTTGCTGAAGGTAGTCCATAATTTTCTGGTCATTCACGCTTCGCGACTTCGAAGAACCACCCACAACAGGGCCAGTCGATGGTTTAGAGGCTCGGTTCTACAGTCAGAATAATTAAATGCATAAGGAAGCATGAAGAGCTCAAGCAAAAGGCTCGGGGGCTGCGCCTCCCGATTACTGAAGTTCATATTTCATAACAAGACAGATACGATGTCTGATAATTTACATATAGCAAAAGCAAAATGACGAAATTCCTAGACCTAGTCAACAAAGGGATCACTAGCTAAGTCGTCGACTTCTTGGAGGAAGCTTTCTTCGCCTGGACCTTGGCTGCCCTTTCTTCAACAGTTGTTACCAGCTGTTGGGCATATTTTTGGCGGCTTCCATCCAAGTGCCGAGCCCGACGGTTCTGCCATCAGAACCCCGTGGAAACTTCTTCGTAGCTGCGTCAAAATCTGCCTCGACTCCGTGCGCGAGCAACATGAGAAAAGTAGTCTGAGCACCACTTACCATTTGCTCGCGACAGAAGTCAGCGACGGCAGTCCCTTCAGGCTTGAATAGCTCAACCAGCTCTGCAAAGGAAGATGGTAGCTCTTCGCCGGGGAAGAAGCTGCCATGGAGGGCGCCCAAGGCACTCGCCGCCTGCGTCAGCATCTCCCCTGCTCTGCTACTGGTAACCTCCGAGACAGCCACACTTTCATCAGTGAGGTGCCAAGGCTTTGCTTGCCAGTAGCAGTAGGGCCATCCATCACGCCTAGCATGTGGACAAAATAATCAGCACCATATATCAGAAACCTCAAACATCTAAGGAACACAGCAAAAATTCGTACCAGTTAAGCTGGTGCTGGCGGCAGAAAGTCGACCAATTGCCGACTCCTCTCTAACCTCGGCTGCTTTCAGCCTCTTCTCCAGATCAGCCACTCGACGGGTGGCGTTGTTCAAATTTTCTGCCGCATCAGCGGCGGCCTCTGCAAAACAAACACACATGGTCAGCAGACTGCAAGAGGAATCACCTCAACAAGTGGTAATAGCATAAAGAGATACGCACTCTTCGCAGCTTCGAGTTGCTGCTGCAGGGTGGCGGCTTCCGTCTCCTTGTGCACATACTTGGCACCAGCCTTCAGCAACTCTTGCACAAATGCCTAAGTGCACGACATGGGCAAATTCATAACTCAATAACTGAGTCTAGGCAAAAAATTTGGCACTCGATGAGGATTAAAACTACGGCAAGCATAAACTTACGTGCTCCAAGAAGGAAGAAGTCGACGCAGGGACACCTGCAGCCGCAGCTCCGCTCTCAGTTGCTGCAACCTCCGGCTCGGGTGGTGTAGCTGTGGCTGTAGCAGCAGGAGTCGCAGGGGTAGGCGGCTGCTCTGGTGGCAGCGTCCGTGCAGTGGATGCTGCGCTACTCTTTTCCGCCGTTGGTGGCGGAGGCATATCCTCATCCGAGGAAACACTGTATCACACATTATAAATATACAAGGTGGCATTATTCATAAAGTGACAAAGCATGGGCACGTAATACTTACTCTTCAGTAAGGTCGACCATTCGACCAGGGTTAAGCACAACGCTCGGGCGCGATTTCTTCGGTGGTCGTGGGGGAAGCGAGCGAATCGGAGGCACCTCGAGTGGCGCCGTCATCGACTCCGTCCTGTCTTCCTCCTTTTCCTCCGAGTCAGCGGTGTCTTCCTCGTCGCGCGACCGCTTCTGCTTGCCCTGCACCTCAGCATCGCCCTCATCGGCTTCTGGCGTGTGTGCGGTGGCGAGTGAGGCCATCTCATCATCAGAATCTGCCTCGAATGGCTCATTGTCTGGCACTGGGCCGCTCTCTGGCAAGGGAGGCATCGACTCATACATTTTGTGTCCCTGCACACATAAACAGCAAAGGATTCAACATCACACATGCATAACATATCAACTGAGATATAGTATCAACTGTTACCTCTGTAGAGGGTTGCTGGTTTCATAAGGAGGCACAGGCGAGTTCATCTCGCAGGGATCTTCATCAGTCAATTTGGTAAGGCTTCTTACCAACTTCTCCGCCTCCGCATCAGAAAGCTCCACTGCGCGTGAGCGGGTTGGATCAGAAGCACCACTGTATCCCCACATAGCATGTGCTCGGGCTCGAAGGGGTTGCACTCGCCTCTTGGCCATAATGGCTAGCAGATGGATGCCCGTGACCTCTCGACCAACAGTGGTCTGAAGCTTCAGCACCTTCTCCATCAGAATGTCAGCCTCTTCGGCTTCGACTCCGGTCGGCTGGGCAATCCAGGATGGCCTCTTCTTCACCAGGGCGTCTGCGTCAAAGGCAGGCAACCCGAATGTTTGGGCGCCTATGGTCACATCCTTGATGTAGAACCACTTCTGGCGCCATCCTTGCACAGACTCCAGGAAGTTGATCTTGAAGTACTCGACATCAGGTCGAGCCTGTACTCCAAAACCACCAGGTCCCTTGGCGCTGTGCTGGCGCTTGACGTTGAAGATGCGGCGGAACAGACCAAAGTGGGGTGCGACGCCCAAGAAGCACTCGCAAAGGACGAAGAAACACGCAATGTGCAAAAGCCCATTGGGCGTAAAATCGTGCAATTGCACTCCATACACGTGCATCAGTGCACGAAGAAAGTTGTGAACAGGGAAGGAGAATCCCCTGTTCACAAAATCACAAAGCAGACCCGCTCATTGGGGCCTGGGCGCGGGATTACCTCGGCGCCGGGGATGCGAACTTGCGAGGTGTCCTCAGGGATCAGCCCGTCGTTCCGCAGGCCGGTGAGCATCCTCTTGCTGCAGGTGGACTTGGTCCAAGCGCCCTTGTCCCTCTTCAAACCGCTGGCAGCGGCTCCAGCGGCGCTGTCCGCCGATGCGTTCGCAGCACTCCTGCCCTTTCGGGTGGTAGGCTTCGTCATCGCGGTGGTGGTTGCAAAAGCTTCGCTAGGAGGCTATGGCGATGCGCGAGGAGGAAGAAGAAGCAGCGGCGGCGGAGAGCAAATGGCAAGTAAAAAATACTATTTACTCCGCCGCACCCTTTTAACCTCAACGCAAAAGAATCCGCACCGTCATGCGAGATCGTGGGCAAAGAAGCAAATCCAACCGTACACGTGGCAGCCACGGAGGGCAACCGTCGCCGGCCACTCCGCCCACTACGCACGGGAATCTAGGAACTACCATCATGGCCCCGGAGAAATCGTGCCTGAACGGTCAAATCCAGTCCAAACGGCTGCACAATGGGCCCACAAGACGTGTCACGTCCCATCTATCGCAGCATAGCGCACGCCACCGCGTGTCAGGTGGCGCAGTCGCCATAAAACGTCATCCCTGACGTCATTGCAGCAGATTTGTTCAGAAAAGATGTCGGGTTCGCCCAAAGCATATTAATCACTCGATTGTTTTCGAGTGTATGGTCACTCGACTGTCTCTTCGATCAAAGACATATTACTCCCATCGGGAGCGTATCAAAAATTTCTTCGACTAAAGATGCTCAAGACCAAGTGATTCTGAGATTATCCTCCATTGCAAGCAATAAAGCACAATCTCGGGGGCTACTCCCATCGGAGCGCTGTCGCGCACCCGATAAAATAGTGTCAAAGGGTCAGTCGACGAATATATCGACTACGTTCATATGCAAAATCATACTCGAAACATTCCCGAGTTGCGTCCGTCGCAAATACCTCGGATGCTGCATGCATAGTGCAAAGGTAAGACCCGCCGAACTTTCGAGCTGGGCTAAGGACCGTTCCAGCAACGTCAATCCTTATACTTTCCGTGTCAGCAGACATGATGAAAATCCCGACGGACGCGTTGGGTAAAATTCAAAGTTATACTGCAGATCGACTCAGTAAGACCTCAGCGGCCTAGTCGAATCTGACCAGTTTGTTCCAGATTCGAGTCCGGGACTCGAGTTTGATTGAAAGCTAGTAAGGTTTTACCCAAATGTGTAGTTAACCAGTCCCGATCCGTCGAGTGAACTGGGCCTGCTAAGCTATTATCCCTTGATCATCATAAGCAAAAACCACAGTCGATGAAATACTCGACATAGCCAACATGTGCTATTCGTACAGGAATTCCAATTATAATATACATAATACAAATCATATGACGTGCACTTACGAACGAGTCCATGCCCGATTCTTCGAGTCAGACAAGTACTCGGGGGCTACTGACAAGGATATACATCTGGGTACCCTACCGTGAGGGTACCTGGTGCGTGCACGTGATGACTAAAGGCCCAATAGCGAAGAGACAACTCGAAGCCCAAGACGAGAGGCCCAACAAGATGAAGTACCCTCCAAGTTTAGACATAGACATAGTCGGTTTATACTTTCCTTATGTGTAAACTAGGTCGGTTACAAACTCCCGAAACCCAGCCTATTTAAAGGCTGGGAGGGGTGCCGATCTAGGACCAAGCCATATTCAAACCACCAAAGCTCTAGCGAGATCGTCATCTCGCCGGAGCCACCTTGTAACCTCATAATCTCTAGCGATCAATAACAGACAAGCAGGAAGTAGGGTCTTTACTTCCACCCGAGGGGCCTAAACCTGGGTAAATCTTTGTCTCTGCTTGTCCGCCGACGAAACTACCAGTACTACCACGTTCTCTCCCCATAATTTCAACCCTAGGTACTTAATCATGGATTTGATGAGGGTACACCTCGTCACCCGTAGTCTCAAAGAAAAGATTAAATCTTTGATTTGTTGTTCGCTTGAAACCATGTCCACCAGATCCATGTGGCTTCTCGCTCACATTTTTGCGAGAACATGATTCCCACATGACACCTACTAATTAATGTAGTGATCCCCATGAACTTAAAATAATTTTAGCGAATGCTTTCAATTAATAATCTTGAATTGCTAATAAAAATTATCAATTTAGTTATTATCAAACACTTTCTAAGATGGACGCTATGCATGGAATAGAAACACACCATGGAATATATCATGCAAAATGCAGTAGCACATAAATGTTTACTCGATTCTGAATACGTCCACTGCGCTTTCAAAATGCATTCCTAAAAACCCAAGGAAACTATTATATTGTATAACCTAGATTTTGTTATATGTACGTGTCAGTTGTCACTAGTGTCGAGTCAGATCCATCTTGAGAGCGCGTCATGGCTAGGCTGGATTGTGTCGACACCAGAGTAGAACCAAAACCATGTGCATGGTCTTCACCAACAACTAGGTGGCGACTCACAGTCTGCGCAAGCAGAGGAAAATATCTTCCACGACTCCACCGGCCATTTCTTAATAGAAACTACTCCACTGCAACCAAGGCTTTCGTGCTCAACAACCTTGGACACGAACACCTTTCATGTCATTTGTGATGCAGAGTTCACTCTCTGTCAACACTCTATTACTGCTTTCCCGGGAGAAAATGTCAATCTCTCTGACAGATTCTTCGCGACTCCGAAGATGACGACCAACGCTTCACTATAGAACAAGCTGACTGCCTGAACGGCTGGGCTGGACAGGCTATGTAACAAAGACTGCCACCTGAGCAGTGCAACAGGAACTGCAAGGTGCTTCCCCAATACAAAAACGTGCACGATTGCAAGGCAAACCATCTGGCAGCACCCTTCAGTTCAACAACTCTTTTTCCACTTTCCGACGTGTAAAAAACCGCGGCTTGTTCGTAGCTGCCGCTAGTTGGCTGATCTATGATCGACCAGGCCAAGTGGTTGGTTGCGTGGCCTGCAAAATATCTGCATAATATCATTCCTGAAACGAAAATATCTGCGAGTCGACTACCTGTCGACGTCCAACCGCCAAGCGTAGATGCATTGCACCACGGCTAAAGATTCCTTCTCCAAGCACGATATATACCCATGCCTCCGCTTCCCTGAAAACTCCCCTCCCTCGATCAATTCCATCTCACCTGCCCTCACCAAGAGCAGCGAACTCACTGCAAAGCTTAGCTCTGCTAGCTCCTCCAAACCACCTAGACATACATACCATGGTGTCATCTGTAGACTGCGCTTTCTTCTTCGACGACGAGCTGGTAGGCGAGCGCGGCATGCCCGCCATGGACGCCTGCGCGCTCTGCGACAAGCTGCTGGCGCGGGAGGACGACATCTTCATGTACAGAGGAGACACCCCCTTCTGCAGCGACGAGTGCCGCCACCAGCAGATGCGGCTCGACGCCGCCTGCGCCAGGAAGGCCGACCGTCTGCTTCAGCCCTACTCCTCAGGAGCAGTGCCGCGGCCCCAAAAGTCCAGGAAGGTGTCTGTCGCGAGCTCATAAGCCAGAGCGCGAAGCTGCGTCGTTTGTGGCTGAGAAAAAGTTTTGGTTGTATCAGCGACCCCTGAAGAAACCATCGATTTTTGGATGATAATTCAGCGGCGCTGTGGCCGCGCACCTACGCGCGGTTGGGCATCAGGTGCTAAGTTGTGTGGCGAGGCAGGAAGCAATGGTGCCCGCAGCTTCGTCGGTTGACGAAGGCAACAATCGAAGAGCGTCACCGTGGGTTTTAATTCAGTTTTGGCTAAACCGAACAGTTCTACCTTGTGATTCTATGAATGTATATATCAATGAATTTGGCTCTTCTGGTGCGCACTCCTTGCTGTTTCTTTTCATGAATTACATACCGAACCTTACCGTGCTTATGCTAGGTGATCGCTAGAGAAGAAACGCAGCAATTAAAATATCTCCAAATGAGTTCGCAAAACGCCAAACCAGATGACGCCCTCATCGCGCAGGGCGTCCACGTCTCACACCTCTTCCCGCAGGTACGCTCGCTTCCTCTGCAAAATTTCCCCTCCTCATCTGGTCCCGCCTGTGGATCCCGACTGAATTCAGACTGATCCGCGTTGCGAACGGAGGGACTCGTGCGGAGGAGAGAGCATGGAGACGGGCGCAGTAGGCCGGATTCCGGCACGGCAGGCGGGCGGGCATGCTCTGATCGCTAGACACCGGCCGTCAGTGGTTCCGTATCCCCTGTCCCGGGGGAAGCTGCGGACAGGGTGACACTGTCGCTTGACACTTTGTAAGCAGGGCAGCGGGGAGCTGGGCGCTTCGATCCGTGGGGCTCGGCGACGGGCTAGCCGTGAGGGCTGACGGAACGATCTGGTGCGACGTGGCGTTGTGGAAAGGGGTGGCTGGACAAGGTTGGACTAGATCTTGGGCGAGCTCGGGTGGAGAGGCGCCTGGAGGGGGCGAGCTGCTGGGCGCTCGGGCTGCTCATGCTGTAGAGAAGAAGCTCTGAGGGGGTCGAGGCCGTGGTGGGGGCCGTGTTGGGAAGGTCTAGGTAGGCGAGGTAGAGGAGGCCGCCGCCGAACGGCTGCGGGACGCCGCTGGTGGATGGTCTGTGCTGCCTTTGGTCTTGATGAGGCTTGCGGTGGCTCGGCGAGGCGGACGTCTACGCTCGGCGCGCCGACGACCACCGCGGCGCGGTCTATCATTGCCCACGCGGGATGCGAAGGGGCGGTGGTGAGGGAGCGACGGAGGCCGCCGGCGACGGTGGCGGAGAGCCATTTCCTGGCGCTGGGTGTGCAGACTGTATTGGGGAATTTCTTTGGAGTGGAGTCGGAGCAGTTGTTCAAGACGACCTCCCCACCGCGCCTGTCAATTTCGATCTGTTCTTCCACAGGCACGCATGCGAGGTGTCGCGCGCACCACCTCGCCGGCGCTCTCTCCGGCAGTGGCTGGCCTCCTCCCTCCGGCGCTCCCTCGTTCCCCACGGTAAGAATTCCAAGAATCCAGGCAGCAAGCTTATCTTTTCCGTCCAGTTCTTGATCTCCTGCTTTTAATTCATGGAGATAGCACAGACATGATACCTCTGTTTGATAATGGTCGCTCGGTATATTGCCCGAGAGAGCAAAGATGATTCAGAGAGTTCCAGTGCAAGCCGAGAGGCTAAAGTAAAAGAAGCCTCCTATATCATCTGAATTTGTTCATTCATGAGTCCAGTGCCAGCCGAGAGGCTAAAGTAAAAGAAGCCTCCTATATCATCTGAATTTGTTCATTCATGAGTCCAGTGCCAGCCGAGAGGCTAAAGTACGTCTCTACAGATTGCTTCATTGGTCATCGGGAGTCCTGCTTGCTGCTATCTGCTCACAATTGTTTGCTGGACACAAAAATTTACGTCACTGAGTTTAGATGGTAGATCCGGTTTGTTGTAGTATACGCAAGCTGATATGCTTACTGTTGTGCTTCCAGTGAGGCGGTACTATAGTTCAAGGCACCGTACATTTTTAGCATCATCATTCTTCGTAAAACTTATTGCATAGAACTGAGATGGAGCAGATGTAGCAGCTAGAAAAGAAATCCCTAGAATTATATCCAGCCATTTTCAAGTAAACAAGGTATACCCTTGCACTTGAGGGCATATTGGCATGGTGGTGTTCCTGAATTTTTTTTGTATGTGACATTAAACTTTTGGACTTTAGAATACTCTTTTCGTCATACAACTATACATGATATGGAAATATAGTATCGGACAGTGACTACACAACATTGTTTTATCTCTCTTGTGTCAGCATAGTTATTCAGTAATTGTGAAAGAGAGTAAAGTTTATCCGAAAATAGGTAATGTGTGTCATGATTTTTATTGTAATCTGAGTTGCTACATATAATGAGGGTAATCAACAGCTCTGTGCAGAATAAAAACATATTTAATAAAACGCTTTTGCTAGAGCTCGGTTAGCCGAGAAACAAGTTGCCGCTCGGTCGATTCCCTTACCCAAATCGAGATGGGGAGAGAGAGGAGGCGAAGCTCCTCGACGGCAACGACGTGGCTGACCGCGGCGGCGACGGTGACGACGAGGGGTGGATCGAGCCGAAGCACCGACGACACTGCCGCGGCAGAGGTGGTGGAGGTGAGTAAGAAACTTAACTTGGGGGGTGGGGATGTCATGGCCGGCGAAGATTGGCCGGCGGTGGGTATTTAGAGGGATGTCAAGGTGGCAGTGGACCGGGCAGGGGGCGCGGCAAATTGGAGCGCAATTTCAGTAAATTTAACCATATTTATTTTAAAACAACATATCTTTATAAGTTTACCCGAAGTACACCTAACACACATATTGTTTCTTGACACCTAGAAATATCGGTTAATCATTTTTTATAATTATTTTTTATTAGCCCGTGGCAACGCACGGGCATTTCAACTAGTTAATGTATTACGCTCAAACGTCAGAATCGTCGAACATCACGGTTATTTCTTCTGTATTTTGTCTCCTACTCATTGTCGAGTCAGCATGATGTGGACATCGCACGTAAGACCAATTGTGTGACTCACTGCGCATCCAGCAACCAGCATCACAAATATCGTGCATGGCTATTATATACTTCCAAGCACAATCACCGTGCATATATGTTTTTCTTTTCCGAAAAGGGGAGCAAAACCCGGATTTCTGCATTAGTTGATGCACGCAGTCTCATTTATTGCAAAGTTTGTAAATCATAGTGACTATTAGTGATGAGCCACTTTGACTCTCGTAATCCGGTAAAAACATCTTCACCACTCCGACTCTCATAAGAGCAACTATAGAAGATTCCGAATAACGCTCCGACACCTATAATAACCACCGTTTTTAGGGCCCGGGCGGAATCTCTGACCCCTGTAATAACTGCCATTTTTTGGGGTTCGCGGCGAAAATTCAGCCTGCGCAGATCACGCAAAACTGGCCACCCCGGATTTTTTTGGGGAGCGGTAAAACGACCCGCTCGGATCGATATGTTCACGTTATGCGCTTCTTTTCGTGCCTCCCCAATTGCTAGGATATTTTGGCAGGTCCGAAGTTTCATCATGCGCCCTCCTTTCCGCCGCCGCTTCCCGCCATTGAATAAAGCCTTCCCCCCGTCACGCCGCGTCGTCGAATCGCTTTCCCCGCCGTCCCCCGCTTCTTTCGCACCTGTTTGGAGGCTCGCGGGTGGCTTCCCCCTTCCGCCCATCTTGAGAGGAGCCACCGCCATGGATCCACCGTGGATCTTGCCTCGGCGCTATATTTCGGTCAGAAGCAGCCTCTCCAGACGTGAATGAGGTGTCGTTTCACTGCCGCCTCGCCCGCCGGCTGGCCGAATTTGTAGCCGCACGTCCGTGGGGAAAAGGTAAATCTCGTTCCGATTTGTAGTTCAACCCGTATGGAAAATCGATGATATTCAGACTAGCCTGGGATTTAATTAGTTTTAGATGGATTGGGATTGGGACTCGCCCTCCTCGTCGTCGTCTGATGATTCGAATATTGAAGAAATTATGCACGATGATGATGCCGAGCACCTCTTGTCGACGCTTGTCATCAAAGATTTCGAGAACATCGACAAGAGAAGAAGCGTCGAGGGTCGACGGTCTGCCATATACGCATTCCACGCAAACGAGCTAAAGGCCATCAGCTGCTTATGAAAGATTGCTTTGCGCAGGTTTATCCAAAATCATCAGGCAAAAACAATCCATTTATGTCAATCTCAAGAAGCATGTCGAAATGATATAGAGATGGCATTTGGTGTGTTGCGAGCTTGATTTGCCATTGTTCGAGGTCCTTCCCACTAAGATAAGAAATCCCTCTGCAACATCATGATGGCATGTGTCATTCTACACAACGCGATCGTCGAGGATGAGAGGGTTTAAACTTGAATTTTTATATGACAATGTTGGTAGGCATGTGAAGCCTACGTGATACCCGGACAGGATTCAAGCATTTCTTGGGATTTACCAGCAGATCGAGCGCAAGAACACGTACACCCATCTCCGTGATGATCTGATTGAGCATTGGTGACAGTTGTATGGGAAATAAACTCCCATTTTATTAAGTTGATTTTATTTGTATTCATGTATGATTTGAACATTTTTTCCATTCGGGACCATTCGTTTATTTGGATAATTATTCGATTTGACCAATTATTGTAGTTCTTTGAATCATTGTTGTATTGTGTGATGCTAAAGCATTTATATTTTATTTATATTGATGTTTATTATGATTGTGTTGTTCAAAATGTGAATTTGATAAACCCTTCGAAACCCATAGTTGGCCGTTTATTAGCGGACGGGCCGAAACCGGAACAGAAACCCTCGAAGGCCGTCATGGATCACGACCTTCGCGAGGGCACACCAAACCACCCGGACTACCCACCCTGACCACCGAAGCTAGAGTCATCGTCGAGGTCACCCCCCCCCCCCCCCCCCGGAAAGCGATGTCGAGAACGACGCTCGTTGCCCGACCCAACCAGGTCTAGGCATTCAACCGAAAAGTTTGCTCCGACAATGGAGAGGTCGAAGAATACTCCACGGCGGCGCCTCCAGGGAGGAGAATGATGCCCACGTGAACCAACGACGCGTCCGACAAGAGACAACAAAACTTTCCCCCGAAGCATTTTAGACAGACATCTCACGCAACCAGTCGGAGCCAACGCAAAATGTGGACGAATGTCGACGAATTTCTTGCAGACTCCGAAGATTACGACCAACGCTTGCCGCCAAATCAGATTGCAAGTATATCTCCAGTGACCTGACGCCTGGCACAAAACCAAGATTGTCACTTAGCTGTGTAACTGGAACTGCCAGGTGCTTCCCCAATACACAAACGTGCACGATTTCCATAACAAACTAGATGTCAACCCTTCAGTCAGACAACTCATTTCTTATTTCTGACGCGTTAAAAACTACAAATGGCTTGCTTGTAGCTGCCTGCCGATCGACCAGGCGATGTGTTTGATTGTGAGGCCTGCGAAATATTTGCATATTAAAGAAAATATCTGCATGCGAGTGAGTCCACCACCTGTCTACCTTCAACCGTTAAGCGTAGATGCATGCACCGCGGCTAGAGGAGGGGGACGATATATACCCCTGCATGGCTGCATCCGCTTCACTGAACACTCACCTCGCTCGATTCCCTCTTCCTCCCCTCACCACTGCAAAGCTTAGGTCTGCTTCTCTAAACCACCTAGACATACACACCATGGTGACATCTGTAGCCTCGCTTTCTTCTTCGACGACGACCTGGTCGGTGAGCGCGGCATGCCCGCCATGGACGCCTGCGCGCGCTGCGACAAGCTGCTGGCGCGGGAGGACGACATCTTCATGTACAGAGGGGACACCCCCTTCTGCAGCGACGAGTGCCGCCACCAGCAGATGCGGCTCGACGACGCCTGCGCCAGGAAGGCCGGCCGGCTGCTGCAGCCCTACTCCTCTGGAAGAGTGCCGCAGCCCCAAGAACCCAGGAAGGTGTCTGTCGCGAGCTCATAAGCCTGAGCGCGAAGCTGCGTCGTTCGTGGCTGAGAAAAAGTTTTGGTTGTATCAGTGAGCTCTGAGGAATCCATCCATATTGTGGTGATGGTTCCCCGGATCTCTTGTCGCGCACCTACGCACGGTTAAGCACCAGGTGCTAAGCTGTGCGGCGAGGCAGGAAACAATAACGCTGGCAGCTTCGTGGGTTGAAGAAGGCGACAATCGAAGCACGTCACCTTGGGTTTCAATTCAGTTTTGGCAAAGCCGATCAGCTGCTCCACCTTGTAATTCTATGAATGTGTATATAATTATATATATCCTTGAATTTGGCTGTCCTGGTGCGCTCTAAATGAAAGCACCCGTACTTTATCACTGACTCACTCCTCGCTGTTGCAGCCGTACTTTATCAGTCCTCGCAGTTTCTTTTCATGAATTACCAACCGAACCTTCACCTTGCATTTGCTAGGTGATCGCTGGAGAAGAAACGCAGCAATTAAAAGATCTCCAAATGAGTTCGCAAAACGCAAAACCAGATGAAATTAATGTATTAGGCTCAAACGTCAGATTCGTCGAACATCACGGTTATTTCTTCTGTATTTTGTCTCCTACTCATTGCCGAGTCAGCATGATGTGGACATCGCACGTAAGACCAACTGTGTGACTCACTGCCAGCAGCCAGCAGCACAAATATCTCCACGGATATTATATACTCACTCCGTCCAAAAATAAGTGTCTCAAGTTTGTTCAAAAGTGGATTTATCTAGACATGTTTGTCAAACTTGAGACAGATATTTTTGATGGAGGGAGTACTTCCTAGCAAAATCACCTTGCATCTAAGTTTTTTTTTCCCGAAAAGGGGAGCGAAATCTAGATCTCTGCATCAATTGATTCAAACAGTTTCATCAATCTAGATCTCTGCATCAATTGATTCAAACAGTTTCATTTTATTGCACAGCTTGTAAATCGTACCGACTCATAGTGACGCACCACTCTAACTCTCATAATCGGGTAAAAACATCTTCACCAGTCTAACTCTCATAATCCGGTAAAAGCACAAATATGGTTGATGCGGGCCTGAGTAGTAAGGGTTACTCCAGCGCGTCGACCCAAACAGACATGATTTTTGTCTTTGTTTTGTTCATTTTGGTCGTCAAACGAACATGCGTTTGCCCGTGTTCCCGGCCACTCCACCCAACCGGGCGACCCATTTGGTCCGCCCTGTCTTTTTTTTATTCAACATATTGGGACACATATCTTTGGGGCAAATGTTGTACACGATTAAATAAATAAGTATCATATTTTAATAACCAAATTGAATAAAATCACATAATTTATTACAACTAAATTGAAATAAAATTGAAGCGGCTAATAAATCAATTGGGCTATGGTTGGTTTCCTAAATGAATCCACACATAAGCACAACCAAAATAGTTTGAAATTACCTATGAGCAACCTGCATCCCGATCACGCATCTCAAGATGAAATTGAATAAATTATGCAAATGTGTGTCACTACTCTATGTCGGGTCACTATTCTATGGCTTTTTTTTAAACAAGTCAAAAGACATGTAATTTTTATTAACTACGAAGAAGAGAGTTTGCCGGTTTAGTTGCAGGAACCTGGCCGAAAACCGGAACAAACGCTCTCGACGACGACTGTCATGGATCACGATCGCCACGAGGATACACACAGCCAGCCATACTACCCACACAACACCGAGACGATCGTCGAGGCTCCCCCCCCCCCCCCCCCCCCCCCCCCCCGTGTCATTATCATCACTCAACAACGACCCCGACTTTACTACAATACCACCAAGTAGACCATCGCTGAAGCGACGCCGAGAAGGCCACGTCGGACAATGCCAAACAGATGACTCTTCGTGTATAGGCAGACATCTTCCGATTATGATGATGATTTGTGCCAAAGAAGATCTTCACTACCGAACCGCCCCATGCAGGTCATCGTACATCGCTCAATGGTAGATGTTCGATAACTTAGCAGCTCCGACTTCACAGCCTGGGGAGACCAGGAAGAAGACACTCGGACACGCCGGAGGAGAGCCGACCACATAGCCTCTGCTGAGACCAAACCATCGCTCACCAACTTTGTTGTTGCCGCGCAAACCGCCACACGGGAACCCCTTTCGCCCATCGAACCACTGTCGCCCACAAAGCTCTGAGTGGCCGGCCCACCGTGAATAGCGTATGAGAACAAAATCTTCAAGGGGACACCCCAAAGAAGGAAAGAGATGTCAAGAACGATGCTCGTCGCCCGACCCAACGGGTCTAGACTTTCACCCAAAATCTTGCTCCGAGGATGAGAAGTCGAAGAAGACTCCATGGTGGCGCCTTCAAGTAGGAGAACGATGCCCACATGCGCCGACGGCGCCGTCCGACAAGAGCTAGCCAGAACTTTTGCCCGAAGTTTGTAGACAACTACCTCATGCAACCAGCCAGAACCGGCTCATGCCGCCACTGAACCCCATCCCCCTCCCCCACCCCAATGTGGCGACAATGCCCCCACCAAGCCAGACCACTACAACCTCGAAAACAAGATATAGCCATCCAGATCGGGCACCCACCTGCAGCCACCACTTGGTCGACGCACCTGCCTCGCCAGATAGCATCACCAACGTCACCATGAGAGCCTGGATGGACGGCCGCCACCCCCACCACGCCAAGCCGGACGAGCCTGCCTACTCGTCGGCGCCGCTACATAGCAGCCACCGAGTTGAATCGGTCGAACCTCTCGAGCAACACCTCCGTGGACCTGGCCACCAGCGTGCCACGCTACCGAGGGTGGGTTGAGCCTCACCCCCGCCCCGGTATCCAGATTCCGCCGCCACGCGGGACAGCCGGAGGCCCCCATCCCCTTAATGAACGAGGTCCACCGCCACCGTGAACCTAGCCGCGGCAGCGACGATGGGAGAGACGGGAGAGCTCCATGGCGGCTAGGGTTTGGGATTTCTCGGGTCGCCAGCTGGGGCAACACGGGAGTCGTTTTGCTATCCTTTTGAGAATGATACATGTTCTATGGCTTTGAATCTTTGTTCTCTTTCTCTCTTACGTGTCACTACTCGTCGCCTAGTCAGATCCATCATGAGATCTCATCATGGCTTGTCTCGAATATGTCGACACCGACGCAACAACCAAAAACCATGTGCCTCGTCGGCCTTCACCAACAACTTGATAGGTCGTGACTCACAGTCTGCACAAGCAGAATAAAGTATCTTGCACGACTTCACCGCCCATTTCTTAATGGAAACCATTCCACGGCAAATTATCAAACTTACAGTTTATTCCTGCTCCACACTCTGCAACCAACCTTGGACAGCTAAGACTACCGGGAAAAGCATCACCTTGCATGTCATCGCTGACGCAGAGGTCTCTCTCTCTCTCTCTCTCTCTCTCTCTCTCTCTCTCTCTCTACCTTACCTCGCCTCAGAAAATGTGGACGAATGTCGACGAATTTCTTGCAGACTCCGAAGATTACGACCTGACGCCTGGCACAAAACCAAGACTGCCACTTAGCTGTGCAACTGGAACTGCCAGGTGCTTCCCCAATACACGAACGAGCAGGATTTCCATAACAAACTAGCTGGCAACTCTTCAGTGAGACAACTCATTTCTTATTTCCGACGCGTTAAAAACTGCAAATGGCCTTTCCTGCGAGAAGTCCTTATGTGTAAGGGCTTTGACCCCGGTTGGGTCCACCGGGCTATGGGGCTGGTCTTGGGAGGCCAGACTGCCATTACCATTAATGGAGAAGTTGGTAATTTTTTCATAAATGGGCGAGGGGTCCGCCAGGGTGACCCCCTCTCTCCTCTACTGTTTGACTACGTGGTAGAGGCCCTCGCGGCTGTCCTGGACGCAGCCAGGAGGAGGGGACATATTAATGGCCTTGTCCCTGATCTGATACCTGGGGGGGGGGGGTATCTCACCTGCAGTACGCAGATGACACAATCATCATGTTCCAGCCCGACGATTTGACCATTGCAAACCTCAAATTCATTCTACTATATTTTGAGAGTATGTCGGGGCTGAGGATCAACTTCCACAAGAGCGAGGTCATGGTTTTGGGAACCACCTCGACGGAACAACAAAGGATCGCAAACATGTTGAATTGCAAATTAGGATCATTTCCCTTCACTTATTTGGGCTCCCCATAAGTGACAGGGCGCTCACGGCCGCGGATTGGGGTCCGCTACCGATGAAGGTAGGCAAGAGAGCTGACCCTTGGATGGCAAACTCATGTCTTCGGCGGCGAGACTTACGTTGGTCGACGCCTGCCTCTCTAGCCTACCCCTACACGCGATGGGGGTATGCTTGCTTGGAAACGGCACGCACCATGCTATGGACTCCCACCGTGCTCATTTCTTTTGGGGTAACAATGGCCCCAAACGCAAATACCATTGGGTTCATTGGTCGGACGTGTGCATGCCCAAAGCCTTGGGGGGCTTGGGGTCATGAACACCAAACGCATGAACCTGTGCCTGATGGCCAAATGGATTTGGCGGCTATACGCCAAAGAACAAGGCTTGTGGGCTGATATTCTTCGGAACGAGTACCTCAGGGACAAAGACTTACTACTGGACAACTGCACACAGGGTTCCCAGTTCTGGAAAGCCATCCAGAAAGTCAAAGATGTGTTTCGCTTGGGGGCGAAACACCAGGTGGGGAACGGGACATCTACCAGACTTTGGAGAGACTGGTGGGTTGGTGTCGGCCCAATTTCCGATAGATACCCGGAGATTTTTGCCATTACGGTGGACCCGGAGGTTTCCATCGCTCATACCAGGAGGCGAGGCCAGTGGGACATTCCCTGCCGTCGCGCTTTTGGCCCCGCAGAGATGGCCCAGTGGGGCAATCTGATGCGAGAGTTGGATGCGACTCGGCTCTCGACGGACCCGGATCGCATTACTTGGGCTCTTGAACCTTCGGGGAGGTTCACGGTTCGCTCCCTCTATAAGAAACTTTGCCAAGGGTTCCCACGACGACATTTCCTAGAGATCTGGAGAATTGCGGTTCCCCAGAAGATCGGGGCTTTCCTTTGGCAACTTATCAGGAAGCGACTCCCATCCAACGACAACATCCGTCGTAGGCAGGGGCCTACCATGGGTAGATGCACTATTTGTGGAGAGTTTGAAGATACGAACCACATCTTTTTCACATGCCCCCTCGCGCGGTTCATGTGGAGTGCAGTTCGCGAACTGCTGGGATGTGCGTGGAATCCAACATGTTTCTCTGACTTGTACCGAGAGGTGCGCAAGTTTGGGGGCCAAATGAAACGTGTTCTTTGGACGGCTTGCGCTGCCTTAGTTTGGACCCTTTGGACGACTAGGAACAAGTTTAGCATTGAGGGTACTCTGCCCTCGCAAGCGGCTGACCTACTATACAAACTATCTATGTTCTTGCAGGTGTGGAAGCCAGTGGCTAGGAGATCAGACAGAGGGGCGGTGGAGCTGACGATTAGCAGGATTCGTTCGCTCTACGCCAGCACCAGGGAGGCGCCAATCTAAAGGCGCCCTCCCTTTCCTGCTTGTGTTCCCTGAGTCTTGTGGGATCAGGAGTTGTGTTGTAAACACCTTGGTGGGTGTTCACTCCTTCCGGTGGTAGCTCTAGGCTAGGTAGTTGGTCCCTTCTACTCTAGTCTTTCCGCCGTGGTCTGGCCTTGTATTTGCCGGCTTTTGTTTCTTTATTTTGAGCCTGCACGCTCTTTGTTTCGGCGCTGCCGAGTGTACGAACCTTGTTGGGATGGTGGCTTCATTAATTTAAAGTCGGGCTCGCCTTGAGCCTAGGGTCTTAAAACTGCAAATGGCTTGCTTGTAGCTGCCTGCCGATCGACCAGGCGATGTGTTTGATTGTGAGGCCTGCGAAATATCTGCGTATTAAAGAAAATATCTGCATGCGAGTGAGTCCACCACCTGTCTACCTTCAACCGTTAAGCGTAGATGCATGCAACGCGGCTAGAGGAGGGGACGATATATACCCCTGCCTCCGCTTCACTGAACACTCACCTCCCTCGATCTCGATTCCCTCTTGCCTCCCTCACCACTGCAAAGCTTAGGTCTGCTTCTCGAAAACCACCTACACATACTATGGTGTCATCTGTAGACTGCGCTTTCTTCTTAGACGACGAGCTGGTAGGCGAGCGCGGCAGGCCCGCCATGGACGCCTGCGCCCTCTGCGACAAGCTGCTTGCGCGGGAGGACGACATCTTCATGTATAGAGGGGATACCCCTTTCTGCAGCGACGAGTGCCGCCACCAGCAGATGCGGCTGGACGACGCCTGTGCCAGGAAGGCCGGCCGGCTGCTGCAGCCCTACTCCTCTGGAACAGTGCCGCGGCCCCAAGAGTCCAGGAAGGTGTCTGTCGCGAGCTTATAACAAGAAGGCAGAGCGCGAAGCTGGAAAAGTTTTGGTTGTATCAGCGAGATGTGCGGCGAGGCAGGAAGCAGCGGCGTCCGAAGCTTCGTGGGTTTTTATTTCGATGTTGGCTAAGCGTATCAGCTGCTCTACCTTGTGATTCTATGAATGTGTATATATCCATGAATTTGGTTGTTCTGGTGCTCTAAATTAAATCACCCGTACTTTATAACTCCTCGCTGTTTCTTTTCGGGAATTCCCAACCGAACCTCCTCAAGAAATAAGTACTCTACCTTGCTAGGTAATCGCTGGAGAAGAAACGCAGTGATCAAAAGATCTCCAAATGAGTACGCAAAACGCCAAACCGGATGAAATTATTGTATTACGCTCAAACGTCAGATTCGTCGAGCATCACGGTTTTTAATTCCTTCTGTATTTTGTCTCCCTACTCATTGCCGAGTCAGAGCCGGCAGCAGCCATTGCGCCTTGGCCGCATGATGTGGAGCCAACAGTGTGTCTCATCACTACCACGTAGACCGTGACTCACTGCAGACGCAGCAGCCAAGCAGTTTGCTGCTGGTTAGGTAAATCGTAGTGATGATGAACCACGCACTCCCTGAGTATCGATGGTTACTGCTTTTCCCATCGAAAATGAAGATCTCTATGCGATATCATTTGCAGGCTCCAAAGATTACGTAAATTCTTCAGTGTTAAGCCACAGTATACAAACTGAGAACATTAGTTACTACTATATTTAAAGACGGGCAGAATCGCGGCCTCTCCGCGCGCCGTGCACTGTAGTTAGCAACAGTACGTACTGTTCATCTACAGTGTTGAACAGTGCGGGCAATTTACAAAAAAAAACCCCTGAAAAGGACTGATTTGTAATTTTCACAAACCTCGGGACTTCGGTGCAAAAACAACCACATACCATCTTCTTCCTCCCCTCTCCCTCCCACGCGGCCAGAGCGCGCCGCCGCCGCCGACGCTCCGTTCCGCCGCTCCGCTCCTTCCCCCTCACATCGGCGGTCACGGGGAGGTGCGTCGTCGCTTCGTCCATCTCCTCGCTGAGCGCCGCGTGCTGGAACGCCGCCCACGCGTCGGATTCGCCGCCGCCGCGCTCCGCGTCCGCCGTCGTCATTTCGGTCGTCGCCGGCGGTTCGGCGACCATTTGGCCACCAGCGCCGCCCCTCCGGCTTCCCCGCACCGCCCTCGCGCGGATCCGCGCGCTCCGGCCTCGCGAGTGTGCTGGGGCGAGCGTCGCCGTGCTCGCCCGAGCTCGGCCGAGCTGCGCCGCCGCCGAGTGACGTCACCCGATGACGTCACCGCGGCCCCACCTACCAGTTCTTTTTTTTAATTCCATAAATGATTTCACAATTAATGAAAATCTGACATGTGGGTCCCAACTGTCAGGAACTTAATAATTACTGAAAATGAATGAAATTTGTAAAATTCATAGCTTTTAATCCGTAATTCAGAAAAATGCAAATGATACATCAAAATTTACAGAAAAATGAAACCTTTACAACTAATGCATCTCCATGCATAATTAAACAACTTTAAACAATGTTTATATGGAAGAACTAAATAAACCTTTTATGTCAAGTATGGAGTTTCTAGAAATGACATTTGTTAGTCATTCCAGCTCCATTTAAATTGATCTTCATGTTTGAAGATGCATTTCAAAACTATTTATGCCATATGATCAAAATTCAAATTTATACCATACGATCAAAATTCAAATTTTAAAAATAAATTAAAATTCTAAATGCTTTCCAAAACTGAGCATTCAATGAACATAAAAATAATTCAATAACGAATAACTTCCCAACTTTAACAACTTTCGAACTTTGAACAACTTACAACTGCAAACTTTAAAAAAAAAATTCAACATATTTACATCTAAACAGCTTTTGAATGCGGACATTCCCAAATTTGAATTTTGAGACACGGACAAGAGGGCCCACCCTATTAAAACAATTTCCAAAAAAAAACTTCTAAATGCTGCAAAATCTATAACTTTAAATGTATCCACCTGAAAAATATATCAAAATGACCGCAAAAAAAAAAGATTGCTGACTATTTATGACATATGATCAACTTTCAAATTTGAATATTTTAAAATTTTAAATGCCTTCCAAATCTGATCATTTTATAGATGTGAAAAGAATAAAAATCTGCATGACTTCCCAATTTGAACATTTTTTAAATCTGAACAATTATTAAGCGCAAACTTTTTAGAATTTTAATGATTTTCAAATCTAGATCATTTTAAACTTGGACATTTTCAAAAAATTGAATTTAACCAATCGGGTACAAATTTAAATGTGAAAACACTCATAAATATGTGAACATTCCAAATATAATTTCCGTACCATACGAACTTTTAAGTACTAATTCAAGTGGAAAAAAGTTTAAACAAGAAAAGTGTTCAGAAACATAAACTTTTTAAAACTTTCATAGCTTTCAAATCTTAATTCAAATTGAAAAACTTTTAATAAGAAAAAGTGCTCAGAAATATTTAAATAATATCAAAATGTCAAAAAAAAAAATAACAATTTACACCAAGATACAAACATTTTTGGACATTTCAATTTAACAAATATTTAGAGAAAACCTAAAACACATTCCCTCTAATTAATGGAATTGGAATTAAAAAAATTATGAAGCTTAATTGAATATGTCAAACTACAAACATAAACCTACATATTTTTGTATATTTATAATTGCTGAAATTTTGAAGCTCATCCAAACGACATCTTCCAACGAATTTTAACACTTTGAAATGGAAAATTACACCAAAAAAAATCAAAGAAACCAATTCTCTTTGCAACATATATTGTACATCTAAACCAAAAAAAAAACAAAGCGTTAACACTTACCTAACTTTTTAATTCAGTAAAAAGAATGCTAGCTGTTTATAGGGGAAAAAATGTTTAAACATACCAATTTGGTAAATACTTCAAGAAAAAAAATGCACTCACCCCACTTATATGAAGTTAAATTCATTAAATATTCAAATCATACATTCCCTCTAATTATAGACTTAAATTGAAAAATCCAATTTGATAATTATTTGTATACAATCAAAAATAATTTATTTCAATTTCGAAATTCCATTCAACAAATGTGTATTTCCACCACTATAGACTTAAATTAAATATTATTAATGACTTGCTGATGCATGTAAAATGCATACATGAACTTTGCACTTTAATTGCTTATATTCCAATCATATTTGCATCATATAAGGGTTATATCAATGTTTTATCATGATTTTGGAAATATCTCAATGATTTCCTATTTTTATGGAATTAACCCTGCACAGGCAGAAAACCCCGTTTTCTTATTTTAATGTTTCAGGGACCCAAACGTCAACGAAATCACCTGGAAATTTACGGGCGTCAATATTTGGAAGGAAGAAGACCTGTGGGCGAAGGAAGCGAACAAACGGAGGCCCGAGGCCAAACGGGGGTGGCCCACGCGGCCAGGTACTGTGGCCGCGTGGGGCCCACCCGTTTGGCCCTCGTGGCTCCGTTGCCGTCGATCTTCGCTCCACCGACATAGTCTTGACCTAAAAACGCCTATAAAAAAGGTCCCCCGACGTTCTCTGGAAGGAGCGCCGCACAAACACAGAAACACCGAAACGGAGATCAGGAGCTGCAGATTGGAGGGGGAAAACTCCGGCGGGGCGCTGCCGGCGTGGTCTCCATCTTCTCCATCGACTTCTCCACCGTCTCCATGATGAAGAGGGAGTAGTCCACCTCTGGACTATGGGTTTGTGGAAGTAACTTATGTATCTCTCCTCTCTTGAGCTTCACTAATTAGCACCGTATGAGCTGCTGAACATGATTACGGTCACCGTTGTAATACCTTTGTGGTGGATCTTTATGAGTTAATATATGTTTGAGATTGCAATGTTTGTTTCAGTTATGAGTATAGATGCATATTATGTACCCCGTTCTTGTCTACTTGTTTTGATCAAGCATGTTTATGAGAGCGTGTGTGGGGGAACGTGTGCATTAGTTGGAGTAACGGGGGGTGGCTAGTGCAGTGAACGTGAGAGAAAGTTCTGCGATCCACTTTGGTATCTTTACCTTACTTTGTTACCTCACTAGGGATAAACTAAAATACCATGCTACCGGGGATGTGGGCGTGACCATTGCCACTACTCCATGACTAGATCTAGCATGTTCTTATTTTCACTTCATGTCATGATACTTAATGCTATACTCTGAGTTATCTTAATTACTGAGGTGTTATGATTTAGTTCGCATCTTGGTGGAGTATAAGAGAGGTTAATAACCAAAAGATCTCTATGTTAGGACGTGATGCCCATATATCTAAGTAACTTGTTATCAAACCCTGTGTTGCAATCTCATATGTTAACTTGTGTGTTCCATTGTCTACCACTTTATAAAGAGAGAGTGCATTTGTGAAACCATGAACCCCAGTCCATTTTTAATCATAAGAAACACCTTTCCAACACCATATACCACTTTTCTATTTTCAGCCATCATTAAATCCGAAAATACAAAAATACTTTTCATCTTGCATACATCATTCAAAAACCCAAAAATATCATTTATCATTGCATCCACCATCATTGCATATTTATTTCTTGTTTGCATTGCATAACTATCCTGATATCATTCTTACACCTTGTGCTTGACAACCACAGGTGAGGTTGAGGACCAAAACATCTAACCTTGTTTTGTAGGTAACCAAAAGAAGGATAAGAAGATAAATCTACCACTTCAGATTCCCCGAGAGTTCGATATTAAACCCTCGAGTCACCCCTCGTGGGGAAAACTGTCTTCCACTTACTATACACTCTGCACTTGGAGTCTCAACCTAATCCCGTTTATTTTGCAGGTATCAAACTTGCTCTTCGGGATCATCAAGACGTTTTCTGGCGCCGTTGCCGGGGAATCGTAGCTGAGAGATTTATCCAAGGGTGTGCATCATCGCATTCATCTCACAACAAAGTCAACGTCACCAACTTGTGCTAACACCTAAGCTTGGGGAGGTTGCACCTACGTGAGCACCATCTTATCCATCTTTACTTACAAAGCAATTTATTTGTTTTGTTAGTGTCATTGCATATCATATCATATTTATTTCAGTTTTGCATAAAAAATTAAAAATACCAAAAAAAACTTGCTAAAATGAATCCTAGTGCTGAAATGAACAACTTTGGTCAATACTATGGAGAGTCATTGATGGATGCTTGGTATAGAATTAAGGACACTAGTAAAAATGGTGTCATTAAATATACTCCTGCCACTGTGATAAGAAACTTCTATAAAGGTATAGATGGCTGGTCGAAATGTTTTCTAGACTCATTGACTAGTGGAAAATTTGCTTCTGGAAATCCCTCACATGCTAATAATTTGATGGAAAATTTATTTGGGAATTCTATAGAATCCAAATATGAAACTGGGATCAAACAACTAAAAGCTTCTATGGATAGGTCAACTTTATGTCTACAAACTTATGTGGAGGACTATCCTACTAAAAATGATTTGCATTCATTTATCCTTCATACCAAGTCTAGGATGAAAAAGACAAATAACACTCTTTCTGGAATCTCTTTGAAAATGGAAACAATATTGAACTATGCCAAGTCTAAAAAGAAGTTGACTAGGGAATTGAATGAAAGAATATCTTCTATGCTGGAACCTTTAGATAGGGATATTAAGAATCATGTTGAAGAGGAGGATGACCTCCAATAGCCTTGAATCTTGCTTTAAAGAAAAGGAATGAGAATCTTGCTTGGGAAGAAGTTGAGGAAGTTAAAATGCTTAATGAAGTCAAGGATCCTTTGCTTGACTTAGAAAATTGTAGCTTGCATGAATTAATATCTATCTTACAAAAATTTGCAAGTGATCCTTCCATCAACACTAACCAAGCAGGTTTTGGTTCTTATATTGCTAATCATGTCTTGAAAGAAAAGATTGCTAGGTACAACCAAGAGGCTATGATACCACCTAAGCTTGGGGATATGTGGATACCTAAGGTACTAGTAACTATTGGAAAAGAGACACACCATGCCATACTTGATCTAGGATCTAGTGTCTCTGTTTTATCTAAAGAACTATATGAAGTGCTTGAATTGAAAAATCTTGAAAAATGCTCTATTGAACTAGCACTTGCTGATGACTCTATTAAACATGCTTTGGGAAAAGTAAGTGATGTTATGGTAGAGTTACATATGACTTTTGTGCCTGTGGATTTTCTAATCATGGATATGGGGAATAAAACCTCTAGTCCTATTATTCTTGGAAGACCTTTTCTTCGTACCACAGGTGCTATCATTGATTCAAAGGAAGGGAATGTAAAGTTTCAGTTTCCACACAAGAAGTGCATGGAACACTTTCCAAGGAAGAGGGAACCACCAAAGTTCAAGCTCCCTCATGAGCTTCGTCCACAATAAAACAACAAGTAAGAAGCCTAGCTATATGGCTATAAAGAAAGCGCTTTGCGGGAGGCAACCCGGTTATTTTTGTGTGTGATTTTTCTTTGTGTCCTCTTGCTGTAACAAGAGATTTTGTGTCTAGTTAGGTTCTGGAGTTTTTAATAAAGTGCCAAGTTTTACCCTTTTTGGTTTGAAAAAGTTGCTTATAGCGTTCGGAGATTTTATTCCTGCACGAGTCAGTGCACGGTATGATTTTTAATTCTTATTCTGTAACTCCGAATGAGCTCATATTTGAACTGTAGTTGCAACTTTTCATCCTCTGTATGCATGAATTTTTTCGGAATTTTTCGAGAAAGTTTGGTAGGGTAGAAAAATACGTTTTGCTGCTGCTGTTTTTCTGGACAGATTCTGTCCCATTTTGTTTGATGCATGCTTTGAGCTTTTAAGTTGAATCTTTTTGATCCAATTGAGTTTATGAGTAGGCATACAACATTATACTTTCTGGACATTCATATGAATTTTTGTTCAAGGATTATATGCAGCAAGGAACCTATTTGTTTATCACTATTAATGCACCCCACAGAAAAGAGATGGGAGAAACGGTGTTTTGAAGTTTTTTCACAGGGATTGGAGGAGATGCACCAAGAGCTATCCAAGGATGGTGAAGACCATAAGCTTGGGGATGTGAAGACAACCCCTGGACCTACACACTCTCGGTTTGCACACGTCCAACTTCTGTTTTTCGATCGAAACACTTTATCGCATAAACTTGGAGCGTCGTTTTTTGTTTTTGTTTGAGTCTTGAGAGACCACCACACTATCAATTATATATGAGAGAGCTACTGGAAATATGGGTTGAAATATGTTGGATGCTTTTATAAGATTGGGAAAAGGGATGTTTGACTTGATTTTTAATGATACATATAGTTGCATGATTCATGAGCTTGTTTATGAGTAATAGTTTGCAAATTCTTTTTGTAGAGCTATCACTTATTCATGTTTTGGTGCTGATTGTTATTTACTTGGTTTAACATGGATTAGTTAGTTCTATGGACACTCATGCATGCATCTAGATGGTCAACTTTCTCCCTTTTGCTAGCCCAAAAACTCCAACAAGCAAAAACTTGTTTCCAACACCTTCAACCAAAGTTATTCCAGTGAGTCCACCATATCTACCTATTGGCTTTATGCTATTCCGAGTATGTTTAACATGTTGTTTGTGTTATCTTACCTCTGAATGAAAATGTTTATGTTATTGATTGCAATGGAAAAAATTGGTTATATAGCTCTCACGAACTTGATGCACAATGTTCTTTTATTTGCATAATAAAACTTGACCCATTGTGATTAAGATTATGATGTTTGTGGCTTGATGAATGTTTTGGGTTGGAAGTTAGCCCATATGTGCTGTCACATGGCAAGCTTTCAACACGCTCTTCATCTCATTTAGTTGATATCATGTGCTTTTGTCTATGGATGCTTATCATGTTGAAATAAATGTGGAAATAGAGTGAGTTTAAATGAGTTTGTGTAAATGGTTAGAGAGACGCCTGGGCCGCTAATCTAAGCCATGCATCATTCATGGTGGAAATTTACTTACATACTATGGTGAACCTTCTGTGATACACCTTGCAATAAAAAACTATTCCAAATGGTAAATAAAAAGGGTGTTGAGATTGTTCATTTTGTTTGTTTGTCTTGTCATTTTGATATGGGCTTGTTCCATATCTTGGGACAAGAGGTACCCCAGTTGACGCTCTTGATGATACTATTATGCTTACAATGATATTTAATTGAACTTGCTTTGTTTCCCAAGTTGAGTAACACATGGTGTAAGTACTTGTATTCAAGGGGCATGAGACATTCAACCCATTCTTTATCAAGCACACTACTCATATTTGCTTTCACTTTAACCTTAATCATTCAAGATGCTATGATAGGGGCAATGAGAGCTTGACACCAATGAATACCTTATTGCAATCATTAACTTAAGTAGAAGAGTTTGGAAGTTGGATGAAACTTATGCATGCTTTACCTCTACTCACATATACATCTTTCCAAAGTGTACACCTATCATATTCAGATTTTCATCTACACTCTATGACCATTGTAGGATGTTCTACTTATCATTATGCATACATGTGTTCCATATTACTTGCTACTATGTTACACTTTGTGAACTATCAATGAACATCCTTGTCTTGAATACTTGATATCATGTAATACCCCAGCATTTAGGAGTTATCGGAGGGCAGAATTAGAAATTTGTGTATCTGCATGCATGTATTTGAAAATCCTGAATAAATTTTTCGCAAATTAAAACCCTGGAGTGATCGAAGTTTGATCATTATTATGATTTAAGCTTTAGATCATCTTAGGTAAATTTGATAATTTTTAACATGACCTTTAGGAATTAGCTTGTAGAAAGTATTTGAATTCAAATTAAATATTCAAATAATTGAATTTGTAAAGTAAATTCAAATTCAAACATTTAAGAAACTAAAACAATAATTAAGTAAATGAGTTTATAGATGTTTGAATAATTCAAATCTTTACAATAAATATTACAACTTATTGAATTCTTACAAAGACAAACAAATAACTTTATTGATAAAGTATAATAATACATTGTCATTACAAGTATGTTACAACAAATTGAATTACAAAAAGGAATATTACAATTATTTCTAAAACTATAAAATCTTGTATCTTCTTCTTCATTTGATCTCCAACTTTACAATTGATTTCCTGCAAATCAAAAGAAAGGCAAGAACAAAAGAAAACAAATACAAAGAGGGGATTAGTGTTAATTAAAGCCCTCAGTTTATGGCAGTGTAGTGCACTGCTAAACACATCATTGGGATGCTGTTAATCAAGGTTAGCATCTGTTCTTAAGCATCATTTGCCTCAGCACAACATCATTGGCCTAAATCCACTTGGCAGTCAGAAATAAACCACACACGAAGGATAATATCAAACCAGCCGAAGCTCAGGTTCACAGAACCTGGGAAGCAACTAACCAAGCAGCACAATCACCTGGTGCTACTGTGCTGTCCTCAGCACAGCCATTTCACTCCCAGGAGGGGATAAGAGCAAGGAAGCAGCCGTAGGAGCTAGCAAAATAGAACCACAACACTCACTCAAGCAACCAGTTCGAGTTCATCAACCACAGCCACAGTTCATCACCAAATCACACATCCATCCATTTTTCACGACACAATCCTTGCCAAAAGCAAGAACAAGATGGAATTGAAGCATAAGGCCAAGCTGGAGCATGGAGGGAAGGCCAGGAGCTAGAAGGTAGCAACCTGGAGCTGGAGGAGTAGGCCAGCAAGGAAAGGAGCCAGGAGATTGTTGATCAAGCAAATAGCAAATCCACAAGCAGCACACATATCCAACACCACCACACACCAGAAGGTGAAATCCTTTATTCTTTAGCAAGGATTTGCTAGAATAACTAGGAGGGTGGCTGGATATTTTCCTCAGATAAGCATAGAGCTGCTATGCTAAAATCATCACAGGAAATTAATAATACAAGCAACATCTGTTCTTAATAAATTTGGGCCTCAGCCTATGCATCATAGGCAAGAGCACATAACCGGTACATGTTGCTGGACACAAATCCATTAAGGAAAAGCATCTCAAACACAAATCACATACTAGCCATTTGTTCACCAATAAGAGCACAGGAAAGCATAAACAGATTTCCAGAGCTAAGTTAACTAGCTAGCTTCTGTGTAACTCAAAAGAGGCATCACAGCATGCTTAGCTAAAATTATTTAGCTACAGAAATCTACTTTACATTTGATTTTAACAGAGGCACATCTCTGAACACAAGGTTCAGAGTAGCACACACTTGCTACACTGTTTGGGGCAGACAGGTGGGTATAGCAAAAGACAGCACAAGCACTTGTCACCACAGCAATATCCATTAACCAAATCATCTCCAACATTTTGCACATGGACACTAGAGGATCATCCAGAGAACACCACAGGAGCCACAAGGCAGCACAACACCTGGCAATGGAAAACCTAAAATCACTACATGCTACACATCACAGAGCAGGGCACGAAGGCCAGAGAAGGAGTGAAGAAGAGAGGGTGGGGAGATAGCTTACCAGCGCCTTGGAGCAAACCATGGCGGCATGGTGGGACAGTGCCCACGCGGCCACCATGGCGCAGCCAAGGGAAGATCTTCCCTACCACCACACCATCACCACGGCGACACGGGAATGAACTCCACACCAGCCACGGCGGAGCAGCAAGGGCTGGGAGCACGGCGATGCCGCGCTGCCACCGGAACCCTAGGCTCGGGTACGGGTCGCGCACGGCCGCATCCGGCGAAGAGGAGTAAATCGCCGGGGTGGGATTGGAGAGGACGGCGGGGCGCATCGTTTGCGCCACGGCACGGCGGCGGAGACGGCCGGACCTCGCCGGAATGGTGTGGCGACGGCGTCGGCGGAAAGAGGAACCGCGGGGAGAGAGAAGAGCACGGGGTCAGGTGAGAGAGAGGCGAGAGAGAGGGTGTGGCTCGTCGGGTTGACCACCGATCCGAGCCAAGTTTTGGTCTGGTTCAACCCAGTTTGACCAAGGGCATTTTGGTCATTTCATAAATCAAAAATTAATAAGAAAATAACTCCAGAAATATTTTAAATTGAATAAACTTTGGAAATTCATAACTATTTCATATAAAATCAGAAAAATACAAATAATATACCAAAATGAACAGAAAAATAAATCTATCTATTTGTATAAACCAAACACTTGTTTGACTAATTGAATCACTTTAAAATTGAAACAACAATTTACTTATTAATTTAAATATGGAATTTATTTAAAATGCTATTTTGAATGCATTTGAATTCCATTCAAATTGCTCCACATGTTTAACTACAAATATGGAAATATATTTCCATCATAACATTAGGACCATTTTTAGAATTCCATTTGTGAACATGTTTCACTAATATTCTTAAGTGGTTTTTAAAATGATATTTTCCATAAGGAAAATAATTATTCAAGAACCCTTTAACAATACAAAGATGAATCTATCAACATATAAATTTATCATTTTATTACTTTATAATATATCATGTAGTTCTTAATTCATAAAAGTGAAATTCTTTATTTAATAAAACTTGATCACTATTATTAATACCTTTAATAATTGGATTAATTTTGTGTTATAAATTTCAAGTGTTTAACCCAAAATAATAATTATTTCATAATATAAGTTTACTTGTTGTGTTTCTTCCAAGTGTTAGTATTTAAGTCATATTATTTTATTACTTAAAGAAAAGTTAAACACATAAGTAATTACTTTTAATATTTAATAATATACCATCAATTAAATAAGTACCACTATGGTATGATACCAATAAATATATATATGATTTATTTCTTCAAAAGTTATTCGTTTTGTATTCATGAATAAAATTACTACACCATTTCTTCAATTACTTGAAGTCAAAACATGTTCTTTACAAACATAAAAATGATAATAACCAACCCTAAAACAACCATTTAGTTTTATGACGTTGTTTTACTTCATTATTATGCTTAATATGATATTTTAGGATTAAAGTTTATATTCATCTTTCTTGTGAAGTAAACTTGAAGATAAAACAAATCTAAAAATAATCACCAAACTCAAAACAACCCTTAACCATCGAGAGTCAGATACGGGGTTTAGGGCAATGCATCTCATACTTATGCATAATAGCATATTGCTTCTTCAAACATTAGTCCTTACCGGACCAATGACGTTTTTTCCAGATTTTGGAGTCTTTATTGTAACGAAGACCTTGGCTGCATAATCTTGCAGTCAAAAAGGCAAGTTCACTCTTGCTCATGTCCTACTTGACTATGTTTATCAAAGTAAATGAAAAATACTATGGTTTATCATTGTATGAAAAAGAAAAACCTATTTTCGAATGATGTGAATTGCTATATATATATATTGTTGGCTGGCAGATGGAACAATGGTATGATGTGGTTGGTGGAGGTTCCATTTGCACGGGAAAGTATTACCTAGGATTTAATAACCAATGCCGTCAGTGTTCTTGCGCCGTAAATGAAGCGTTAACCATGAGACTTGGAATGGGACGGGAAAGTCATCTGTGATCTTCTCCCTTTCGCGTGTCAACGGGCAGCCAGAGCCGTACGCTGTAGGTCTTGCGAGACTACATGCACATGGGTGGGACCCCTTAATGCCCACGGACTCTGGTGCCTATGATGGTCTGCAAGGGGATGCCTAGGTATCTACCGTGAGGGGTAGAGCCAGGGGTGATTCTGCTATGCATGAATTGGTCTGCAAGGGGATGCCTAGGTACCTACCGTGAGGGGTAGTGTATCAGGGGTTATTCTGCTATGCATGAATTGGGTGGGCATGCGGGGTTGTTGGAGAAGCACGGCGAATGGCTTGGATCATCGACTGGGCCCCACACCAAAGGAAGTGTGGACGGGAAAGACTCGCCCGGTTGTGCAACAAGGCGTTGATCTCTCATGGGTAAAGTAACGCACCTCTGCAGAGTGTAAAAATGTGACATGTTACTCCCCGTTCCAGGAAGGAACGACGAACGCTGCAGGAAAGGAGGCTCCTCAAGGCCCTAGCACCTGTGAATGGATGACGGGCATAGTTTTCTGAAGATAAAATAAATCTTTTCCTAAAAATGTTTTGCAAAGATATGCATGTTCATCCATGACCTTTTGGTATGGATGGTAGCTAGTGCATAAAACACCTTGTTCCTGTTATATGAACTTGCTGAGTAACGCTCGTGTTGCTCACCCTTTCCTCCGTTGACCCCTGCTTAGATTACTGGAGACAGCAAAGGAAGGACAGGAATCCATAGCAATATTGGTGAGATCTTCGACAAGGAGTCAAATCAACCTGGTGGAGCCTGAAGGAATCAACCTCTACTTTGCCAACGGATGAGTGACGACAACAATGTCTATGGAGAAGACAATGATTATTTGGAATGAGGAGCACAACTCCATACAAAGATATTCCAGATGGATAGATTAGGGCTGTGACAACAACAGTAGTGGATTAGGAGTTAGAAGTAGAGCTGGTATCCAGCTTAGTGCTTCGACTTGAGTCTTTCGGGAGTTTTATTTGCACGAGACCTTCTACTGTTTGTAAAGGAGGTTCTCGAGATTTTGTATTGAATAGTGTTGTAATCCTATAGTGTTACCTTGGACCGATTATGTTTCTGTTGTACTACTCTGAAGGATGTAATATTTACGGATTGGTCCTTCCATGAGTATTATGTCAACGACTTGTACACTACAACATGCAGTGGTGTGTTGGGTCATTACATATCACTTCATAAACTATTTGCATATTGCTACTCCTTTGAAGAATGAATCGTTTGACTATATGTAGCAATTGTAATCATCTTTGATATTCATTGTTAAGTATTAAATTGCAAAGTCCATGTTAGTTTTATCATCTTCATACTCGAGGACGAGCATGGATTAAGCTTGGGGATGTTGATGCATGTAAAATGCATACATCAACTTTGCACTTTAATTGCTTATATTCCAATCATATTTGCATCATATAGGGGTTATATCAATGTTTTATCATGATTTTGGAAATATCTCAATGATTTCCTATTTTTATGGAATTAACCCTGCACAGGCAGAAAACCCCGTTTTCTTATTTTTAATGTTTCAGGGACCCAAACGTCAACGAAATCACCTGGAAATTTACGGGCGTCAATATTTGGAAGGAAGAAGACCTGTGGGCGAAGGAAGCGAACAAGCGGAGGCCCGAGGCCCAAACGGGGGTGGCCCACGTGGCCAGGTACTATGGCCGCATGGGGCCCACCCGTTTGGCCCTCGTGGCTCCGTTGCCGTCGATCTTCGCTCCACCGACATAGTCTTGACCTAAAAACGCCTATAAAAAAGGTCCCCCGACGTTCTCTGGAAGGAGCGCCGCACAAACACAGAAACACCGAAACGGAGATCAGGAGCTGCAGATTGGAGGGGGAAAACTCCGGCGGGGCGCTGCCGGCGTGGTCTCCATCTTCTCCATCGACTTCTCCACCGTCTCCATGATGAAGAGGGAGTAGTCCACCTCTGGACTATGGGTTTGTGGATGTAACTTATGTATCTCTCCTCTCTTGAGCTTCACTAATTAGCACCGTATGAGCTGCTGAACATGATTACGGTCACCGTTGTAATACCTTTGTGGTGGATCTTTATGAGTCAATATATGTTTGAGATTGCAATGTTTGTTTCAGTTATGAGTATAGATGCATATTATGTACCCCGTTCTTGTCTACTTGTTTTGATCAAGCATGTTTATGAGAGCGTGTGTGGGGGAACGTGTGCATTAGTTGGAGTAACGGGGGTGGCTAGTGCAGTGAACGTGAGAGAAAGTTCTGCGATCCACTTTTGTATTTCTACCTTACTTTGTTACCTCACTAGGGATAAACTAAAATACCATGCTACCGGGATGTGGGCGTGACCATTGCCACTACTCCATGACTAGATCTAGCATGTTCTTATTTTCACTTCATGTCATGATACTTAATGCTATACTCTGAGTTATCTTAATTACTGAGGTGTTATGATTTAGTTCGCATCTTGGTGGAGTATAAGAGAGGTTAATAACCAAAAGATTTCTATGTTAGGACGTGATGCCCATATATCTAAGTAACTTGTTATCAAACCCTGTGTTGCAATCTCATATGTTAACTGTGTGTGTTCCATTGTCTGCCACTTTATAAAGAGAGAGTGCATTTGTGAAACCATGAAGCCCAGTCCATTTTTAATCATAAGAAACACCTTTCCAACACCATATACCACTTTTCTATTTTCAGCCATCATTAAATCCGAAAATACAAAAATACTTTTCATCTTGCATACATCATTCAAAAACCCAAAAATATCATTTATCATTGCATCCACCATCATTGCATATTTATTTCTTGTTTGCATTGCATAACTATCCTGATATCATTCTTACACCTTGTGCTTGACAACCACAGGTGAGGTTGAGGACCAAAACATCTAAACTTGTTTTGTAGATAACCAAAAGAAGGATAAGAAGATAAATCTACCACTTCAGATTCCCCGAGAGTTCGATATTAAACCCTCGAGTCACCCCTCGTGGGGAAAACTGTCTTCCACTTACTATACACCCTGTACTTGGAGTCTCAACCTAATCCCGTTTACTTTTCCAGGTATCAAAGCCTTGCTCTTCGGGACCATCACTTGCAAATCCACAAATTACATATTCACTTCACTAAATGCTCATATAATGCACATCTTCTGATTACGAAGCTAAATTACTTATTTATGCCAACATACAAACATAATCAAACATTTGAATTTGCCAAGTATTCGAAATTACCATAGCATTTCTGAAAGTTCCAAATTATTCAACATTTGGATATAACTCGAATACATTTTTCGAATTACAGTTAAGAATTCATGTCAAGATACGAACATATTTAAATACTTCAATTTACTGAATATTTGGATATTCTCTAAACTACATAAAAAAATGTTCAGACAAATTCAACGCTAACTACATACAGCAAAACATAAAGCATAGTTGAACAATTCAAAATAGTCAAAATTTGAATGCAACATATACAAACTTTTCCCATTTGTTAGCACAAATCGAAAAAAATATGCAGTACCACTAACTACATAAAGCATAGTTGAACAATTCAAAATAGTCAAAATTTGAATGCAACACATACAAACTTTCCCCATTTGTTAGCATAAATCGAAAAAATATGCAGTAACACTAACTACATACTTAACTTGAATATTATTTGAAAAAAAAGCACATTTCAACATTTCAGATTGCTAAAATATTTGAGCTACCCCAAAATATATCAACATGCTCAAAAAAAAAAGGTACTTACTAATGCCAAAATACAAACAAAATTAAACAATTCAAACTGCCTAATATTTGTATACATTATAAGTGTACTTTATCGAATTATAGATTAAAAAGTAATAAATGCTCACAAAATACATTTCCTCTAATTATACTATGCAACCGAACAAAAATACCAATTATTATTTGCACTACTTTTGGCATAATTCGATCATATTTCAAAATTACAATTCAACGAATATTTGAAGAAAACCCAAATTAATTCCCTCAAATTATGTATTGAATTTAATAAATGTCCATACAATGTATTTCATTTATTTATAGAATTCAATTAAATTTTCAAAGCAAAATACAAACTTACTATTTCTTCCCAAATTGTTTAATATTCAGAGATAATTTAGCTTAAATCTCTCTAATTATGAGCATAAAAATTAAAAATGATTCATCCACTAAATGTTTGCAAAAAAATGAAAAAACATTCCCTTTGATTATGGATTGAATTTAACGAATTCCCTTACAACGTATCTCCTCAGACTATGAAGTTAAATTAAATATTTCGATATTTATCACAAATTACAAAGATGCTTGGCCACTCCAATTTATAGAATTAAATTAATTCAACGAACACTGTTTGTTTACAATAATGCACATTTTACTATGAATATGCAAACAAACCAAAAAATCCCATCTAAGTGATTTTGTTACTTAATCTTTTCAATTCTAAATCATTCCTTCAATACATTTTAAACACTGCAATACTTTAAAAAAGAATTGTTCGCGAAATATTACAATAACATATCGCCAATAAAAATTTAAAAACTAAAGCGCGTCGTGACGACGCGCAAAATTCCACTAGTATCTTGAGGAAGCTGCCCCCTAGGCCCTAGGGGACGAACTCTGCTTCCCTGAGTCTGACCGGAAACGAGATACAAAATCCCATTGGAATCTTGATCCGTGCGAGTTGCAACTCCAAGGTGCCCCTCCCCCGAACGCGGGTTAAGTTGAGCTGACGGAGGCAGAGCCTCCCCCCCCCTCCTTTCTCCCTCGCTCCCGTGCTGCCCGAGGGCAGCACCGGGGCGCCCCAACCTCGCCGCCCCAGCCCCTCCCGCCTCCGCCCCCCATCGCCGCCGCTGCCGCGGGCCGTCGCCGCGGTGGCGGCGGGCGCCCTCGCCACCACAAAGGTGCAAGAGGGGATGCTCGCCGTGAAGGCGTTCGGCGCTCAGGCGCTTCCCCGCCGCCACGGTCGTGGAGCTCCGGTCGGCGGCGTTCGACGGTCCCTCTCAGTGCCGGAGGTGCCAGGAGGCGGCTACCCGACGGTGCGGTAGCTTCGGCGGTGGGTGCTCCGATTGGAGTCCCGATCTGGCCGTGCGGGCTCAGATCTGGGCCGAGCGGGCCTCGATCTGGGCCGCGCGGGCCGGATCGCGCTTCGGCAATTCCCGCTGGTGCGGAGGCAGGCCAAGGCCAGGACGCGGTCCTGCGGCATGCTGCCGGCGTGTGTGCCGGCGAGATCGGTGTGTGTGGTGTTGTGTGTGTGCGTGTGGTCTCGGCCCTGTGCGGCTGAACCTTCCCCTGCCTCTCCTCGTGTTCGAGCTGTTCCGGCGCTGCCTGCCGACCTTCGCTCGCCGGAGCTCGCAGACGCGTCGTGCTGCCCTTGGAGACCCCCGAACTCGGGTGCTTTGGTTCTCCCTGATCCACGGCTGGATCTGACGGGCGGCCGGGTCGTGAGTCGCTGCGCTCGTTCCGAGCTCGTCGCTGGCGAGCTGCTCGCCAGCGACGTCCCTGAGCCACCTCCCGGCGGTCGGCCCTGCTGGTGCCCGCCCCCATGGTGTCTGCCATGTTGCTGCCAGATCTGAGCTCGGGGCTCGATCTGGGCTGGGCCGGGCCGGCCGACTCAAATTTCCAGATCCTCGGGCGGATCTTCCGGGCGGCCAGCCCTGGGCTCTCGCCACAGCGCAGCGTCGTTGTTGGTGCCCTGGCTTGTGGTGCCCGTGCGCCTGCCGGATCTTGGGGCTTTCGGAGGTTGTAGGCCAGTGGCTGCGACCGGTTCTTCTTCTTCGCGTCCTCGTGACGGCGGCCGGCTGCTGGTTTGGGATGGGACTCGATGAAAATCGTGCAATGGATGTGTCCATTGCCGACGATGACAACACTTCCTAGTGCTGTTTCCCTTGTTGAAGGCATCGTCATGAAGTCCCTCCTTCCCTGGCTTGCTGGATCCCGTCTCTCCGTGCCATATTGCCTCCCGATGTGTTCATCCGGTGTATCTTCTTTTGGCTTGTGAATCACCCTACTTTGGGGTAGTGCTCTGGGACTTTGGCGAAAGCTTTGCAGGAATCCGTCTCCGCCGGCAACGATGACGTCTTTGCACGCCGTGCACCTTCTTGGAGGCGTTGCTGCAAGCCCCCGCCTTTTGGATTCTCAATCCCTGCTAGGTTCCTTCCCTGATGGTGTTTCTCGGTGGTGGCGTTGAAGGTGTGGTGGAGGTCGGTTGGTGTGGACAACTCCGCCGTCGTCTCCGTGCAACTGTAGACAAGGCGCCTGCTAGGGTTTAGCTTGTCTGTTGCTTTGGGGTGTGAGAGTGTTGTGCGTGTGTGTTGTAACATGTAAGCTGTACCCTTGGCCGGTTGTTGGCTTTGTTAATTCAAAGCTGGGCTCGTCTCGGGCCTCCTTTCTAAAAAAAGGTGCCCCCCCCCCGATTCAGATCGTGCAAAATCTTCGGGATAAACCTGCTGGCAAATCTCTCGGTCAAGCGGCTCATTTCTAAACAGCATAATTCTCTCCAGGGCTGTGAGATGGCAAGTGGCTGCACAGATGCTCGTAGGTTGCAACTGCCGCTGGTGCACGTGTGCTAGTCGACTGTTTTACCAAGTGCTGTCAAGCGTGCAGGCACAACGGCTCAAGATTCACATACGCATGTTGCTAGACACCATTTCTCTTCTTTTTTTTTATTTTTTTTTGCTAGAAGATGATTCCCCGATGACACTTACTGATGGAGGGGACCTCGATTGTTTTCTTCTATTTCTTTATGGTTTTTAAATGAAAATATCACGAATCGTACACTGCAAGATGGACTCTGCTATCTATTATTGCCGTGGCGACACGATGCATGTGGGGTGTCTGCCTCGTATTTTGGCAAAAAGCCTGGCGCCAAAATTATCATCACTAAGAAGTTTGCACTAGTTTAAGCAGAGCTGCCTAATCATGTACTGAAACAAGTACAACCGGAACTTATATTGATAGTCAAGGTTAAGACTAGAGGCACATGGAATTCCTAGGCAATGATTATAAACGCGAAAATTTCTTTTGGCTACCGAGATCTAGTGATCCCTGTCTTTTATAAAATCGGAGATCATATTTACAAGTTTAAAAAAATGAAAATAAATTGCTAGATGTAGTAGATGATGTATCCTACAAGCATGCATAATCACAATGGTAAATTATTTTAACTCTAGACTATACAAAAATGACAAATCTTATGAATTTTATCGTATAGAAAAAATGCATTGTTCACTACACACGGATCAATACTTTTTTCATTTCTGTGCATCTCACAATACAAAATATTTAAAAACGATATTTAGCACGTTCATAGGATACATCACTTAGTACATCTAGATATTTTTTTTCATATTTCGTGGAAACATGTAAATATGATTTTCAAACTATTAAAATTAAAGGGAGCACTGGAACTCATAAGTCAAAAGTTTCTTCTCACATATAATACTTACAGCGCACTTTTGGTGCAAAAAAGCAGAGCTTTCGATCGATTTATATTTGCTTTAGACTACCATAGAAACATGCAGATTTGCTACACGGAAAACCCAAAGTAAGCAAATGAGAATCTCGGTGATATGTATTCTAGCTACCAGAGAGAGGACGAAGCAGCTTAGTCGCTGGATGCGAGGTTGGAGGGCTTTCGGGTTCACTGTGATAGGTCCACCGATTTTCACAAGAGAAGAAAAGCAATGACCATGAATATAAGGATTTAAGATTGCAGATGTGGCAACTGAGGAGAAAATGACGAAGTCTCGGCATAGGAGGAGGGGTTATGGTTATAGTCATAGAAGAGAAATACGGATTTGTATTGATGTATGTGATCCAATAGGTACTGATTCTGAGAAACCTAGCTAACAGAAAAAAATGCTCAGTGGCTCTAGAATGAGAAGTTGTAAATCACCTCTAGTTTATTATCGAACTAATTATTAAAACATATTTTTTACCATCTGTTCTAAGGCCATTTCCTAACCGTAGGAAAAATAAATTGGTACTACAATAAATAGGGACACCCAAGAATTTGGGGAGATATTTTATCCCCTACACTCCGAGAGTATACTGTAATATCATACAAAAGAATAGAAGTGTCAAATACTCCCTTTTTATACATAATACATACATGTTTGTGTATTTCACATGTATGTAAAGTATCATGAAAATGGAACATTTTTGCGCCTTGGACAAAAAAGCAGAGTTCAAACGTTTACATTATAAGGCATGCGATAATGTCGAATCACACTTTGTTCAGCAAATGCTAAAAATGGAAGGCTTTTCGCCAAGTGGTGTAAGTGGATTGAAAGCTTTGTTTCTGGAGATATTGTGACCATTAAGGGCAATAATAATATTGTGCGTTATTTTCCGACAAAGAAAGTTTTGATACAAGGTGGCTCACTTTATCACATTCATCTTATTATTGTGGTTGATATGCTTCCTACCTTGTTGAGCAGGCTAAGACTCAAATCAAAGAAAATGGTTTTTCCATTCTACAATATGCCAACCGTACAATCATTTTAATGGATTGTGACTTAGGGAAAGCTAAAAGTTCAAATTAGGGTTATGAGTTTTGGGCAACTTTTTTGGCTGGAGATTAATAGTCATAAAAGTGAATTATTCTGCTTTGCTGCGGCTGTAGAGTTTGAAGAGGCTCTCTTGGTTTGACATAAACATGCATATAAGTTAAAAATGTTCTGCTTTGATGAGGCTGTGGAGTTTGAAGAGCAATGTAGCAAGATATGGGTGTCATCGGGGCTAGTTCTCTATCAGTTACTTTGAAAGTTTGGCCCATTATCGCAAGCTGCATAATTCCGAATGGAAACAAGTGGCCGGAATATTAGAAAGGCGGCTCAGTTGTTAAAATGGATTGTACCTATCCTCTTGTGGAAGTCTTCTCCTTATCAAGTCCCAAAAGGGGGTGTTAAAAGCATGATTACTTTAAATCCAATTTATTCTGGAAAAAACCCCGTGAAAAAGAAACAAATCTCATTTGACCAAATGGAGTGTCATTTATCGACCAAACGATCAAGGTGATTTAGGATTTCAAGATATTGAAGTAAGAAACATCTTAATTGATTATCTTAACTTCTTGGTCAGGATAGAGTGTGGTTAGAAGTGCTTCACAATAAAAATATATGTTCGAAAGAAATCTGACATGTCCAATGGAACACTGGGGACTCTCACTTCGCAGCCAGTCTTACGAAGGTGAAACAGTTTGCACCATTTTTCATAAATGATGGATCACATGTTAAGTATGGAAAGATACATGATTGGGGAAAGTCTCACTAAAGGAACTATATCTGTGGTTGTTCATAATTGTTAGACATAAATATTCTACAATGCTCGAGGCCCTAGATGTCTTTCCTCCAAATCTATACTTTCCGGAATGCTTCGTTGGGTCAATTAGAGTTTGTGTCAGCTTTGGCAAAGGTACCAATGAGTTTAGATAGAATCTTCACAAAAACAGGAAATTCTCTATAAATTCATTATACTTTTCCTGTGTTTTTTATGTGTTCCATCCAGATGGCCATTTACTACAGTTTTTCTCTGTTTTGTAATCCTGTGTTTTGCAACTGCAATCTTACCAAATTCCTTTGTTTTCAAATTCCTCTGTTTTCTAATCCTGTGATCCAAAGAAGCCCTTACTGAAGATCAATGGCTTCCTCTTGTTTCTTTCTTAGAGAGGTGTGATTCCAATAAAAGATAATCTTGCTAGGCGCAATTCACAAGATAGTTTTTTGTTCGAAACGGAGGCAATTTTTTGCCTCGTCTCATTAATTAAGAAGAAGTCTTTGACAAACAAGTCTTGGAACCACCAAGCAAAGTGGTTCCCGGAAAATAAAGCCTACTCTCATGGCATTATACAGCTCAAGCGCTTAGCACCCGCGATAACCTAAAGACGAGCTCCTCTCCAATTTTAGTTACAACAACATGAGGCATCGAGGCGGTGTTTCGGAAGACCCTCGTATTCCTTTCGCTCCAAATCTGCCAAACCGTAAGCATGACGGAGATTCCTATGGCCATTGGAGAGGCAAAGATATTCCCACCATTCCTTAACCATGCCGAAGATAGAACAATCTTCCAAAACCAAGTCGAGTATCCCAACCATGCCTTTACGGCCACCCAAATTCTCAACAAGTAGAATTCACAAGATAGTAGAAAGCGTGATTTTTCGCCGTCACGATAATCGATCAAACATCTACTAGCTTAGATCCGAAAAAAGTGGCGCTAGTATAGTTAGGAGATTGGAGTATCTGCTTTTTTTTTAGCAAATATCATATATATTAAACCAGCAAATTGTACATGATTACATCGATTACAAAAACAATACTAAAAGAGACGAGCTAATCTTTGAGATCATCAAGCCCTTTCTTCTTCCATGAAACAATCTTGTACTTTTCTGAAGGCAGCCGTAGAACAACGACGAATACACCAAACCACAGACCTGTGAATACCAACAAAGGTTCTCCCCTTTTAATTTTGAGCCGCAATGCCAAGGCTTTGTGCACGCACGCAGCCATTAAATTAATCAAGCAACATCAGTAAGAGCACCACCACTGATATTTTAGGGAAAAATAACCGAACAACTTTGTCGACGTCGTTGGGAGCCGAGAGAACGAATCACCATTGCCGAAGACGTAGTAGCCGGACAAATATTGCGAGGACAATCCTCCTCGCGGCAACCATGAGAAACAATCCAAGATTGATCTGGCGAAGTAAGATCTAAATAATCATACCTAGACAAACTTAATCTTGCAAAACCACCATTGACGTCGAGAAGGAGATCTCGCCGTCGAACAAAGATCGAAAGATTGCTTATTGTAGAAGATGTCATCTCCATTGATGAAGACGACAACAACCAAAACCCTAAATTGAAACACTATTTTTATTAAAAACTCCACTCATAGATCGGATTCCCCACCCCTCCCGACTCCGGCAAGGCCAACCGGAATAGGGGGAACCAATCTATGGTGGAGAAGAAGAAGTGGCGGCGCCTAGTTCTAAGCGGCGGCGGCGGAAAAAGGAGACCTAGCGACTCATGTATGCACGCGAACCGTTTAGTTGATTGGAGTATCTGCTTAGTGCAAAATTGGTTGAAAGATGTGGTCTCTTTCTTATACCAACACTTTTTTATCAAAAAAATGTTTACCTCTCATAGCCTGGTGGGGCCGCAACCTTGTGGTTGGCCTTGCGGTCGTTGTCGTCGCGGTCAAGCCGAGAGAGTTGTGTGTCCCACGTCGACCAATCCGCCATCAAACAAACCACGGCACTCCGCCATTGCCCATGACGAATAAACAAGTCGAACAACTCCATCATCGCTGGCTTGCTCCTACACGGCGCGCGGTATCGCCCGACCCGTGGGCCGTCCCGACCGCGCACGGCGCTCCGGTTTTCGGATGGCCTTGCCGTGCCTGTTCCCACGCAGCGCACCATATGTCCATATATACCCAGCATTTTCCCTCCGCTTCACCCAACTCGCTCCCGTCTTCCTCCCTCTCCCTGTACCAAAATCAGCAAACGGACTACGAAGCTTAAGCTCGCCTTGCGTCAGAGCCACCTACAAGCACCATGGCAGCATCGGCAGCCTGCTCCTTCTTCTTCGACGCCGAGCCACTCGGCGAGGTCGGCATGCCCGCGCTGGACGCGTGCGCGCTCTGCACCAAGCCGCTGGCGCGCGACAGCGACATCTTCATGTACAGAGGGGACACCCCCTTCTGCAGCGAAGAGTGCCGCGACGAGCAGATGCATCTCGACGCCGTCTGCGCCAGGCAGGCTGCCCGGCGGCTGCAGCGGTACGCTGCCGGAACATCGGCGCGCCGTGGGCACCAAGAGTCCAGGAAGGTGTCTGTCGCGAGCTGACCAGCAAGCGAGGCTAACAAAAGGTTTTGTTCGTAGCGTCAACGAGATCTGAAATTCTGAAGAGCCAACGTTTTTCGGATGATGATTTATCTCCGGCGCTTTAGCGCTCTAGATCGATCAGACCCGGCACGTCGCCGCCTGCGCGCGGCAGGCCAGCTTGCATCAGGTGGTGCCCGGCGAGGCACGAAGCAACGGAGCCCGCGGCTTGCTAGATGTATGCAGCCATTCAAAGTTGAGAGCTCCTTAAGCAAGGCTGATTGAAGCAGCGAGTAACACCTAATCTCCATGGGTTTAGCTTCAGTTTAGACTATCCGACCGATTCTGTCAGGCCATGTTTGTATATCTGTGAATTTGGCTGTGCCAGCTGATGTTCCAATGAAACCACTCCTACTTTACCATTCCTTGCTCGTTTCTTTTCATGAATTACAAACACCCTATGATTCCAAGCGTGTGAAACTGAACACACAAGAATCCAGAGCTGACGAAATCAAAATATCACGCTCCAATGTCTGACTCGTTGAACATCTCCCATTTTAAAATTTCTGTACATAGTACTACTACTCATCGCCGAGTCAGAGCCAGCCGCAGCAGACGTTGCACCTTGGCCGGATGATGTGGACATCGCACAACCGTGTGCCTCATCACTACCACGTAGGCCGCGACAGTGACTCACTGCATATGCAGCAGCCAGGAGCACATACCGTGCATGGGCTATATCATGGGAGAACGTATCCTGTGAAACGGGAGAATCTGTGCACCCGGTGCATCTGTCTCCGATTTAGCACCAAAAAAGCTTTCAAAAAATCTGAAAATAATTTTGGAGATTAACATAACATAAATATGAATCGTCGCAAAAATTCAAGTCTAAATATGAAACACAACATCAACACTGAAAATGACAAATTTGTTATCAATACTGAAAATGGGCCAAATTTAGAGCCCAACTACATTTTGGTACTATTCATTGTAAGATTTGTCTATTTTATTTTATGACATGTGTTATGAATTTTGATTTGAAATTTTGTGACATGTTAGATATGGATAGTACCAATGTCCAAACTTTTTTGCAGATTTTTTGAAAATATTTGAGGTGGTCAAGTAAAGTCGGGTGCACCGGGTGCATAGATTCTCCCGTTTCACAGGATACGTTGTCCATGTCATGGAGTGGAGTTCCAAGCCAAATCACCGTACATGCAATTAACTATAGTGATGCACCAGGTAATCTATTACCGCCGCCGATGGTTACTGCTTCTCTCCCGTCGAAAACATATGTTAGCGCTGAATCAAGAATTCAGCTCACTCGAACTCACAGAGAGATGAACAGAGTGGTTTTGCGCTGCGTGCAATTGCCGCTTTTTCTGTTTTTCTAGTCCTCTTATTTGTAGTCTGTTACAACTTAACAAACGATCATAAAAATGTGGCCATGACCGAGCACTCTGAACGTGCCATCCCACTGCGCAACTATCACTAGCTACTACCAAGTCTCACTCGAGAACAGGATCTGCGAGTTGACTGTTTATTCAGCTAAACTGAAACCGAAAACTAACACTGCTAACTGTAGAATATCCGACAACGACAACGCCTAGATATGCTACAGTAACCGTGTCGACTGAAACTGTCTGTCAGGCTTACAGTCCAACAACGTAGGTCTCGCTGACGAACGATTACGTGCAATTCTTCAGTGTGAAGGCACATTATAAGCGCGGATCTTGAGGAACTCAGCCTCCCAGGACGAACTCTGCCTGACTGAGCCTGACCGGAGACTGCCGATGGAATCTTGAGCCGTCCAAATGATGAAACTGCGAGGTGCTTCCCCCTTGATACAAAACGTGCAGAGTCTACCGACTAAATTAGGACAGCATGGCGGCAAGCTCTCGGCTAAACAGCTCATTGCGTGCGTTCTCAACAGCATTGTTCTCTCTTGAGAGTTCAGGCTGCACCGGCCGCTCGTAGGTTGCAGCCACTGGTGCAAGTGGAGAGTAGACAAGAAATCTGCACGTGTGCGAGACGACTTTTCGAGGAGTGCATGCACCACAACGCAAGCTCATTGTTAATATTCACCGGGGAGATGATTCCCGGATGACACTAGCTTTACTATAATGGTGGAACCTCGACTTATTTTTCTCTATTCATCCATTCTGATTCTTGAATTAAAAATATCACGAACCGTACACTGCAAGATAGGCAGTGCTGTCTATTATTGCCGTGCAAAACCACGCATGTGGGGTGCGTCCCTCGTATGTTGGCCAAAAGGCTGGCGCCGAAATTATTAGCACTATGACGTTAGTTTAAGCAAAGCTTCTTAATCAAGTACAGCCGGAATAGATACCCAAAATTCCGATTAGGGACACATAGGAACTTATGCAATGATTATAAAGACTAAAGGGAAATACCTACTCCGCACTTTTTTTGCTACAAAAGGCGGAGCTTCCGGTCGATTTTTATATGGTATGGGCCACTATAGGAACACGGACATCGGAAAGTCATTCTAGCTTTCGAAATCTAGTTCTCTCTATATTAAAAAACGAAAATGTAAAATCATATTTACATGTTTAAAAAATATCTGATTTTTTTTAGAAGTGGTCAATGATGAATCCTACATGTATATAAAATCAAAATGGAAATTCTTTATATTATGGGTACAAAAAAGAGAGAAAATCTTGTATATTTTGAAAATTGAAAGTGTGTACACTTATATCTACATATTTTCCTTAATGTAGTTATGAGTACGAACTATCTCAAATTAATATTTTACACGTTTGTGGGATATACCATTGACAACATGTAGGCTTATTTTTTCTGATTTTCAAAAACTTGTAAATATTACTATTGAACAAATTTAAATGTAGAAATCATCTGGAGCTTTGGAGCCAGAATCCACTAAACATTGGACATTTACTACTACATAGACAACTTGAAGTATGCAAATAATGGCCAAAAACGGTTTTGTTGGCATGATTCAAAAATACCATAATGAAAAGAAAATTCGATTAGAAAGCCATGACATGTTAACTCATCTAGGAACTAAAAACACAAGAATTTGCAATTTGTATCAGAGACAAAACACATATATTTTCTAAGAGATTGTGTGTATGTCATAGAAACAAAGAAAAATCATGAGGTTAAACTTAAAGAGAATTTGTTTCATATAATTGTATGCAAAGTAAACCATATGGAAAAAATCTATGGGTCCAGATCCTAAAATCCAAACAATCGCCATTGGGAAAATTCCTAAAAATTGGAATTATCCAAAGCTCTTGTAAAATTCCTGTGAGCACAAGCTCCGAGTGTAAACAGGAAAATCACGGACAAGATTAGAATTATGAAATTTTTTTTTTCATAGTACGTATGTTTGTGTGTTACGTGCCTAAGTAAAGTTGGCATATACCATATGGAACATTTTTGTGCCTTGCACAAAATAAGTAGAGTTCAAACGTCTATATTCTGCATAGGACGCATATTTATTTATTTTCCGTGAAAATTAATAAGCATACAAAAACACAATGAATGCAAATTGTTCCAAGAATTTAATTCAATAAAAAATTCCATTTTTCACCGAAACGACGTTCGCCCGGAATTTCAATCTAAATTTACTATTTTCACCAAAAATATGTTCTCCCGGGTTCAATTCGGAAACCCCATATAGGAGCGACGTATCTGTTTTCTACCCGAATAAAAAATAATCATCCAGGACTAGCCTTAGTAGCATATTTTTTATTTTTATATGAGAAGTGTTCCTTTATGAGAAATCTAAAAATTCGTTCCCGACGGGGATCGAACTCGGATGTTGAGCACCCCACCCACTGCCACTGGCCTCTACCCCGTTCTCTTTTCTACCCCGAATCATTAGTCCACGTCGCAGACATAACACGGTTGCCGTCGTTTTCGTCGCGGTGGATCCGAGAGAGTTGCGTGTCCCACGTCCAGCATCAAGCAAACCACTGCACTCCACATGGCCCATGACGAATAAACAAAGTCGAACCTGTCCCATCTTCCATGGCTTTGCCCCGTCCGGCGCGCGGTATCGCCCAACCCGTGGGCCGTCTCCTCCACCGGTCCACAGTTTCCCGACGCCCTCGCCGTGTCCCTCCCCACGCACCATATATACCCAGCCCTTCCCCTTCGCCGAACTCAACTCAACTCGCTCGCTAGCTCCTTCTTCCTCCCACACCAAAACCAGCAGACGCCCTACGTTAACGTACGTAGCTCGCCTTGCTCGAAAGTCACCTCACCTACACAAACCATGGCGGCATCAGTGGCCTGCTCCTTCTTCTTCGACGCCGAGCCGCTGGGCGAGGCCTCCATGCCGGCGCTGGACGCGTGCGCGCTCTGCGCGAAGCCCCTGGCGCGCGACAGCGACATCTTCATGTACAGAGGGGACACCCCCTTCTGCAGCGAGGAATGCCGCGACGAGCAGATGCAGCTCGACGCCGTCCGCGCCAGGCAGGCCGCCCGGCGGCTGCGACAGTACGCTTCCGGGACGGAGGCGCCGAGCGGGCACCAAGAGTCCAGGAAGGTGTCCGTCGTCAGCTGACCGGCAAAGTCTTTGCGCGGCAGGGTAGAACTTAGCTTGAACCACCGATCTGACGAGATGATGATCGTTGATCTCGCGTGAGCCGGCCGGAGAAGGATCTCAGAAAGTTCATGTGCTGAGGCTCTGGCCATCTGGGTCGCCCACTGGACGCGTCCTTCTCTTGGCTCTGCCTGGCTCCTTTTCGCCTCTCTGTGTGTGCTTGTTTGAGGCACTGAGCCGCGACCATATGTAAATTGAAACATTTGGAAAGCTTCATGTTGATACAATTTTTGCGAAAGATCATGACTTGTCTCGAGCTTTATGTTTCCTGGTCGCCGTTTGATCTGTTGAATTGTTGATCATATATAGCTTAACCTAAAGTGATTCTAGGCGTTGTACCCGGAAAACTTTGCCAAACAAACTAGCATACAGAGAATGGTTCAGAGAGAGCTTGACCGAGTGTACGCCGCTTCGTCATGAATCAAACAGCCGTGCGTGCCAAGTAGATGGACAGGGCATGGACTTGCAAAAGATCTCAAGAAGTTCACAACTTGAGTTCTGCTGCTACTCCCACCGTCGCATATTACTTGACACAAAAATGATGTATCTAGATTTATTTTATTGCTACATACATTCATTTTGAAGTCAAGTACTGTAATACTATGTAACAGAGGAAGTACATGCGGTCCCTAACCCTAGCCGCCGGAGCTGCTGCTCAAGGCGATTAGGAGGTGACGCTCTTGTTCCACCAAACTCCACCGGCGGAAGAGCTGAGCCCCTCTCCTTCCGCTTGCCGCTCCGGCGGCAGGAGGGAGGGGGACCCCCGTTTTTTTGCATGGTAGTTAGGGTTAGTAAGGTTTTGGCATGGTGCGTCGTTGAGGTGGTGGGAGCGGCGCCCGAGCAAATAAATCTGCCTCAACTCTACTCCCACACCGACGTTGTCCTTTATGGCGGCGCCTCGGAGTTGGTGGCACTGTGTGCTTACCGATCTTTCAGATCGACGGCTGTAAGGTTCATGGATGGTGTCGGCGAGGCGGCGGCGGCGACTCCATCAGAGGGGTTTTTCCTCTTGTTCTGTCCCCGTTGCTGCGGCGTTGTCTCCGACGCCATGGTGGAGCAGAGAGGATTCGTCCAGGAGTACGTGCAGACAGTAGTCTGCACTGGTGACAGCTCGAAGATGGTGCACCTTGTGCTGGGTTCGTGGTTGGAGACTGACGGTTCTGGTTCCCTACTCCAACGTCGTCGTGCGGGGGTGCCAGTGCTGAAGTTCGATGGCTGCTGGGTTCGTGGTTGGAGACTGACGGTTCTGGTTCCCTACTCCAACGTCGTCGTGCGGGGGTGCCAGTGCTGAAGTTCGATGGCGTGTCCGAGGTCGTGCTGCCCCGGTCTGATTCTTTCAACGACAATAGTTTGTCCTATGGCAAACTACTTTGGAGGTCCCAAAAGCTGATGATCAGCGATGGAGCCGCGTCGAGCTCGGGTGAAGAGGTGATTTGTCTATTTTTTTTCTTTGGTCAAGCGTTCGGATTAATTCGTTGTTTTGTTGATGAGATCATTTTATAACGATTTGCCTTCGTCTCCGGTATGTGCATGATTGCGATTTGACTCCATTTTATGAATTTATCTTTTCTCTGACGACCAATTCCTCAGCAGTAAACGCATAGTTCGGAAACAAACTAGTGTAATTTCTCATCGCACTGTTGTGACTGTGATCCTGGAGACGCGTCACGTCCTGGTTGGATCGGACGGATGCATGCGCCCGGCATGTGTCAGACCACCGGCCGGTGCTGGACGGCCACCGTCCGTCCATCCACGCCCACGCGCGCATTACTCGGCCGCTCCGCTGCCAGCACCACCCGTGTCGCCGGCCGGACACGCACGTCGAGTTAACCGCATGCCGCCAAGCAAACTCTGCATGGCCAAGGCCCGCCCGGGCGAGAGTCTCATTCTTTTTCGCCCAGCTGTGCGTGTCGTCACAAGCGCCATCGATCGTTGTACGGACCTCCCTTAAGCATTTGTTTACTACTAGAGCTAGCCAGTAACCCTGCAACAAAGCGACGGTGCTTCAGCGTGAAGTTTAATTCGTTTATAAAAATCGGCCGGCCGGGGCGCAAATCTCAGCGAAGCAAAGCTTGCTTCCCGGAAAGAGGCCTAGCTCGCCGGCGATCGATGCCAGATGCCATTGGCTCCCGGATTCTCTATACTCCAAGTGGACGGACGACGCTGCTCACGAGGGCGGCTAACCCAATTATCATTGGACCCAAAAGGTTCTCGAGCGGTGCGAGGTGCAGGTGCGTCTCCCCCAAGCCAAGACGCACGCAGGGCATCCACGCCCTCCGGCCAAGCTTCGTAAAGCACAAGCTCGTGTCCATCATACGTGCTCGGTTAGGTCATGGAGTAACAGGGAATCTGATATCACGGTTCCCAATGAGGTACGAGCTAGCCCCCGCCATGATTCCCGTCCACGGAAAAGAGAAAAGCTACAGTACCGTATTCCTGGTCTATGGAGGAATGGTATGGCGACTTGTGTAATGTATGCCTAACCAAACCATGTGGCGCGTGTTGCCATCTCATACGTGGGCGGAAAGCGCCTATGCATGATTAGTGTCCGTCAGTAGGAGCATGCTTGGCAGTGTTGCTTTAGTTAGTTTAACCATAAAGAGCTTAATTAGATCAGAGGCTGCCCTGCCTACCAGTGAAGGTACATTCGAGCTAGCACATGATGACTCCATCCGGGTACGGCGAATGCTGGGAAAGCGGCGGCATCGCAGCGAGGGCAGGTGTGTAAAAAAAAAAACAGGTTCATTGGTGTGCAAGCAAAGAAACGAATTCGTGGTACAGGTTTTACTGTATTATACTTCGACTTGGTTGCTAAGCCGGCCGGCCAGTACACGTGTGACGGTTGGGATCTAGGAGAGACATCCATGATCATGCATGTGCACGCATATATAGGTCCTGGTCAGCCATGACACGTACAGGTGCTGAGATGCACAAGCTCGTGTCCAGCCTCGGCTAAGTCGCTCGACACAATTAATGTGCTTACGGCGCTAACAGCTGTTATTTGTTTGCTTCGTGTCATCATACACGTGCGTACGGCGAAATGTCAATGGCACCAGACTTGTGGGCCTAGCAATATGGTCACGGTGTCAGTCGAACAACAATCTGCTCGTTAGTTTCTTCGCCTTGCCCACTAGCCACCGCACGCGCCCATGGTTTCCATTCCATGGAGCTGTAATTCCAACATTAATTATTTGGGACTTCTATATGCAGTCTCGTCGTCTAAACAACTGAAACGTGGAGCACAGTAGTACTTTTCCATTGTCAATGCTAAGTTGGTACTAACAGCCACAAAAACTTAGTCTGGTAACATCGACTACGTGAGGTAACAGCAAACGGAATTCCATCATGTTCCTGTTGGCCGGTGGTTGAGATTTGAGACAATGAATCCCCGGTGTCAGGAAGAATTCTTCCGAGAGTTGTTAACACGAAAATTCTAGAGAACGCCGGGGTATATAGACGACTTTCGTTGTTTCTTCTAGAGGCTAACGAAAACTGGGATCACCCATTCCCAATTGTTCTTAATTCCTACATGAATCTTTATTGGAGACACAGTTGGATTCCCTTCTGTACTTCATTTTTGCGTGTAAGATAAGAGTTAGAGGAGATATACTTAATTACGGCCCATTTCCGTATGCTACGTCGTGTCACATTTCTGTGACTGGTATTCGTACGAAAGGTTCTTATTCTCTTCTATTCCTCTGGAGAGAATACACTAGGGTTGCTTTCTGCCCAACTTAAGAATCTTTTGTAGTCATGCGTGACTCAGCCAAGCCTGCATTTTTCGCTAATTTTTTTTAAATAATACACGAAAATTATTTAATTCTGGAAATATTACGCAAAATTTATTTTTTCAAAAATATTATCCAGTCGGTCTTGGCGAAGCCGACAGGTGCCTGTCGTCCTTGGCGAAACCGACAGGTGCCTTGTCGTCCTTGGCGAAGCCGACTAGTGCCTTGTCGTCTTTGGGGAAGACGACTAGTGGCGTGCAGTGACAAAAACACGCCACTGGTAATATTTACTAGTGGCGTGCAGTAGCATATACGCGCCACTGATAATACATACACGCCACTGGTACGCCACCAAGGACTACAGGCACCTACTCGGCTTCGCCAACAACGACAGGCACCTGTCGGCTTCGGCAACGCCGACTGGATTCTATTTTTGAAAAAAATAAATTTTGCGTAATATTTCCAGAATTAAATAATTTTCGTGTATTATTTAAAAAAAATTAGCGCATTTTTCTGTGTTCCTTTCTAGTACTTATTCTTCTTCCTTGGAGAGGAATCTAGTGAACAGCAATCGAATAATCAATTCGGTTTCTGTCGAATAATCAGGGGAAATTAATTCTTTCATCTGACCGGGCTAAGTCAAGCGGGACTGTATGCAGAGAGCATTTGTTTCTATCAAATCATTGTGTGCAATATTTGACCAAGGGAAGCAGCCACTTTCAACGTCTTTGGACCAGTGATCTGATGATCTCTGATATTTTTCACCGAGCGAAGACAAAATCGTACCAAGTGTAGTTCACAGAGACTATGTCAAAGTACCAAGTGTACATGGACATAATCACATAAGCATATTTAGTCCGACCAAAGTACCAAGTGTACTATGAACGACTATGTCAAAGAAATTTTACAAGATACTAACACGGAATAAGCAAGCAGCTTCAACGCTGTTAAATTTTTAGTATTCAAGTCAAGCAGACAAGAGAAGCAGGGGCCACGGGGTTATGTCTTACGTGATGCCAAGAATTGCCAGCCGTCGATGCACGAATGAGCAGAAAACTCCACAGTGTCGACACTCTGCATTTGGCACATCGGAACGACGCTTTTCTCTGTGGCGAACGTGAATCTCTGGACTCGTGACAGCACCGGCAATATTGAACAATGCAAACAGGAAAAGTGAAGAAAAAAACGCCACCATACTGCGTGTTGAGCCCACTGGTGCTTCGTCGCGGCTGAAAACGACGGCGTGAATGGCGACAAGATACGTATCCGTCAAGCTCGGCGATGAATATGATACCACCACCCATGTCCCTTTCGTCGAGTACCAAAACATATTACCGGAGCTGAAAAAGTCAGTAGTACTTGCTATAATAAAGTACAGGCATTTTTATTGTACTTTCTAAAGAAAAATGAGCGATTTTATTAGTATTTGATGAGTGGAGTGAGCTAGCAAGAGAAAATTGACCAAGCAATCGATACTGCTAGTTTAAATCGAATAATTGAGATCATTAACAAAAGAGACGAAAATGGAGTACTTGCTATAATAAAGTACTGACATTTTTTGTTGTACTTTGACGAAATAGGCCGTAGCCCCACTTTATAAATAAAGCATCAACGGCCGAACCGATACAACGTGATGATGGAAACCTCTTACAAAGCATATCAAAGAATAAGGAGCGATTTTTGTTGTAGTGGCATTTTTGTTGTACTTTCTAAAGAATAAGGAGCGATTTTATTACTCCGTAGTGTTTGATGAGTGGAGTGAGCTAGAAAGAGAAAATTGACCAAGCAATCGATGCTGCTAATTTTAGTCGAATAATTGAGATCATTAACGTGGGAACCTACCGCCACTTGTTATTATAGGTGCTTTGATGACTTGGAGCTGCCCCGGAGTTCGAACTTTTAATGGGAGTAATTGTGCTTCCGGTTCCTATAATGTTCGTGGGGGTTGATTGTGAGTGGTTCTTTTTCAATTAGTGAGTTAGACCATCTCCAACTAGAGTAGGCAAATTTCACCCCCTCGCTGTTCGAGGACACGTCCGGACAACCCCAAAATTTGTCCTTCTCCAACCATCACCCTCAAACCCCACGCACAAAACCATACAACCGATGCACGTAAATCATCAGCCAAACATATGGATAGACAAACATAGTTCGACGGATATGGATTTAAACATAGTTTAGACGGACAACCAAACATAAACTGACGGACATAGTTCAGTTAAAGTATACACATGACCAGGGCATCAAAAGACTAGAAATGGATCGGAGCTCACTCCGGCACCCTGTCCTTCCCTTTGGCATCTCCAGCGGGACGGTAGAGACGCTCGAAGACGGAATACAGATCGGAGGAGGCGGAGGAGCCGGAGGCACCGTCATCGTTGGAGTGGCGCTGAGTAGCGAGGATCCGGATGGTGCGGGCCTGCTCGTTGGCGAGGCGGGACGCAGCGTCATTCTTTGTCGCCTCGTTCTTACACGCGGCGATGGTGGCCTCCAACGCCACGGCGGCGATGGCAGATGTCCGTCTCCGCGGAGGTCACGGGCTTGTTTAGGACCTCCCCAGGAGGGGTGGGGGTGGGGAGGGGGGGGGGGGGGGGGGGTCGGTTCGCGACCATCTTCAAATGCTCGTGCCTTTGCACCACGGGTCCGTATACCGGAGGCGCCAATATGCCCACGTCGCGGACTCCGGTGTCCCTTGGAGTATATTATCAAAATCTTACTATACAAAAAATACCTTAATTAACACCAGCCAGCTAAAATTCCTGGGTGTATAATCCACTACAAAAACATTATGAATTTTTAGGTTGTTCTGCGCTATGCGGAGTTATCGTTGAGTATACGATGTTGGTTCATGCTTAGAAGTATAGAAGTATCCCAGGGTAATGATCAATATCCCAACGTATATCACACATACTAGATGATTTGACATCTTCTCTAAAATTTGACCTCATTTGAGCAAAAGCAAGATATTATAAATAAAACCTTGACCTATGATTTTTTTTCACAAAGAACATATGCTTTTTGATTTAATAACAGAAAACATATAAAATGGACAAAATCAAACAAACTTGGATAAAATGTATGACATAACTAGACATCAATACTCTGCGAATTCTCTGACCTTCTTTACAAGATACATAACTAGACATCAATACTCGTCTATTGTTTAGAATGGTCTATTTGTATGTCGCTCTCTTTTACCTCATTGTCCTCATCTTCACATCTGTTCCAACTATATTTTGACCCGGAGCGAGTTTTAAATATAATTATACTAAACTTCTATACCTTTGTTTTACCATAGGATGATTTTTATAATATAAGTTGTACACTTTTTAGTTACCATTGTTAACCATACAATAATGTCTCTCATATGTATTATTGTTTTTTACTTCGTATAGTTGCAACAGATAGTATTGAAAACATATGTGAGCCGCGCAAAAAGTTTTTCCCGTTCCAAGATATTGCCCTTAACAAGATGCACAACTAGCTTAAATGTGAAAAATCAAAAATACAAACCACCCGAATGGTTTTTAGAAAAATGAATTCTATAATTTATATGCATATTACTATGTGAATGTTCTTCTCTATTTCCAATAATTTTAAATATATCAAAGAGATTACAATGCATTGGACCTAACAAATATCTTAATAGATGTGTGTGGTGTATGGTTTGGTAAGGAAATATATAGAAACTTCTAGAGTATACCCAACAACGGTATCAGAATGAATTAAAACTATTTTGCAGGATTTAAGGAAAAGTGAGCTCGCAAATATCCGTGACAATAACGCCAGAAAGAGATATTGATGGCAACAATCTAATTGTATAGCAACTTGTTGAAACTCCAAGCGCAGAGTGTTGTAGCAAGTGGACATTTCACCACAAAGATAACACGGGGTTAATTATCAAACACAGGGATCTACTAGTCCTCCTCCTTCCTTTAACAATGCCTACAAAAGAAGAATTAATTTTTCTAGTATCCGCAACTCAGTTGTGGTTGTTGTCAGGCAACACGGTGTGTTAGAACAAGATGAAAACGATATGAACAAAACAAAACAGATGCAATGGTGCCAGAACGAGACTTTGATGATGGAACCAATATGAAAACTATAAATCAAAGTGTGGTGGATGATTTTTATTTTTAGAACATTTAAATGCTAACAATGTAAATGTAGTGCAACAATATAAAAGTGTTTTCTGTATAGTAAAATGTGTTTTTCAATAATGTAAAATTCAGACAACAATAATGCTAATAATACAATATGTATGATTTGTGAGCGCTCAATACATATTTAAAATAGGTGGTGTTTGGCACAAAGGACCATCGCTTTGCTTATCTGTTTACGTCACGGACTTGTTTTTTTATCTGCATAATAGCCGAAATATCATAAAACCACAATTAATAGTATAATGCTATCACACAGCCACAACAAAATAGTTTTCCATCTTCGTAAAAGCACAACGGATGGGGTAAGTTGTTTCACAAAACCACAAAATCGTATTTTCAGTTGTTTGACAATGTTTCGACACCCTAGTCCAACCGGTTAAACGAGAATTGCGAAACAGTGTACTACCTTCGTTTATACCTTGGACCAAACTTGGGCTATAATGTTTATAGTTTTCTTTTCAAAACTTTGAAATGTTGAACAAAATTTGGCTGAGAGTTGAAAATTGCAAATACTTTCAAACAGTAGAGCAAAATGAGTTAAAATTTCAAACGTGGCTTATGTGGCCGGAATTTAGATCAATTGCAAAAATCTTGGGAGAAATAAGCTCGAAATTTTCTATATTACCACATATAATAGTTTGAATTACTCTATATTATGTTCAGATATTTTACATTGTTGATTTTTGTATCGAGGCTAGGTCGGATCTAGGCCTGGTTGAGTCAAGTATGGGAAAAAAGCAGAGCAACCTGCTTCTTTGAAATGTGGAGTCTGACACATCGGTCTGGTTTATCGGAGATGTTGCGAAACGACCTAAGTCTTGAGATTTGGGTCATATGAAACAACTTACCACAATAGTTGTGGTTCCGTGGTAAATTTCTCCTTGATTGTGTTATGATGAAACCTCCTAAGCCCAATAGTTGTGGTTTTGTGATATTTACTCACACTAATCATTTGTGTTATTATGTACACTATGTATAGAAATGTTGTCTCTCGCTCCCTTTGCGTAGTAAAAACATCTGACGTCGTTTTTCTACAAATAAGTGGTTTCTTAATACCTACAGGGGATGTGATACAATGGGTACCCAGGACATCATTATCTAAGGTGAACACCATCAGCAACTCCAATTAATTTAATGCCAAGGAAGGCCCACAAACAGCCTATCCTCTTTCCTATATCTTAAATTGGGTCCGAAGCACCCCTCTCAAGACCGCCATGAGTCCACACTTAAAATGGTATGGGCGGATTTATAAGGAATACAAACCTTCTGTCGATCTATCCACATTTTCATGACTTCTAGAGGAAAGCGAACTGCTTGCTGATGGCGTGTAGTTGACGGGAAAAATATTCTGCAGGATGCTTCGTATCTTCCCCTGCAACGGCGCCAGAAAGCACTCTTGATGGCCCTTCGCGTAGTTACCTGCGTGAAAAGTAAATGGGTTAGGTTGAGACTCCAAGTGCAGAGTGTGTAGTAAGTGGAAGACGTGTTTTCCCCACGAGGGGTGACTCGAGGGTTTAATATCGAACTCTCGGGGAATCAGTAGTGAAGATTTATCTTTCCTATCCTTCTTTTGGTTACCTACAAAACAAAGTAAATGTTTTGGTCCTCAACCTCACCTAGTGGTTGTCAAGCACAAGGTGTGATAATGATATCAAGATAATATGCAATGCAAACAAGAAATAAATATGCAATGGTGGTAAATAAATATGCAAGGATGGTGGTAGCAATGATAAATGATATTTTTGGTTTTTATATGATGAATGCAAGATGGAAAATTATTTTTGTATTTTCGGATTTAATAATGGCAGAAAATGGTAAATGGGTAAAAGTTGTTGGAAAGGTGTTTCTTATGATTAAAAATGGACCGGGGTTCATGGTTTCACAAATGCACTCTCTCTTTAATAAAGTGGTAGACAATGGAACACTAGAGTTGACATATGAGATTGCAACACAACAGTTTAATGACAAGTTATAATTATATGGGCATCACATCCTAACATAGAGACCTTTTGGTTATTAGTCTCTCTTATACTCCACCAAGATGCGAACTAAATCATAACACCTCAATAATTAAGATAACTCAGAGTATCGCAATAAGTATCATGACATGAAGTTAAAATAAGAACATGCTAGATCTAGTCATGGAGGAAGTGGCAATGGTCACACCCACATCTCCGGTAGCATGGTATTTCTTTTTATCCCTAGTGAGGCAACAAAGTAAGGTAGAGATACCCAAGTGGATCGCAGAACTTTCTCTCACGTTCACTGCACTAGCCACCCCCCGTTACTCCAACTAATGCACACGTTCCCCCTCACACGCTCTCATAAACATGTTTGATCATGACAACTAAATAAGAACGGGGTACATAATATGCATCTACTTTCATAACTGAAACAAAACCATTGCAATCTCAAACATATATTAACTCATAAAAAGATCCACCACAAAGGTATTACATAGATGACCGTAATCATGTTCAGCAGCTCATACGGTACTAATTAGTGAAGCTCAAGAGAGAGAGATACATAAGTTACTTCCACAAACCCATAGTCCAGAGGTGGACTACTCACTCTTCATCATGGAGACGGTGGAGAAGTCGTTAGAGAAGATGGAAACCACGCCTGCAGCGCCCCGCCGGAGTTTTCTCCCTCCAATCTGCAACCCCAGGTCTCTGTTTCGGTGTTTCTGTGTTTCTGCGGCGCTCCTTCCAGAGAACGTCGGGGGACTATTTTTATAGGCGGTTTTAGGTCAAAACCGAGTTGGTGGAGGAAAGATCGACGGCAACGGAGCTCCGAGGGCCAAAAGGGGGGTCCCACGCGGCCAGGTACTTGGGCCGCGTGGGCCCACTCATCTGGGCCCTCGGGTCTCCGCTTGTTTGCTTCCTTCGTTCCCACGCTTTGTTCCTTCCAAAAAATGATGCTCGTAAATTTCCAGGTCATTTGGACGTCGTTTGGGTCCCTGAAACATTAAAATATGGAAATAGGGTTTTCTGCCTGCGCAGGGTTAATTCCATAAAAAATAGGAAACATATCAAATATTCCCAAAATCATTATAAAACAGTGATATAACCCTTATATGATGCAAATATGACTGGAATATAAGTAAAAATAATGCAAAGTTCATGTATGCATTTTACATGCATCACTTTCTCATAACAATGGGTCATATTTTATTTATGCAATAAAAGTAAAGTGTGCATCAAGTTCGAGAGAGCTCTATAACTAACTTTTCCCATAACAATCAACAACATAAGCATTTTCATTCAGAGGTATAGATAACACAAATATCATCATAAACATACTCAGAATAGCATAAAGCTAATAGGTAGATATGGTGGACTCACTGGAAAAACTTTGGTTGAAGGTGTTGGATACAAGTTTTTTGCTTGTTGGAATTTTTGGGCTAGCAAGAGGGAGAAAGTTGACCATCTAAATGCATGCATGAGTGTCCATAGAACTAACTAATCCATGTTAAAACAAGGTAGAATAACATTTAGCATCAAAACATGAATAAAAGATAGCTCTTGATAAAATACTTGCAAATTATTACTCATTAACAAGTTCATGAATTATGCAACTATATGTGTCTTTTAAAATCAACTCAAACATCCCTTTTCCCAATCTAATAATAGCATCCAACATAATTCAACCCAAATTTCCAGTAGCTCTCTCATATATAAATGATAGTGTGGTGGTCTCACAAAATAAAAATCAAACCTAAACAAACAAAAAGACGCTCCAAGTTTATGCGATAAAGTATTTCGATCGAAAAACAGAGGTTAGACGTGTGCAAATCGAGAGTGTGTAGGTCCAGTGGGGTTGTCTTCACATCCCCAAGCTTATGGTCTTCACCATCCTTGGATAGCTCTTGGTGCATCTCCTCTAATCCCTGTGAAAAAACTTCAAAACACCGTTTCTCCCATTTATTTTTCTGTGGGCACATTAGTAGTGATAAACAAATAGATTTCTTGCTGCATATAATCCTTGAACCAAAATTCATATGAATGTCCAGAAAGTGTATAGTGTTGTATGCCTACTCATAAACTTAATTGGATCAAAAAGATTCAAGCTAAAAGTTCTAAGCATGCATCAAACAAAATGGGACAGAATCTGTCCAGAAAAACAGCAGCAGCTAAACGTATTTTTCTACCCTATTTAACTTTGTCGGAAAATTCCGAAAACATTCATGCATACAGAGGATGAAAAGTTACCACTATAGTTCAAATATGAGCTCATTCAGAGTTACAGAATAAGAATTAAAAATCATACCGTGCACAGATTCGTGCAGGAATAAAATTTCCGAACGCTATAAGCAACTTTTCACACCAAAATGAGTAAAACTTGGCACTTTATTAAAAATTCAAGAAACTAAACACTAAGTCTCTTGTTACAGCAAGAGGACACAAAGAAAATCACAAATAAAAACAACCGGGTTGCCTCCCGTAAAGCGCTTTCTTTATAGTCATATAGCTAGGCTTCTTACTTGATGTTTATAGAGGACGAATCTCATGAGGGAGCTTGAATGATGTGCCCTCTTCCTTGGGAAATGTTCCATGCACTTCTTGTGTGGAAACTGAAACTTCACATTCCCTTCTTTTGAATCAATGATAGCACCTGTAGTACGAAGAAAAGGTCTTCCAAGAATAATTGGACTAGAGGTTTTATTCCCCATATCCATGATTAGAAAATCAACAGCACAAATGTCATATGTAAATCTACCATAACATCACTTACTTTCCCTAAAGCATGTTTAATGGAATCATCAGCAAGTGCAAGTTCAATAGAGCATTTTTCAAGATTCTTTAATTCAAATACTTCATATAATTATTTAGATAAAACAGAGACACTAGATCCTAGATCAAGTATAGCATGGTGTGTCTCTTTTCCAATGGTTACTAGGACTTTGGGAATCCATATATCCCCATGCTTAGGTGGTATCATAGCCTCTTGGTTGTACCTAGCAATCTTTTCTTTTAACACATGATTAGCAATATAAGAACCAAAACCAGCTTGGTTATAGTTGATGGAAGGATCACTTGCAAATTTTTGTAAGATAGATATTAATTCATGCAAGCTACAATTCCCTAAATCAAGCAATCGTTGCTTGACTTCACTAAGCATTTTAACTTCCTCAACTTTCTTTTCCTTTTTAACCCAAACTTGTTGCTTAATAGGAACTTCTTTCACATGTTTAAATGATGAGTCTTTTCTTATTGAATCACTAACACAAACCAGCTTTTCCTCAATTCTATTGAGGTAAACATCTTTTTCAAGAAATTCCTTCTCACATAATCTTAGTTTATGCATGACATTAACTAATTCATTTTTTATCTTGGGAATAATGTTTTCAGAATAAGATACTAGTTGTTCAAAATCCTCTTTACTTGGTAGCTTCTCTAACTTAGTTTCAAATTTATCTTTGGATAATGCAAGTGCTACCGCGGTGTCCTCCAACTTTTTCTTGCTACCCACAAAGCTACCAAAGATTCTTCTAAGTGTCATGGCTGCACAAGGTGGTGTTGACAACACAAAACTTCCCCCTGTAGCCCCATCTAAAGCATTTTGGTACCAAGGGTCTATTCCATAATAGAAGTAAAGGTTTAGCTTTTCATCTTCACATGGTGTAGCATCTTCATAGTGCATCCTATTAATTCTTACCCAAGCATCTTTTAATGTTTCTCCATGTTATTGTTTAAAATTAGAAACCAAATTCAATGGAGGACTCACTCCTTGTTTGTTTCCCAAAACCATGATTGCAAGTTTTTATGTGTTTTCTAATTTTTTATGCAAAACTGAAAATAAATATGCAAACCGAACTTAAAAATGCAAGACAATGACAAAACAAGATAAATTGCTTTGAAGGTAAAGATGGATAAGATGATGCTCACGTAGGTGCAACCTCCCCAAGCTTAGGTGTTAGCACAAGTTGGTGATGAAGTTGACTTGGTGAGATATCCTTGGATAAACCTTTCAGCAATGATTTCCCAGCAACGGCGCCAGAAAACAGTCTTGATGGCGTGCAGTTGACGGGAAAAATATTCTGCAGGAAGCTTCGTATCTTCCCTTGCAACGGCGCCGGAAAGCACTCTTGATGGCCCTTCACGTAGTTACCTGCGTGAAAAGTAAATGGGTTAGGTTGAGAATCCAAGTGCAGAGTGTGTAGTAAGTGGAAGACGTGTTTTCCCCACGAGGGGTGACTCGAGGGTTTAATATCGAACTCTCGGGGAATCAGTAGTGAAGATTTATCTTTCCTATCCTTCTTTTGGTTACCTACAAAACAAAGTAAATGTTTTGGTCCTCAACCTCACCTAGTGGTTGTCAAGCACAAGGTGTGAGAATGATATCAAGATAATATGCAATGCAAACAAGAAATAAATATGCAATGGTCGTAAATAAATATGCAAGGATGATGGTAGCAATGATAAATGATATTTTTGGGTTTTATATGATGAATGCAAGATGGAAAATTATTTTGTATTTTTGGATTTAATAATGGCAGAAAATGGTAAATGGGTAAAAGTTGTTGGAAAGGTGTTTCTTATGATTAAAAATGACCGTAATCATGTTCAGCAGCTCATACGGTACTAATTAGTGAAGCTCAAGAGAGAGAGATACATAAGTTACTTCCACAAACCCATAGTCCAGAGGTGGACTACTCACTCTTCATCATGGAGACGGTGGAGAAGTCGTTAGAGAAGATGGAAACCACGCCTGCAGCGCCCCGCCGGATTTTTCCCCCTCCAATCTTCAACTCCAGGTCTCTGTTTCGGTGTTTCTGTGGTTCTGCGGCGCTCCTTCCAGAGAACGTCGGGGGACTATTTTTATAGGCGGTTTTAGGTCAAAACCGAGTTGGTGGAGGAAAGATCGACGGCAACGGAGCTCCGAGGGCCAAAAGGGGGGTCCCACGTGGCCAGGTACTTGGGCCGCGTGGGCCCACTCATCTGGGCCCTCGGGCCTCCGCTTGTTTGCTTCCTTCGCTCCCACGCCTTGTTCCTTCCAAAAAATGTTGCTCGTAAATTTCCAGGTCATTTGGACGTCGTTTGGGTCCCTGAAACATTAAAATATGGAAATAGGGTTTTCTGCCTACGCAGGGTTAATTCCATAAAAAATAGGAAACATATCAAATATTCCCAAAATCATTATAAAACAGTGATATAACCCTTATATGATGCAAATATGACTGGAATATAAGTAAAAATAATGCAAAGTTCATGTATGCATTTTACATGCATCACTTTCTCGCATGATATGGACCACGAAAAATATGAAGCTTAACCACAATGAGAAATATACTTGCCCCTATGACAAGAGCTCAAGTTAAAGCCCTACACAACGAGGTGAATCTATTACTAAACACCTGTGATATTTATCCCTTTGGGTACAACTTGTTACCTCATGTCAATACTCTACGTGTACTTACGTATGAAGGCTAAGACCTGGAAGGTACAAGGGAGGGGCTCAATCTCAAGAAATAAGAAGAGGCGAAGATAGGCTTCAGACCGTCGGAATAACCGGCCCCTTGCGCAATACTGTCCGGCCCGTCGAACGCGACGCGAACACTTCTAGAAATACATGCAGAGTAACAAAGAGCCATCAGACACATCGTCAGAATGTTCTATGTTCGGTGACTGGAGAAGTCACCAGAAAAATCCAAGACTACGGTTCCTGACAGGCAACGAAATGTGTGGGGGTAAAATAAACACAGGCTGTTGAAAGGTCGTCTAGAGGGGGGTGATTAGGCGACTACCAATTTTAATTCTTTTTTCCTTTTTAATTAGGGCTTTGAGCAAGTATAACAAGGTTGACTAGATGTGCACTAGATGAATACAACCTATGTGATACAAGCAAGATACAAAACATAGCGAAAGCAACAAGTAAAGGATAAAAGTAACCGCAAAGTAGAGACACGGAGATGATTCCCGTAGTTCCTTTCCAAGGGAAGTACGTCTACGTTGGAAGAGTGTGGAGTCACCTAGGCACTCCAATAGCACGGATGTGCTCACTGTATTCTCCGTGAGCTTTGCCCGTGAAGGCTCGGCTCTTCCACTATGAGGTCACTTTCGAGGCGTTGACCAAGCCGTACACAAAGGTCGGGGAACTCCACAATGAGTTGGAGCCTCCCAACAATGTCCCGGAGCACCTCGCAAACAAGTTGAGGCTTTCGAAACGCCAAGGCCTCCTAGGGTTACAAGCAACCCAAGGAGGAACAAGAACCACAAAGGGGATGAATGAATTTGAAATTTCTTTGGTGGAGAGTAGATCTAGACCTCCTCCTTCACTCCTCAAAGTATCAAAGCGATTGGTTAGTTGGAGTGGGAGATCTAGGAAGTTGAAGTTCAGCAGTAATGGTGGAGAGAGAATGTAAATCGCAGCCTCTTCTTGGAGAAGAAAGGGCTTTTATAAAGGGGCCCCCAAATCGAACCGTTATGTGCAGAAAAACTGCACGGCGGTACTACCACTGCTGGTATGTCAGCGGTACCCGGTGCAGTCCCACTGCCCTGCAACAGCGGTACCGCAAGGGCTACCGCTATCACCAGGGAGCGGTACTACCGTCGGTGCTGCCCGTACTACCGCTGGATTAAATGAATTAATTCCAGTGGTACCACAAGGCCTCTACCGCCGGGGTACCGTAGCCATAACAGAGACGAAATCTCTCATAGCGGTACCTCTGGCGGTAGCTCCTGCGGTACTACCGCTGCCTGAAGGAGCGGTACTACCGCCGCGCCCAGCGGTACTACCGCCAGGTGAAATTCTGCCTGGTTCTGGTTCAGGCTTTGGGACCTTTCTCTCCAACTTCGGACTAGGTGTTTGATCTGTGAGAACCTGCACAACTTAGCAACACTGTTAGTCCTGTTAATGTGTTGTCATTAAGATCCAAAACTGATTAAGAGCTAGCATGCTCTTTCAACTGTCCGGCGAGCTGCCTACGTGCAAATTTTGGGTTGTGTCCATGTATCTTTACCCCTACGTGAGTAGCCTAAATGCCCCCTACACGCCTCACATCTCGGGTTAGACATGATTTAGAACATAAAGTCTTGCCAAGCAGTTTTCCAGGTGGGATTTAAAGTCAAAACCTCTCTGTGAGGGAGTGAGTCCAAGACCTCTTCATCGCCAATCTTTTCTCTCGAGAATTCTATTGGATCAGTGAACCAACCTAAGAGAAACTTGTTTCAATTAGATTGTACTTCCTATCCATCTACATATCTCTTGTGTTCTCATTTTTATCTTGTTCTTCCATTCTTTCCCTTGTGTTCATCGTTTCCGTTGTCAATTTGGAAAGATCGGGCAAGCAACCCACATCACATGAAATTGCGGAAAGATCATGAAAGGAAGAGAATAACAAGCATGGTTAGAGATATGGTCTTCGAACGATCGTGTCTTCCTTAACGATTTTCGATTTGTTTGGCTTGGCAACTATTATGTGATTTTGATGTTGCTATCAGTTGGGTTGTGTCACTGACTTGCGCCTACAATACAACATTCGGATATAAAAATTTACATAATTACTATTGATCAGCCGATTAGTCTTATGAAGTCTTAGTCGATGGGGGTGTATTCACCCGATTAGCCTCGATATCAGGGTTGCATTTTCTCTGTGACCTGATATTCCATGTTTTGTTTTTCACCATGCAACACATATATCTAATGTCTACATGATATTCTTAAATCTCAGTCGACTGACGGATCAAAAACCCAATTCCCAGTTGGTTGATTCGAAATATCTCATGTTGCTAACGAAGAAGAGTATGAGTCCATGAGTGATGCACCTTGTCTCGTACCGAGATCTCAGGTTAGAAGCTACCAATGCAAATTGATCCTTATCTGTTGAGTCCTTGTTCAGCAGTCAGTACGTGCTCGGTACTCCGTACCTATCACCAGAGCAAACGCTAGATACTCCGTTGCAATCATGGACCAATTGCATTAGCACACACTTGACACCTCCCTAGTTTGGCTACTTGCATGGCGCCCTTAAAAAGGGAACACGCCATCAACGGCACACAGCACACGTTACATGTAACATCACACGACAAGATGTGGGAGACGATGAGTAGGCCTTGGTTTAATTCTTCAGATTAAACTAACCAAGCTTCCCGTCGCAGTTTGCAGCCATGGCTTCAATCCGGGCAGGGGATTGTCGTCAAATCAAGCGGCCGTACCTACCGCGCCCCCGTTTTTCTACGAGCTAGTTTAGCTTAGCATAGTTTACATTATTAATCACGATGGATCCATGGAGCCAACCGCTGCTCACTCAGCTGCAGAAACTAAAACGAATCATCTTAATTAACTAGTCCATCGAATCGGATGTGACATGTTCGGGAGAAAAATCAACGGGATGGTGGGAAAAAATTATCAAAGTGGAAAGAAATGAATAAGTATCGATCGAACTGTTGGTTGGGCACTGCTGCTGACTCATGATTCTGCTCGCTGGAATAGTGCAATGGTGCGGCCATGGATGGACCACCATTGCACGCGCCCCTGTTTTGATTTGCCGCTCAGCAACCCGATTAGCAGCAATCAAGGATGACAGCCAGCTTGTGTTGTGTGCTTTGCAACTTGGTAGCCCCTAGCTTCTAGAGAAAAGCGCTCGTGCTAGTGGCCCACTACGCTATGTGGTGGGTCCTAAAGAAAAAGTCTCGGCAACTAGGGGGAGTTTTTATCAAGGAAAAAATATCCTACATGCCACTTGTGTTCGCCAAATGTTGCATCTAACACCTGAATTTGTGAACTATTGTGTACGGCAATGGAAATAAACTCACTAGTATCACTACCGAGAAAGACCAAGGTGATTTTGTTGTGACCCCGCGGCTAAGTCTATGATCTGTGTAAAGGTTAAAACATGTGAAGACAATCTTTCTTGAAACAAAAGAGGACACTATTTATCTCTGATTGTTCTCACCACGTAGTAAGTGAATTTGATAACTAGTATAGATTCGTGTCGCTTGTGTCCCTCGGAACATGAAGTTTTCTCTTCTGATTTTCCGAACACGTAGCAGAAAACACTTACAACCCTCAGTAATGTTGCACATTCAAACGCTAACACATTTGACCTTGTTTAGAATATCGTTGCAAAAGTTCATCACACCGTAGAAATCAACTATGTGCGGAAACCGCAATGCAATAATCAGTTAGGATTTCTGTAGGGTATGGTTAGCATTAACACTAGAGTTTAGTGTATCGAAAATGTTGTATGGCTAAACAATCACACAAAAATAACAACGCCAACTTCCTTGTTCATTTCGCTAACTACAAACCACAAGGTTTAGCAACATCAAAATACATAGGGGCACCCTACATTATTACATTTTAGTGCTACACTGAATTTCATCGACCATGGAGGTCCAAACCAAAAAGTATCCCACTCCCTCCAAAATATAAGGGGTCTCTTCTCCACGCTCTCCTCCACCACTCCTCCGTTCGTTCTTTCCTTGCTGAAAAACAAGAAGAGAAAGCAGAGCCAGTTTGCCAAAGAAGCTCACCGTACCAGCCATCGATCTCCATGGAAATCTATGGTGATCTCGAGGCCGGCTGCCTCAGCCACACGGTCTCGCCCGTGAAGCCGGCATCCTCGCCGCGGAAGTCCGACCGCCTGTTCTGCGACCTCCGCGACGACGCCGACGAGCTCCTCGGCCACCACCACTTCCTAGACATCTGCTTCAGCTGCCGGAAGCTCCTCGCCGGGAACAGAGACATCTTCATGTACAGGTGAATACACACTACAACCTTACATGGCCTGTCCTGATCTATCCTCTCAAGTCTGAACTACCTCAGCTGAAGAATTGTATCTGATGACATCTTGATTCTTTTGTCTTGCAGAGGTGACATGCCCTTCTGTAGCGAGGAGTGCAGGCAGGAACAGATCGAGATCGACGAGGCCAGGGAGCAGCGGTCGAAGCAGACGGTGCGGGCGGAGGAGCAGCAGAGGCTGAGACAGCAGCAGAAGCAGAGCCCCCAGAGGATCCCGGTCTGGGCGTGGTAGCAGTTTTCCGGCAACCAAACTTAGGATTTAGCAGCAGTACTACGTTCAAGAACAAGAAGCTTGATGTGTCGGACAGTCCAGATCCAGTCGAGAGGATCGCCGGTTCAACGTGGGGAGCAGCAAATCGGCTCCCTCTTTTGATCTCCGAAGATGGAGACGAAGAGTTAATTTTGTTTGTGAATTACCACTGGTTTTTGTTCCTTTTGCACGCTTGCTCGTAACAAAAAAAGAAGAAGAAGAGTGTGCGCCTGTGTGTGGCTTAAGGTGTATAACCTGTTGATATATGAAAGAAGTGAGAGGCATAACAACGTTCTCTCAAGTTTCTCATCAGTTCATTTGTGTTCTTCCTTTTGACAGTTTATTTGTGTTCTTTTGTGCTGTTCCATGCTTCAATGATTCCGCGCCATTACTACCACAACCGAAACAGATGATTGTGTTGCCACAGCTGTTTTCAGCAAAGGCATTTCATTAAAACTGGCCTTTATTCAGCTCCTGGAAAGAACAGAGTACCCGTTGTGTGTTGTTAAAAAAAAAATTAAAGCCGTTGTCTACTAAATACTGTGTACAAACAGTAGAGATCCAACCAACGGCTCTGTTCGTTCTAAGAGGAGCAGAGCAGGTTACTCAGAAAGTCCAGAAGCAACTAAATGATGCCACGTAAAGCTTTTAAAAGATGGAGTGGTAACATCACTGACATGGACAGCATTATTGCAAACTGTAACTCAGTAATCTTATTGCTGGATGAACTTGAGGAACAAAGAGCTCTGTATATAACTAAATGGAATTTCAGGAATATAGTCAAGAATAAACTGAACCATGTTCTGTTATGCAAGCAGGAACTTTGGAAGAGTAGATGCACAATCCGTTGGGCCAAGCTTGGTGATGAGAACACTAGTTTCTTTCATGCTATGGCCACGGTTCGCTATCGACAAAGCAATATTGCTCGTTTCACCATGGAGGATGGTTCTGAAGTTTGTGAACATGATGCCAAAGCGGCAGTACTTTGGCATTCGTTTAAGGACAGATTAGGTCAGTCCATACACACTGAGATGGCCTCGGAGATCATTGATCTTGTTCAGCCTAGTCATGACCTGCACTCTCTATCTGCTCCTTTTACTGAACATGAAATTGATTTAGTGGTGGCCTCTCTTCCTGTTGACAAGGCGCCGGGCCCGGATGGGTTTAATGGCAAGTTCATAAAGAGTTGTTGGCATATTATCAAAAAGGATTTTTATAACCTTTGTCATGATTTCCATGAACAGGACATCTCTTTGCAGTGCATCAATGACTCGATTATCACCTTGATACCTAAGAAACAGTCCCCTGAAACTCCCAACGACTTCCGGCCAATTTCCCTCCTAAATTCTCACTAAGCTTTTGGCAAACCGACTTCAGTCCAGAATTCTTGACATTGTCCATGTGAATCAGTTTGGGTTTTTGAAAACGAGAACGATCCAAGATTGTCTGGCATGGTCGTTTGAATACCTCCATCACTGTAAACATTCAGAGAGAGGAAGCATTATTATGAAGCTAGACTTCGAGAAGGCTTTCGATCTGATTGAGCATTCTGCTATTCTCAATATTTTGAGGAAGAAGGGTTTTGATGACCGCTGGATTTCTTGGATTAGTAATATCCTATCCTCTGCAACCTCTGCGGTTCTTCTAAATGGAGTTCCGGGGAAAAAATTCTTATGTAAGCGTGGGGTTCGATAAGGGGATCCCTTATCCCCTCTTTTGTTTATTGAGGGAGCTGATCTTCTGCAGGATATGATTAATGATTTACACTCAAATGGTCTCTTGGTTCCTCCTGTCACTTTCCATGGACAAGATTTTCCAATTGTCCAGTACGCGGATGACACTCTCTTGTTTATGGAAGCGAGTTTTGACCAACTAGAGGTCCTCAAGTACACTCTCTTGTCCTTCCAAAAAGCCACTGGTTTGAAAGTCAATTTACATAAATCATGCTTGGTTCCTATCAATATTGATATCATGTATGCAACTTGTTTAGCAGAGTTTTTTGGGTGAACGGTTGGCAAGATGCCATTCACCTATTTGGGCCTGCCCCTGGGTACCACCAGACCCACTGTTCTTGAGTTGGCACCTTTGACTGACAGTGTTGAACGCCGCTTGAATGCTTGCTCCAGATTTCTCAACTATGGAGGAAAGATAACATTCATAAATTCAGTCCTTTCAGCTCTGCCTACATTCTACATGTGCATGCTCAAATTAAACAAGACAGTGGTTAAAGTTGTTGATCGTGCTCGGAGGCATTGCTTATGGGATAAGAAAGATAGAGAAAGAGGGAAGGGTTCAGCCCTCGCTGCATGGGACATGGTCTGTAAGCCCAAAGCTAAGGGAGGGCTTGGGATCATTAACTTATCGGTTCAGAATGATGCCCTGCTGATGAAGCATCTCTTCAAGTTCTTCTCTCACCATGACACTCCGTGGGTTGACATGGTTTGGCAAGCATATTATCAAAATTCTGTACCGCATGCTTCTCCCCCAGCTGGTTCCTTTTGGTGGCGTGATGTCTGTAAACTACTCACTACTTTCAGAGGGATTACCTCCTGTCAGCCGGGTGCTGGAACTTCTCTGTTATTTTGGAAGGACAATTGGTCATCTCAGCTTCTAGCGCTGCAATTCCCGAGATTATACTCTTTCGCCATTGATTCAGATATTTCCTTGAGGGACATGCTCGCCTGTGATCATCTGGAAGATTACAATCAACACTTTGCTGTACCTATTTTTGTGCAAGCTCTTAATGAGCTTCACCAGGTTTATGTGCTGATCCAGCAAATGAACAATGATGTGGAAGGCCGTTCCCGTGCTGATGTTTGGCAGTGTACTTTTCAGCAGGGGCCATACACCTCAAAAGGATATTACACTTTCATGTTTGATGGCATTGTGACCTCTCTGATTTTCAGCAAACTCTGGAAGTGCAAAATCCTTCACAAGCATAAAGTTTTTGTTTGGCTTCTGCTTGTGGACAGGCTGAATACTCGTGATATGATGGATAGACGACAATGGCATCTTGACTCTGGAGTTCTATGTGCTGTATGCAGACGAGCGTGAAACCAGAGAACATCTATTTTTCAATTGTGCTTTCGCACAAAGTGTCGCGGTGGTATCACGGCAGATGCCATAGGATGGCTTGAGTTGGGGCCGATGGACGCTGGTGGAACCGGGGAGGGATAGAGCATAGAGGTACGCTCACGGAAGACACAAAGCACACCGCAATCTACCCAGGTTCAGGGCCCTCGTGAGGAGGTAAGACCCCTACTCCTGCCTGTCTGTCTCAGTATAACGGGATATCGAGAATACAAAGGTGCTCCTCGAGCTGTATGCTCTCTGCTATGGCGATGCACTCAAGGAAGAAGAAGGAAGCTACGGGGAAAAGGTCTCTCAGCGCATCCTCCTCACGCAGGAGGGGAAGGGCTCTTTTTATAGCCTAACCCGAGCAACGGTCTGGTCTCCGTACCGGCACTGTAGCCATGCGCGCCTGCATCAGCCGCTTGGTCATGATTGTGTCCTCTGCTACGGACAGGACGTGGCCTGCCCATGCCTTGTACTCTGTTCCCACGTACGCCCGTGGTCAGCGGTAGGTGTGACCGGTCACCTCGTACCCGCGCCATACCGCCTGCCATGCTCCCGTGTCAGGCGGGATGTGACCGGTGCATTGACTTCCAACCGGCATAAGGCGACTCTTCTCTTTAACCCGGCATGGATATGCCGGATTCCCCTTCCTTGGTTATCCTCCCCTGGACATAAGAGAATACACGAAGATACCGACATTCGTATGTCGGTCAGTATATGTCGGTTTGCACCAGCATCATATTCCGGCCCCTTCTGGGCCTGGTTATGTCGGTTTTACTGTACCTCGGTCCACTCTTGGACATAATTTATACCATACCTTGACCCTACCCCGAGGTAGTCCCCGACATTAGTCCCCGAAGCTGGTGCGGTCCTGCAGACTCGGATGAAGGACCACACCAGGTTTACACAACCAAACCAACTTGACCAACTATCCGACATATTTATGTCGGTCCAACTCAAACATCAGGAACCAAACCTCCAACTGCTTTCGACATCTGCCCTTATGTCGGTTTCTCCGACACAAGAAGATTTCCTCGATCTTTTCAAAGATCTTGCCATTGCACGTGGCAGCAAAACGCTGCGTGTCGCCTTGGCTCCGGTGCGCGGACAGACATGCCTCTGTGCGCACGCCACCCGCGTCACGCGAGCCCCACGGGCTGTCACATCCCCTGCCCACTTGAGTGTTTTGACCGCACCGGCGTGCACATTACCGCGCGGCTCCTCGATTCTCGCGCCAATAACTGCGCCACTAACCACGCCCTGGGCAGTTTCAACTTCGCGGCCCACTATGCGGCCGAACGTGCGGCCATTTTTACCGCAAACCGCGCAGACCGCGCGCAGTTAATCCGCGCGGGGGTTACGGGGATCGTGCGCGGTAATTTTGCTAACCGCACACCTCCCACGCCCATAAATAGGGGAGCGGGGGCAACCCTCCTCCTCTTCTTTCTTCCACCTCGCTCTCCTTCCTCTTTCCCATTCCTCTGTGTTATCGCCGCCACCACGCAGAGCACTCCGCCACCGCACGACGCCGGACCCCGCGAGCCATCGCCGACCGGAGTTCTTCACGCCGCCGCCGAGCCAAGCTCTCCGCCGGCACGTCCTGCGTTCCTCGCCTCGCGCCGCCGCCGTACCTCCGGTAAGCTGTTCGTCCGTAGCATCTCCCGCGGCTAGCATTTAGCTCTTCCGTAGGTTTTCTTTAGATCTTCTCCGTAGATCTTCTTTTTAGTTTCTTGCTCACGGATTCTTGTTTCTCTTTGTTGTTTTTTTTCCTCCACCGCGTAAACATCGAGAGATGCTCACCGCCGGTGAATCTTTGCCTTTTTGCAGATTTCCGCCGCCGGCACGGGTGCGTGGTTTTCATTTCCTCATCGCGCCGTCGCGATGTCTTCTAGCAACGCCGCGGATCCCGCCGACGCTGCCGTCGAGGAGGGTGAGCGCGCCGGGTGGGAAGGTTCCGACGTCTCCCAAGAAGAAATTGATTGGCTGATCCGAACTCGGCGTATCCCGGAAGGGGTGATATGCCGTCCCCCTGGCAAAGAGGCCGAGCCGAAGTTGGAACCCGGCGAGCGTGTGGTCTTCGTCGCGCACTTCGAGCGCGGCTTTGGCCTCCCGGCGAGCCAGTTCTTCTGAGGCTTCTTAGATCGGTTTCATCTTCAACCCCATCACCTTCCAGCCAACGCTATCACCACTCTCTCGGCATATGTCTCTTTCTCCGAGCGATATCTCGGTCTTTGGCCCACCGTTGACCTTTGGGCCAAGTACTTCCAACTCCGGAAGCAGAGTGTTCCGGATCCGGAAAACAAGAACTTCCCCAAGGAGATGACCCCGTGTGGAGCCGCTACAATTATACCTCGGAAAGGTTCCATCTTTCCTCGGATTCAAGGCCTGGAGTCATGCCGGAAGTGGCAGCGCACGTTTTTCTACGTGAAGAGCCCGGACAAAGCCGACCTCCTCAACTTGCCGACATTCACTTTCGGTGCCCCCACGGAGCAGTTTAATTGGCACTTCAACCCAAAGGAGACAAATCTCGAGATCAACGAGATTCACAACTTCGTCACTCAGTTCCAGGAGGAAGGGATGACGGCCGATGACCTCTTGAGAACCTTCATTAGCCACCGAGTCTCCCTCCTCCAAAACCGAGTTCATAAGATCTGCCACATGAGTGGCCGATACGACCCTACTCGGGTCAGCACTCATAAGCTGAGCAAGCCCGACGTCCGGAAACGCGTCAAGTCAATTGACAAGACGGGGATGACAGACGAATGGGAATGGGGTAAAGAACCGCATGATAGAGCTCGGCTTCCGGAGAATGTAAGTAATTTGCAATCTACAACGACATGTTTTGCCTGCCGAGACAACTCTTATGTCGGCACCATATTTCGCTCCTAGAATAACCCGGTTTTATTGCGTCTGTTTTGCAGAGATTTGCTCGACAAGTGACTGAAGACGGAGTGAATCCCTCCGCCAAATGGGGCCAAGATCTACCTGTCCCGGCCGTCGCCGAGGTTGAAGACCCGGACGATGAAGATCGTATGCCGATTCCGGCTGCTGGCGCCCTGCCTCGGGTAAGCCTCAAGACCGAGCCTCAATCAGAGATTGGTCAGATGACGATGACGATGATTGTCAAATTTTAGAGGTACTTGATGTTCGTCCCATCGCATTTGCTTACCCACTACCCTCGGCACCAGCTGACCCGGACGGCCAGGTTCCGAGTACACGCCCTGCTACCACGGGCAATCGAGGCGGATCTCGCAAACGTGCAGGGACCGGTACCTCCGATACCGGGACCTCAAGAGCCTCAGACCCTGCAGCGAAGAAATCGAAGCTGCAGAAGAAACCGGCAGATAAGTCACGGGGCAAGAAGATGCCGCCAGTTACAAAAGGGTAAGATATCCTTTGCCGATATATGCTCGTTTCCCTTTCTTCCTTTAACAGAGATAATATTTCCCCGAGGTAACATCTTTTCCTGTTTCGATGCAGAGCCGCCCTTGAAGTCAATCAGAGTGCATCCTCTGTGCGCTCACCTATTCCGCCGCCAGCGGTATCTCGGTCAACCGACACCGGAGCTGCTAGCTCAGCAAGGGCGAGTCCTTCCCGGCACATACAACTCCAGCCGACATACCGCCTCCGGCTTCTGATGCCGCACCTGGAGGAGGCCAAGACGCCCCAGAAACCGAGGTCATGGACTCGGTTGACTTTAATACCGACACCTCGGCCCTTGACCGAGATGATGATCCCGGTGCCCACATCATGGACTCCGAGACGGGGCGAACCGAAACTCCGATAGCACTGGATCAGCAGCAACAACCACAACAACAACAGCAGCAGCCACAGCAACAACAGCAGCAGCAACAGCAGCCACATCAGCCACAGCAGCCGCAGCAGCCACAGCCACCACCGACGTCTTCCGTACTAGCATCTCAGAAACAAGCACCACTGCCAAAGCCGACACAGCCACGACAATCGCCAAATCCGCTACAGAGTCAACTGGCCACCGGGAAAGTGCCGGTCAATCCGTATAAACAACTGGCGCTGACTCCGACCCAAGCTCTAGCTGCATCCGTCTCCAGAGTCGTCACAGCTGGCTGGGAGTTTCCCCGGCTGCGAACTCAAAGCGGTAACAGCCTGGGCTCGCTAGAGCATTATAACATGGACTGGAATTCTGCCGATACCAGCGAGGTTTCTTCCCAGAACCCGGCGCCCCGGCATCCAGCTGGCCCAAGCATGCTTGCGTAGTCCATGCACACGCTGCAGGTTGCGGTCCTTAGAGCTGGCAAGATTGCAGAGGTGAACCTTTCTCGGCTTAGTCCTTTTTTCTTTTATAATAGATAATAGATATATATTATCCCCAGTCCCCGAGATTCGGGTCGAGTGGTTGATGCTCGATCGAGTAAAGATCACTCGGCGTGAATCTTCATAAAAATTCAATATCCAGTCCACTTCAAAAATTCCGATATCCAGTCCCCGAGATTCAGGTCGAGTTTACTCGGCGTGAATCTTTATAATAACACTAACACTTTCCCTTTTTTCAGGAATGCACCAATACTCGGACCAAGGTGTTCCATAAGCTGCTCTTGGATCACAAGAAGCTCAAGAACTCCTACAAGCAGTTGCAGGAGGAGTTGAAGAACAAGGGTACCTTTCTCTCTTACTGTCATAAAAAACTTGCTCAAAATTATCTCAACCTAACTTCCCCATATTTCGATTTTGCTGTCCTTAATAGCCGAGATAGAGGCCCAAGTCGCAGCCCTGCAGCAACGCGCCACCCTCCTTGAGAGTAAACCCTCTTCTGTGCCTTAATTTGCACTTGCGTTACTCGTTATATGCTAACTTTGCTATCTCGGCGCAGCCGAGCACAAAACTTTTGTAGATACGCATAAGGACTGCATGGCAATCTCGGAACTGTAACATCCCAGAATTATAATCAGTAATGTTATCCAAAAATGTGGGCCAACAAAAACTTTTGTTAAAATTATATGTGTTTGTTATGCTTGTTGCTTGTGGTAATTATTTCTTGTTGCTTGTGTTGTTGTTTGCTTGAATTAACAATTTGAAATGCAAAAACAAAAGTGGAAACAAGAAAGAAATAAAAATGACAAGTGACACACAGTTCTCCAAGTAAGAAGCAAATCTTGTTCAAACAAAAATTCAGAGGAATGGTATATGAAACCCCTCATTTGTATTCTTACTACTTATCTCTCCCAAATAATATTTTACACCTATTTTAAATTTCAAAAGTAAACACAATTGAAATAAAACAAAATGCCATAATTAAAACCCTATGAAAGAAAATGATTCAAAACATTTTATTTTGCAAAGCCAAATTTTGTGGAGCTTCTACATGTTATGGGAAAGCCCCACAAATATTTGCAAATTTTTCAAAATTGTTTAAATGCTCCAATTAAATCCTAGGAAAGCTACTGGACTAAAAAGAAATAAAGAAAAAACAGAGAAAAGAGGAGGCAGGGGGTTTTCTGCAAAACCGTCATCCCCTACCTCTCTCCCTCGCCCCGACGCAGAGCGCCGTGTCGCCATGGCGCTCCTCGCCGTTTCCTGGCCGCCCAGGCCCCCCTGCCGCGCTCCTCGTGCCTCTGCAGCCTCTGCACACGTAGAGGAGAAGCCCTCGAGCACGCCCCCTCGCCCCAATGCCGCCCTGTCCCCTATTTCTCCGCCGTGGGCAATCCGACGGCGCCGGCCAAATTAGAGCCCCTCGCTGCTCCTCGACACGCAAGGCTCGGGCCACGGCCTTCTAGAACACGTCCGGACCCCCCCGACCCCTCTGCCTTGAGCTTCTTGCACGCGTCGCGGTGGAATCGAGAAATATCTCGCCGGAGTCGCCATGGACGCCGTCCGTGCGCTTCGTCCACGATACGCCGGCCCTCGCGCTATAAAGCCACCCCGAACCCCTCTGGACACTCCACACCATCCTCACTCCCTCTCCCCCTCTCCAAATTCACCGTGCATCGCCAGGAGGGCGTGCATTGCCGCAGCCACTGCCGCCGTCGAGGTCGAACATGGCCGCGACGCCACACCCTCTCTTTCTCTTCTTTCTGGCCTGCACTCTCTTCTGCACCCACACCGCACTCACACGCCTCTTTTTCCCTCTGTTTCGTGCACAGGGGAGACTCCAGGACCTCGCCGGAGTTGCTGGAGCTAGCCGTGGAAGCGGAGGAGCTCGCCGTCGACGATACACGCCGTCCCAGCAAGCTCGAGTCCTCCAGCAACCTTCCCCGAGCCTCCGCCGTCGATTCGCATCATCACCACGACCTCCCGAGCCCCCTAGGTGAGCCAATCATCCACCTCGCCATCGCCGGAGCCTCGGCGCCGCTCGTTTTAGGTCGCCGACGTTCGTCGTCGACGTGGGCAAACGTGGGCCGTTGGATCTAAATCCAACGGCAACGTACCCCTTCGTTTAGACGTTAGGCTGACGGGCTGGCCCCACCCATCAGCATTTTAAACATTATCCACAACGCGGGATTTTTTCCTGTGTCGCTGACGCGTAGGCCCCACCTGTCATGGTTTTCAACTTTATCCAGAGAACAATTAAATTCGAATTTAAACTTCTCTGTAATATCAGTACTGGACCTAACTTCAAAATTCAATAACTTGAGATCTAGACATCCAAATAAATCAAATCCAATTGTTCTGGAAAGCTTATGAAAATGTTTAACCAACCCAAGTGGATTCAATTCATTTAGATAAATAATAAAAATGTATTATTAAAAATACTACAGAAGGTTTAAATTCTAAACTTGTTTGTTTCTGATACTCTGTTAGTACAACTAATTCCAAAATAATTTTGCTAGCTTAGTAATGCCATGTGTTAGCTTCCCTAATTTTGGTAGAATTATTTGTGCAGTAGTATTTGTTTAGTATAAAGTTGATGTTTAAACACCCTTCTGCACTAAAACATTTAAATATGTTTAATGGTTAACCCAAATGAATTAGGACCAATTTTGTTAGATCACATTTAGTCATGTTTAGTTACCCCTAAAAGGATATAATTTTAGGATCAACAGAACTTAATTGGTAGCTAAAACTTGATTATTAAGTTACTGGATTCAAACAATTGTGTAGGGAGTTTGGTAACTCCAAATGATCCAAATCAAATTGGGTTGTCTTCTACACATCAGTGGCTTTCTGTAGAAATTTAGTTTGTATTTTTTTGACCAACAGAACTCAAGTTATGCAATTAAACATGTTCCACAAGTTTCTGCCGTAATTTTGGACATAAATAAATATTGTTTAGTTCAATTAATTTGAAACCAAATTGTATTGTTTGATGTGTGCAGTAGCTATTTGTGATGTTTATGGTTGTTATGTTGAGATGATTGCTTGAGTAGTTTAGTGATTGGTTGTATTTGTTTGTTTATTAATTAGACGAGAACGCTGTCGGATTTATCGAGGAAGGAGAGTTTGTTGAATCTGAAGATCAAGACCAAGTCCACTTTGCCTAGCAAGGCAAGCTACTCTCTGAGCTTGCACCTAAATAAATATGCATCTACTTTGATCAAATGATTTACTCTTAAGGCAATGGTTTACAAAACCTTTTTCAAAAGTATATGGATATTATTTTGCCACCATATGTAGAAATATAAGGTAGTTTATATAAAACCGTAGGATGGGAAACAATGTTGTTTATTCAAAACTCCTTTGAAAATACTTGAGTGATTATGGAATACCGAGATGTCGGTGTTGAAGTGGAGAAATGGAGAATGGTGATGTTTATGAAAAATGCACAGTGTCCTAGTACTATGACGACCAATCTTACCCTGTGCGACCACATTTACCCCCATATGGGAACAGGGCTTAGTCATGTAGTTTGCTCTTATTAGTATGGGATACCTCATCGACGGAGATCACTCCGTTATGCATGAGGGGATGGTCCGAGGACCTACCCCCTGACCCGGGTCCTCACACAAGTTGGTGGGGAGGATAGAAGGTTCCACCATAAACCGCCGGACAAAACTATGAGTCCTCACACTTAGGGTTTCTGACGGGAAACTGGACTGAGTGTCGATGGAAAGTGTCATATGGGAAGGATCCTATACTAGCATGAGCAAATAAGAGGCTATGGTCGGTGGCTCAACTTCGCATACACCTGGTATGGCGGGACGTGGCTGACACGATGAGTTACCGGATGAATGTGGGCTAAAAGCGTGCTACCTCTGCAGAGGGTTAAAACTATTCGAATAGCCGAGTCCTCGGATATGGACAGTTGGGAGGCTGTCCTAAGACCATGTGCAAGTTTTTGAAAGACTTTGAGTTTTAAAAAGAAAATGAAGTGGAGAATGTTCCTTACACCTATACCAACGGATCGGTATGAGGTTGTTGGAGGAAGTGGACCATGACGGGCTATGGTAGGAAAAAGGAGGAGTTTTGGAGAAGCAGATAAAAATGGTGATTTCTTTAAAGATAGTTATAAAACTCTTCTTACCTTTTTCAATAAAGATATAGAGATGTTTTAAATGAATAAAAGTTGTAAATTAAAATAAAACTAGTGCATACTCATGTTGGGGTAGTTTGCGAGTACATTCAAATGTAGGAGGAGCACTACGCCGAGCAGGAGTATGGCGACTTCTACGCAAACTAAGGATCTCCACAAGTCAGCTGCCTGTCGGGTTGTCATCGTTAGAATATGATGTCTACTACGCCGTAGCTTCCGCTGATATTTTGGTTTGGCCCATGAAGGCACCTATGTAAGACTTGGTCTAAATGACCATTTATGTAAGACTTTTAATTCGGTATTGTAATGGATGTAAACTTTGGTATCCAATTCGGATTATGTGCAACGGCAGACTGATCACGGGATCGTTGTGTTAAGCATAATCGGGTATGTCGGACAGCTAGTCCGGGGTCCCCACAGACTTGGTATCAGAGCCATCCTGACTTTAGGAAACCTTAGTTAGCATGGTCGTTAGACAAATGTTACAAAAAAAAGATTAATTTCTAAAAGAAAGGAGTGAAGTATTTTCGAAAACTGCTTATCTCCAATCCTCTTACTTATGCAAAAATTTACTCTCATTAAAATATTACATTTTCCCTTGTATCCTTAAAATTTTGCACACTTCTCATTAAGCTTAAAATTCGACTCACTTGTTGCCCTACTACATTTAAAATTTTGATACACTTGTCACCTCCCTAACTTAAAATTTTGTTAAAAAAATTGTAGATGGCACTCCATTGGACTGAGTTCGTTCAGCTCGAGAAGGACAGCAAGCTGACATTCGAGAGGGACTTGTTCGAGTTGAGCAAGCTGTTAGGTCGCCCCGCTCCAGAGTTCAAGGGAGCTCAGGTTGACGTTCACGGAGTCGGGAGACTGAGTTGGCTCATCGAGTCGTCAGTTCGCAGGAACATCAAGTCCCCCAGTTCCAGGACGATCATCTTCACCACCAAGGCCTCTATCTGGGTTGACGGTCTCTGTACTGCCGCACAGAGGTTGCTAGCCCGACTTTGTGAGGAGCACAAGACGGAGTTGGCAAACTCCCGTTTCCGGTTCTACGGGAGGCGCAACAGCGACGGACACCCTACTCCTACCCTTTACCACCCGATGTTTGGGAGCTACATCCTGGACATGGAGCTCTTACTTCACTACACCCAGGATGATCTGATGCGCACTAAGGTTCAGCATCACTTTGATCGCATCTCGCTTGTTGAGATTCGCGAGAATGAGGAGAAGCTGCTGGAGGAGAAGGTCGCTCTTCTCACGAAGAGGGCCCAGCTGAGGAGGACCATCGTGAAGCTCCGCAAGAAGGTGGCAGAGCAGGACCAGCTGATCGAGGAGCTAGAGCACCATACTGACGAGATGGAGGAGGAGGGCGAGGATCTCCGCAAGGAGAATAACGCTTTCCTCAGTGACGATGATGACTTCGTGGAGGAGATGGATTATGATCAGGAGGACGACGATGAGGAGTTAGTTGACGAGGAGGAGGAGCCACTCGAGACAGTACTCGAGGACGAGGAGGAGGAGCCACTCGAGGCAGTTCTCGAGGACGAGGAGGAGGATCCCGAGGAGCCACCCTACCAGTCAGATGTTGACGTATTAGAGCTGGAGGTTCCACCTCAGTAGGCGAGTGACTTGAGTACTACCGCAGGATTAAGTTGACCCCTATCGCTAGTCGAGTCGAAGTAGTGGTTCTTTTGGAAACCAGATGTTATGTATCTTAGATGTAGGGCGATGTTGTAAGCTTGATGTTGTAAGCTTGGTGTTATTGTGAACTCTTTGATGTGATGTTTGTGATATATAAGTATGTTTGTCCTGATTGATCTGTGTAAAATATTTTCCATATAATCCTTAAATTAATCAACCACTTACGAAATCGTCTTTTCCCTTAGTCGAACTTTTCTTTGCCTTGCCTCTTATACCCGGTGTGCTTCAGGATGCCGCCCCGTCATCCGGAAGGAACGCCACCACCACCACCGGACCCAACCCCCGCCCAACTTCTCGCGATTATCATGGAGGAACGCCAGGCTGCCCGAGAGGAGCGTCAAGCTAATCTCGCGGCCCTACAGCAACTCGCAGCCGCTTATAACAACAACAGCAACAATAACAACAACAACAATGATGGCAATGGCAATGGTGATGGAAACCAGCGATCCACCTTAGGCGATTTCCAGAAGACCAACCCACCTACCTATTCCAAGGGACTTCACCCCCTGGAGGCCGATGATTGGCTTCGCACCATCGACAACAATCTGGAAGTTGCTGCTGTGGGAGAAAATGAGAAAGTGTTGTATGCAACCCACTATCTCGCTGGACCTGCACGAGCTTGGTGGGAAACTACCAAGGCTCTCCAGCAAGCTGGTCATGTTATCAACTGGGCTGAGTTCCAGGAGAAGTTCCGCAAGAAGCATATTCCCAGCGGACTTATTGAGAGAAAGAAGGATGAGTTCCGCAGGCTGATGAGTTTACCGACTTATCTCGGTATGCTCCTGATGACACCGACACTGGGAAGAAGAAGATGGAGCGTTTCATGAGTGGACTTCATGATGAACTGCAGTGTGCTCTGGTTATCCATGACTTCTATGATCTGGAGTCACTTGTGGACAAAGCCATCCAGCTGGAGACCAAGCGCAAGTCTATGTATGAAGGTCGCAAGAGGAGGATGAATGCTCAGGAAGGTTCGAGCAGCCAGAAGCCTCGTATCTTTCAGCAAAACCCCAGGCCTGCTTATCGTCCACCCCAAGCTCCACGCCCCAATGACACTAACCGACCCGGAGGAAACTTCAACAACTTCACCCGCAATACCAATGTTGTCTGCTTTGAATGCGGCAACAAGGGTCACTACTCCAGAGAATGTCCCAATCCCAAGAGGAATGTTCAGCGCCCCAATGCGCCGGCACCGAACAATGGTCAAGGCCGCAATGGAAATGGAAAGAATGCCGCACCCCGCGGAAATTGCTGTTGCCAAGGGTCGTCTGCACCACATCAATGCTGAAGAAGCCAGGATGCGCCAGATGTTGTGCTGGGTACGTTCCTTGTCAACTCAGTACCTGCAACTGTTCTGTTTGATTCTGGTGCTACCCATTCATTTGTTACCCAAGAATTTGTTGCTAAGGGAGGTTTAGTCGAGAGCCTCTTACCCAAACCCATGGTCATCCAAATCCCAGAATCCACCGTAGAGACCAAGATGTTTTGCTCCGATGTACCCCTTGAGATCAAAGGAGAAAAGTTTCCAGTTAACTTAATTGTTCTGGGAACCCAAGGCATCGATGTTATACTCGGTATGAATTGGTTAGCCAAGTACCATGGTCGAATTGACTGTGCCAGAAGAGCTGTATCCATCACCACCGACAAAGAAGTAGAAGTGGAGTATGTGTCTGAAACTAGTCATCTCACCCAGGCTGCCATGAGAGCATAGCTCGACCGCCCTAGATGAGATCCGTGTTGTTCACCTATTCGAGATGTTTTCCCTGAAGAATTGCCTGGTATGCCGCCAGACCGGGAAATTGAGTTCATAATTGAGCTTATCCCAGGAACACCCCTATATCCCAAAGACCTTATCGGATGAATCCGGAAGACTGGTTGAGTTGAAGAAGCAGTTGGCAGATATGCTCAGCAAAGGACTTGTTCGTCCAAGCGCTTCACCTGGGGATCACCCATTATTTTTGTGGACAAGAGAGACGGTACCACACGCCTGTGTGTGGATTATCGCAAGCTGAATGACGTGACCATTAAAAACAAGTACCCTCTTCCCAAGATCGAGGATCTGTTCGATCAAATGAACGGAGCCCGAGTCTTTTCCAAGATCGATCTTCGGACAGGTTACCATCAGTTGAAGATCGAGAGACAGACATTCCCAAGACCGCCTTCACCACTCGTTACGGTTTGTTTGAATACACCGTGATGTCCTTTGGTCTGACCAATGCCCCAGCCTATTTCATGAATCTCATGAACAAGATTTTCATGGAGTACCTCGACAAGTTCGTGGTAGTTTTCCTTGATGACATCCTTATTTATTCCAAGACCGAAGAAGAGCATGCTGAACACCTGCGTCTAGTTTTGGAGACCTCCGAGAGCACCAGCTGTATGCCAAGCTTAGCAAGTGTGAGTTTTGGCTCAGTGAAGTGGCATTTCTCGGACATGTTGTATCTGCCGGAGGAATTTCTGTGACCCCGAGAAGATCCAAGCCATTGTTGACTGGTTAGCCCCAACCAGTGTGACTGAAATCCGAAGCTTTCTCGGACTCGCCGGTTATTACCGCAAGTTCGTTGAAGGATTTTCCAGTATAGCCAAACCCATGACCCAACTGTTGAAGAAGGACAAGAAATTTGAATGGACTCAGAAGTGTGAAGATAGTTTCCAAGAACTGAAGAAGAGACTAACCTCAGCCCCAATTTTGATTATGCCAGACGTCACCAAGAGTTTCGACGTGTATTGCGATGCATCACGCCTCGGACTTGGTTGCGTTCTGATGCAAGAAGGCAAAGTTGTGTCGTATCTGTCCCGGCAGTTGCGACCGCATGAAGAGAATTACCCAACCCATGACTGGAGTTAGCTGCTGTTGTTCTTGCTCTTAAAACGTGGCGTCCCTATCTTGCGGGACATCGCTGTGAGATCTATACAGATCATAAAGCTTGAAGTATATTTTCACCCAGAAGAGTTGAACCTGCGACAGAGGAGATGGATGGAATTAATCAAGGATTATGATATTGGAATCCATTATCACCCCGGAAAGGCTAATGTAGTTGCCGATGCCCTTAGTCGCAAACCTGCACCTGAATGCCTTGATCCAAGCCGAACAGCCAGCCTTGTTCAAAGAGTTCAAGATTTTGGACTAGAACTTGTTAGCCATGGTTATCTCGCCAATTTAGAGTTAACCCCAACCCTGATGGATCAAATCAAAGAAGCCCAAAAAGGTCATGAAAGCATTGAAGGAATTAGGAAGAAGATTTCCTCGGCAAAGCACCCGGTTTTACCGAAGATGCTGAAGGAGTGCTGAAATTCAATGACCGTATCTGTGTGCCCAATGTCACGGAACTTAAGGAGTTAATCCTGAAGGAGGCCCATGAGACCCCTTATTCAATCCACCCCGGCGGAACCAAAATGTACCAAGACCTTCGAGAAAGATTTTGGTGGCATGGAATGAAGCGAGAGATTGGTTCATTCGTAGCCAATGTGATATCTGTCAGCGAGTCAAGGCTGAACATCAGCGACCCGGGATTGCTTCAACCTTTGAAAATTCCCGAGTGGAAGTGGGATGAGATTGGAATGGATTTTATTACCGGACTTCCAAGATCCAACCGAGGCCATGATTCAATCTGGGTCATCGTTGATCGACTGACCAAGGTTGCCCATTTTATTCCTGTCAAGACCACCCATACCGGAGCTCAGTTAGCAGACCTGTATATTTCCAGAATAGTAAGCCTGCATGGTGTGCCTAAAAGATTGTATCTGATAGAGGCACGCAATTCACCTCAAGATTCTGGAAATCCCTTCATGAAGCCCTCGGAACCAAGTTAGCGTTTAGCACAGCTTATCATCCCCAGACCGATGGCCAAACTGAACGAGTGAACCAGATATTGGAGGACATGCTTCGCGCATGTGTTCTATCCTATGGTTCCAAGTGGGAAGATTGTCTTCCGTTTGCAGAGTTTCGTACAACAACAGTTATCAGTCTAGTCTGCAAATGGCCCCTTTTGAAGCCCTTTACGGCAAGAAGTGTCGTACACCCCTGAATTGGTCCGATACCGGAGAAAGCAAATTGTTCGGACCAGATACCCTCCGTGAAGCTGAAGAGCAAGTTCAGCTTATTCGTGAACGCCTCAAAACTGCCCAATCCCGTCAGAAGAGTTACGCTGACACCAAGCGCCGTGATCTCACTTTAGTGTCGGAGATTATGTCTATCTCCGAGTGACACCCCTTAAAGGAATGCAGCGTTTCCATGTCAAAGGAAAATTAGCGCCAAGGTATATCGGACCCTTCAAGATCATTGCTCGTCGAGGAGAAGTATCCTATCAGCTGGAATTGCCCCCGGAGTTAGGGATTATCATGATGTCTTCCACATTTCCTTGCTCCGGAAGTGTCTTGAAGTTCCTGACCAGCCTGATGTTTTCAAAAACATCGACCACCTCTCCATCGACCTGAACCAAGACCTGACTTATCGTGAGAGACCTCTCAAGATTCTCGAAGAAGATGTTCGTGTTACCCGAAGCGCGCAATCAAGTTCTACAAAGTCCAGTGGACTAACCACTCCGAAGAAGAAGCAACTTGGGAACGTGAAGATTATCTTAGGAAGGAATTCCCAAATCTCTTTAGTACCCAGGCCTAGCAAATCTCGGGACGAGATTTATTTTAAGGGGGGAAGGATCTGTAACATCCCAGAATTATAATCAGTAATGTTATCCAAAAATGTGGGCCAACAAAAACTTTTGTTAAATTATATGTGTTGTTATGCTTGTTGCTTGTGGTAATTATTTCTTGTTGCTTGTGTTGTTGTTTGCTTGAATTAACAATTTGAAATGCAAAAACAAAAGTGGAAACAAGAAAGAATAAAAATGACAAGTGACACACATTCTCCAAGTAAGAAGCAAATTGTTCAAACAAAAATTCAGAGGAATGGTATATGAAACCCCTCATTTGTATTCTTACTACTTATCTCTCCAAATAACATTTTACACCTATTTTAAAATTCAAAAGTAAACACAATTGAAATAAAACAAAATGCCATAATTAAAACCCTATGAAAGAAAATGATTCAAAACATTTTATTTTGCAAAGCCAAATTTTGTGGAGCTTCTACATGTTATGGGAAAGCCCCACAAATATTTGCAAATTTTTCCAAATTGTTTAATGCTCCAATTAAATCCTAGGAAAGCTACTGGACTAAAAAGAAATAAAGAAAAAACAGAGAAAAGAGGAGGCAGGGGGTTTTCTGCAAAACCGTCATCCCCTACCTCTCTCCCTCGCCCCGACGCAGAGCGCCGTGTCGCCATGGCGCTCCTCGCCGTTTCCTGGCCGCCCAGGCCCCCCTGCCGCGCTCCTCGTGCCTCTGCAGCCTCTGCACACGCAGAGGAGAAGCCCTCGAGCACGCCCCCTCGCCCCAATGCCGCCCTGTCCCCTATTTCTCCGCCGTGGGCAATCCAACGGCGCCGGCCAAATTAGAGCCCCTCGCTGCTCCTCGACACGCAAGGCTCGGGCCACGGCCTTCTAGAACACGTCCGGACCCCCCCGACCCCTCTGCCTTGAGCTTCTTGCACGCGTCGCGGTGGAATCGAGAAATATCTCGCCGGAGTCGCCATGGACGCCGTCCGTGCGCTTCGTCCACGATACGCCGGCCCTCGCGCTATAAAGCCACCCCGAACCCCTCTGGACACTCCACACCATCCTCACTCCCTCTCCCCCTCTCCAAATTCACCGTGCACCGCCAGGAGGGCGTGCATTGCCGCAGCCACTGCCGCCGTCGAGGTCGATCATGGCCGCGACGCCACACCCTCTCTTTCTCTTCTTTCTGGCCTGCACTCTCTTCTGCACCCACACCGCACTCACACGCCTCATTTTCCCTCTGTTTCGTGCACAGGGGAGACGCCAGGACCTCGCCGGAGTTGCTGGAGCTAGCCGTGGAAGCGGAGGAGCTCGCCGTCGACGATACACGCCGTCCCAGCAAGCTCGAGTCCTCCAGCAACCTTCCCCGAGCCTCCGCCGTCGATTCGCATCATCACCACGACCTCCCGAGCCCCCTAGGTGAGCCAATCATCCACCTCGCCGTCACCGGAGCCTCGGCGCCGCTCGTTTTAGGTCGCCGACATTCGTCGTCGACGTGGGCAAACGTGGGCCGTTGGATCTAAATCCAACGGCAACGTACCCCTTCGTTTAGACGTTAGGCTGACGGGCTGGCCCCACCCGTCAGCATTTTAAACATTATCCACAACGAGGGATTTTTCCCTGTGTCGCTGACGCGTAGGCCCCACCTGTCATGGTTTTCAACTTTATCCAGAGAACAATTAAATTCGAATTTAAACTTCTCTGTAATATCAGTACTGGACCTAACTTCAAAATTCAATAACTTGAGATCTAGACATCCAAATAAATCAAATCCAATTGTTCTGGAAAGCTTATGAAAATTTTTAACCAACCCAAGTGGATTCAATTCATTTAGATAAATAATAAAAATGTATTATTAAAAATACTACAGAAGGTTTAAATTCTAAACTTGTTTGTTTCGATACTCTGTTTGCCTAACTAATTCCAAACCAATTTTTCTAGCTTAGTACTGCCATGTATTAGCTTCCCTAATTTTGGTAGAATTATTTGTGCAGTAGTATTGTTTAGTATAAAGTTGAAGTTTAAACACCTTTCTGCACTAAAACATTTAAATATGTTTAATGGTTAACCCAAATGAATTAGGACCAATTTTGTTAGATCACATTTAGTCATGTTTGGTTACCCCTAAAAGGATATAATTTTAGGATCAACATAACTTAATTGGTAGCTAAAACTTGATTATTAAGTTACTGGATTCAAACAATTGTGTAGCGAGTTTGGTAACTCCAAATGATCCAAATCAAATTGGGTTGTCTTCTACACATCAGTAGATTTCTGTAGCAATTTAGTTTGTATTTTTGTGACCAACAGAACTCAAGTTATGCAATTAAACATGTTCCACAAGTTTCTGCCATAATTTTGGACATAAATAAATATTGTTTAGTTCAATTAATTTGAAACCAAATTGTATTGTTTGATGTGTGCAGTAGCTATTTGTGATGTTTATGGTTGTTATGTTGAGATGATTGCTTGAGTAGTTTAGTGATTGGTTGTATTTGTTTGTTTATTAATTAGACGAGAACGCTGTCGGATTTATCGAGGAAGGAGAGTTTGTTGAATCTGAAGATCAAGACCAAGTCCACTTTGCCGAGCAAGGCAAGCTACTCTCTGAGCTTGCACCTAAATAAATATGCATCTACTTTGATCAAATGATTTACTCTTAAGGCAATGGTTTACAAAACCTTTTTCAAAAGTATATGGATATTAGTTTGCCACCATATGTAGAAATATAAGGTAGTTTATATAAAACCGTAGGATGGGAAACAATGTTGTTTATTCAAAACTCCTTTGAAAATACTTGAGTGATTATGGAATACCGAGATGTCGGTGTTGAAGTGGAGAAATGGAGAATGGTGATGTTTATGAAAAATGCACAGTGTCCTAGTACTATGACGACCAATCTTACCCTGTGCGACCACATTTACCCCCATATGGGAACAGGGCTTAGTCATGTAGTTTGCTCTTATTAGTATGGGATACCTCATCGACGGAGATCACTCCGTTATGCATGAGGGGATGGTCCGAGGACCTACCCCCTGACCCGGGTCCTCACACAAGTTGGTGGGGAGGATAGAAGGTTCCACCATAAACCGCCGGACAAAACTATGAGTCCTCACACTTAGGGTTTCTGACGGGAAACTGGACTGAGTGTCGATGGAAAGTGTCATATGGGAAGGATCCTATACTAGCATGAGCAAATAAGAGGCTATGGTCGGTGGCTCAACTTCGCATACACCTGGTATGGCGGGACGTGGCTGACACGATGAGTTACCGGATGAATGTGGGCTAAAAGCGTGCTACCTCTGCAGAGGGTTAAAACTATTCGAATAGCCGAGTCCTCGGATATGGACAGTTGGGAGGCTGTCCTAAGACCATGTGCAAGTTTTTGAAAGACTTTGAGTTTTAAAAAGAAAATGAAGTGGAGAATGTTCCTTACACCTATACCAACGGATCGGTATGAGGTTGTTGGAGGAAGTGGACCATGACGGGCTATGGTCGGAAAAAGGAGGAGTTTCGGAGAAGCAGATAAAAATGGTGATTTCTTTAAAGATAGTTATAAAACTCTTCTTACCTTTTTCAATAAAGATATAGAGATGTTTTAAATGAATAAAAGTTGTAAATTAAAATAAAACTAGTGCATACTCATGTTGGGGTAGTTTGCGAGTACATTCAAATGTACTCATATTGGTTTCATCCCTGGCTATTGACCTAGCCAGACTACGAGGAGGAGCACTACGCCGAGCAGGAGTATGGCGACTTCTACGCAAACTAAGGATCTCCACAAGTCAGCTGCCTATCGGGTTGTCATCGTTAGAATATGATGTCTACTACGCCGTAGCTTCCGCTGATATTTTGGTTTGGCCCATGAAGGCACCTATGTAAGACTTGGTCTAAATGACCATTTATGTAAGACTTTTAATTCGGTATTGTAATTGATGTAAACTTTGGTATCCAATTCGGATTATGTGCAACGGCAGACTGATCACGGGATCGTTGTGTTAAGCATAATCGGGTATTTCGGACAGCTAGTCCGGGGTCCCCACAGGAACTATCTCACCAACTTCAGGAGCGCGACGACGCGCATAACGTTGCACTCCAGAAGGAAAGAGATGAAGTGTCTCGGCTCCAGAAGGAGCTTGAACGGGTTCAGAATCAGAAGTCCGAGATGGAGAGAGCTGCCATCGTGGAGAAGAAACAACGGGAAGAAGATGCTCTGAAGCATAAGGAGCTCCACGACCAGACCGAGGTCCGCGCCACCTCGGCTCAACAAGAACTGGATGCCCTCAAGGCTAAATGCGACAGCTGGTTGGCCGAGCTCACCCGGATCAACAGCGAGATGGACAGTAAGTTTCCTTTATCCTTTCTTTTCATTTCCTTTGCTTCTACCGACATTAGATATATGCCGGTATATGACTTAACTCGGTGTAGCTTTTCTTTCTTCAGAACACTTCTCCCATTCCAAGGCCGCTGCAGCAAACATTACCATCAAGGCACGAGAAAAAAGAGCAGAATCTGGCCCGATCTCGGAGGAATGGGACATTGAAGATCATCTGACGGCTCTGGATGCTCGCATATCTCCTCTGAGGTGCATTGGTACTGAGCTCCTTGAAGCTGGTATCCGGGTTTATCGGATTCTATGGCCAGAGTCTGCGACTCCAGCTACCATCGCCGAGTTATCCAAGTGCCTGCTGGCCGCCGAGACAAGGCTCCGAGAGTGGAGATCTTCCTCAGCTCGTGCCGGTGCAGATCAAGCTCTGACTTTTGTGCTTTCTTGGTACGAGGCAATCGACCTTAATGCACTGAAATCCCTGCGTTCCGACTCGAAATGGACGTCGGATCCAAACTGATCCAGAGCCGCAAGGAAGCAGCCTCCTTCATGGCCAGCTACGCTCAAACCCAATATCTCATTCCTGGTCCAGTCTACTCCGACGATGAAGAAGATGACGTCGAAGAGGAAGAGGATGATGACGAGGAAGAGGAAGTTGACGAGGAGATCGAGGCTGAAACTCCCAATACTGCCACTGACGCAGCAGCCGACACTGCCGAGCATACAGCAGCCGACATATCTTCGGAAGCAGCATCCGACATCACCGGCAACCCGGCAACCACCACGACGGTCGATCCTGCGACCGAGATTGCTCCTGCGACTCGCACTGCTCCTACTGACCCGAGCTCCTCCACGCAGCTGTTTGAACTTATCACAAGTTGAACTGTTAAATCCCCGGGATGCCGGGTGCAGATGTATATATACTCTTAAGTTTTTATCAGTGCTACTTTACTTGCTAGTTTCAACGAGACTGGCTTAATGCCGGATCACTTTGCACCAAGTCCCCGAGTTTACTTTCTTGTTTACTATACTTAGTAATCTTTGCTCTTGTCTACCATTTTGGCGTTCGACAGTCGAGTCACAAGATCAAAATTATAGCATACAGTACTCATAAATTTTGAGATAAGGTTTAGAGTCATCCGACACAAAGATAAGGAATAAAATACAGGGTTAGTAAACAACATATACCGAATCATTTTTGGACCGAGTCCCCGAGTTCGTTTTCATGTTTACTATATTCCATAACCTCTGCTCTTGACTGCCATTTTGGCGTTCGTCAGTCGAGTCACAAGATCACAACAAGATAGCATACACTACTTGAACTTTGAGACGAGGTTTAAAACCATTCGCATAGAAACAACATAGATAAAACAGAGATAAAACACATGCATATAGACAAGGCAGTCCCCGAGTTTCTTTTCGGAGTGCCAACATTTCATTCAAAGGAAACCGAGATACATACATTGCGCCCTTAAGAGTAAAAGGGACGGAGTAGAGCTACATTCCAGGGTCGTTTGGTTTCCTCTCCGGATTTGTCCATCCTGTCTTCCTTGGTTCTGTGCATCTATAAGATAGTATGCATCATTGTGCAGAGCCTTGCTCACAATGAACGGTCCCTCCCATGGAGGTGATAACTTGTGCATGCCGGCTTTGCGCTGCACTAGCCTAAGCACCAAATCTCCTTCTCGGAATACACGAGGATTTATCTTCCGGCTATGATAGCGTCGGAGATTTTGCTGATATATTGCTGACCGAGATAAGGCCAGTTCTCGTGCTTCTTCGAGCAGATCGACATCATTTTCTCGAGCTTCTTTTGCCTCGGTTTCTGTGTACAGTGTAACTCTTGGCGAGTCATACTGTATGTCGGTCGGCAGGACCGCTTCTGCTCCATAGACCAGAAAAAATGGCGTATAGCCCGTTGATCGATTCGGTGTGGTCCTGAGACCCCACAGTACTGCCGGTATCTCATCTATCCAACAACCCGGAGATCGCAGCAGTGGTTCAATCAACCGGGCTTTGATGCCGGATAACACCAATGCATTTGCTCTTTCCACTTGCCCATTGGACTCCGGATGCGCGACCGATGCTAGGTCAAGTCGGATTCTCTTTTCAGCACAGAACCGAGCAAACTCCTACAGCAAAGTTTGTGCCATTATCCGAGATAATGCTGTGTGGGTAACCATATCTCAAAATGATGTCTTTCAAGAAAGATACAGCCGTGTGGCCGTCACACTTCCTGATTGGCTTCACCTCGATCCACTTGGTGAACTTGTCCACCATCACCAGCATATGAGTCATGTTGCCTCGGGCCGGTTTGAATTCCCCCACCATATCCAGACACCAAACAGCAAAAGGCCAAGTGATGGGAATTGTCTTGAGTGCTGAAGCTGGCATGTGGATCTTGTGAGCAAATCTCTGACATCCCTCGCACTTCCTGACGATATCTTCTGCCTGTTGCAAAGCAGTGGGCCAGTAAAACCCATGTCGGAATGCCTTAGCAACCAAGGCTCTTGAGCAAGCATGATGACCACATTCTCCTTGATGAATTTCCAGGAGCATCTCTTGCCCTTCCTCCGGTTCAACACAACGTTGTAGCACTGTGGTTGCGCTTCTCTTGTACAACTCTCTGTTGATGATGGTGTATGCTTTGGATCTTCTTTGCACTCGCCTGGCCTCGGCTTCATCATCTGGCTGACTCCCATCTATCATATACGACATTATAGGCTGTGCCCATCCTGGCACAGGACGTACAGGAAAGATCGGTTCATCCACCTCCATTGGTTCAACCGACATTGCCTCCTCTGACATCAATTGGTCAGTCCCCGGGTTCTGCCAAGCAGTCCCCGGGTTCTCCCAAATGCACCCGACATCGACGTCCATGGGAACAGCATCAGATTCCGGTTTCGCCGGGATAAAGATTGACTCGGACTCGGGCGACGGTTTGATTGATGGCTTCCTCAGATGCTCCAAGGATATGCCGGGTGGGATTGGATCCCGAGATGAACCTAGCTTGGACAGTACATCGGCGGCTTCATTTTCTGCCCGAGGTACATGCTTGAACTCGCAACCTTCAAAGAACCCCGAGATCTTCTGGACATGAAACCGATATAACGCCATGTTGGCGTCTAAAGCATCCCAATTTCCCGAGGCTTGCTGCACCACCAGATCCGAGTCTCCGAAGCATTCTATCCGGCGAATACCAATTTCCTTGGCCACGTTGAGCCCATGAACAAGTGCCTCATACTCGGCCACATTGTTAGATGCCGCAAAATGAATCTGCAACACATATCTCAGTTGATCCTGCTTTGGCGAGGTAAGGACTACCCCGGCACCTAAACCAATTTTGTCTTGGAGCCGTCAAAGTGCATTCTCCAGTAATTGGAGTCAGGCAATGGTGGCTCATATTGCATCTCGGCCCAATCCACGAAGAAATCAGGCAGTGCCTGAGATTTGATGGCATCTCTTCTTTCATAATGTGGCGTATAAGGAGCCAGCTCAATGGCCCATTTGGCTACTCGGCCGCTTGCATCTTTGTTACCAATGATTTCCGAGATAGGAGCGCACACACCACTGTGATTGGATGCTCTTGAAGTAATGTTTCAATTTCTTGGCCGCCATATAGACGCCATATGTCATTTTCTGGTAGTGAGGATAATTTTGCTTGGACACGAGATCACCTCGCTCAGATAATATACCGGCCTCTGCACGGTTTTGCCATCTTCTTCTCGCTCCACACCACTACGGCACTCACAACTCGGTTTGTGGCTGCAATGTAGAGCAACATCGGCTCTTTGGGTAATGGTGAGGCCAATATCGGCGCAGTTGCCAACATCTTTTTTAGTTCAGTGAACGCCGCATCCGCTTGCGGGGTCCACACAAATTGTTACTTTTCTTCATTAGTTGGTATAAAGGCAATGCCTTTTCTCCCAACCTACTAACAAACCGACTTAAGGATGCCAAGCAACCAGTGAACTTTGCACATCCTTGAGACATTCGGCAACCTCATGCTTCAATAGCACGGATCTTTGTCGGATTTGCCTCGATACCTCGGCTTGACACGAGGAAACCGAGTAACTTGCCTGCCGGTACACCAAATGTACATTTGTCCGGGTTAAGTTTCATCCGGAATCTCCTTAGATTCGCGAATGTTTCTCTGAGATCATCAATCAGAGTGGATTTCTCCTTAGTTTTGATGACGATATCATCGACATATACCTGCACATTTTTGCCTATTTGATCATGCAAGCATTTTTGCATACATCTTTGGTAAGTAGCACCAGCATTTCTCAAACCAAATGTCATGACACGATAGCAATAAGCCCCGTACGGGGTAATAAAAGCAGTTTTCATTTGATCAGCAGGGTTCAGCGGTATCTGGTGAAAACCAGAATATGCATCTACAAAGGATAACAGCTCACACCCGGCTGTGGAATCGATCACTTGATCAATCCGAGGCAGCGGGAATGGATCCTTAGGACATGCCTTGTTCAAGTTTGTGAAATCAATACACATGCGCCACACAATGGCCACGTTCGGGTCATCCTTTTTCTTTTCCACCAGGACCGGGTTAGACAACCAGTCCGGGTGCAGCACTTCCATGATGAAACCAGATGCAAGTAATCTGGCCAGTTCATCGCCTATCACCTTTCTCCTCTCATCCGAGAGACGTCGCATAGGTTGCTTCACGGGTTTCATATCCGGTCTGACGAACAATGAGTGCTCAGCCAACTCCCTCGGAACACCTGGCAGGTCCTGATTTGACCATGCAAAGATATCCCGATTCTCACGGAGGAAGTGACTGAGCTCGCCTTCCTATTTCTCGGTCAACCCGGTACCAATGATGACGTTGTGGTCTGGGAACGCCGGGTCGACGTTGATCTTCTTCGTCTCCTTCGGCACCTGGAATGCCGCACTCTGCTCCGGGTTAGTCATACCCGGCATACCGAGTTGCGCGGACTGGGCCAGCGCCACCACTTCATGGATCCTCTTCTTCTCCGCAGCAATGATTAATGACTCGGCCAGACAAGAGCCAGCCGAGGCGCACTCCAAGGAACGCTTATAGTCACCCGAGATGGTGATGATGCCATTAGGACCCGGCAGCTTCATCTTGAGGTAAGCCACATGGGTAGATATCATGAACTTGGCCAGCGCTGGTCTACCGAGCAAAGCATGGTATGGACTTTCGAGGTCCACCACCTCGAATTGGATGCTCTCAGTTCTGCAGTTGTCCTTGGTGCCGAATAACACATCAACCCAAATTTTGCCCATAGGTGCACATGAGACACCAGGCACTATACCGTGAAAGGTTGTATGACTCGGCTGCAACATGTTTGCCGAGATGCCCATCTTCACCATGGTGTCTCGGTACATGATGTTGATGCTGCTCCCATTGTCAATGAGAACTCGGGTGAACCTGACATTGATGGTGGGCCCGATGAATGTCGGATCCACCACTAGAGCGTAACCTCCCGGGCTTGGCATGATCCGGGGATGGTCCTTCATGCTCCAGCTGATCTCCTGATCAGACCAGTGCATATACTTCGGCACAGCCGGCATAACCGCGTTTACCTCCATTGCACGCCGGTTCAGGCTCTGCTTGTCAGTTGGCTCGGTCACAAAGACCACATAGCTCTGATGAGCCTCTCTATACTCACCCTGGCGATATTCACCCTGGCGGCTGGGACCAGCATTGCTGTTGTTGCCTCCGACATTCACTTGGTTAACATCTTCTGGCCTTCTCCTGTTATCCACAGGTCTCGGAGCTGCAGGCCTCGGTGGAGGCGCATTCACGGGAACAGTGTTTGCCCCGGTGAGCGGTAGTGTTGGAGGTCTCTGAGGTGCACCCATCTGATTTCCTCCGGATCCTCCCCCTTCCTTCAACGTGCGCTGATACCAGCTGCACTGCCGGGTTGAATGATTAGCCGGCCTGCGGGGGTCGTGCGTGTGTAGCTGCAGGGTCCATCCAGCATTGCCTCATAGGTTAATCGGCTATCCTCCCAAGGCTTCCTCTGGTCACTCCACTGTCTCTTCCCATCCTGGTTTTGGCCCCATGCAGGACCGCTGTTCTTCTGACGCTGGCTATTGCCGGCATCTGGCTGATCTTGATCAACTGCAGCAACTTGATTCGAACCGTACCGTAATCCGGCCGGTCCTCTCTCCTCTTGTTCCCGAAATCCTGGCGGTCACCTCGCCTGGATGGTCCGGGTCCATTGTTGACCGGGTATCTTCTACTCGGTTCCACCGAGTTCAGCAAGGGCTGCATCGGATCACCCAGTGCATAGCTATCCGCAATCCGGATTGTCTCGGCCAAGGTGGCCGGCATCTCCCTTTGCAACTTCTGCCAGAGCATGGAGCCGTGTCGGCACCCTTGAGCAAACCATGAAATGGCCTGCGCTTCAACAACTCCTTCACAGGAATTGCGAACAGTACTCCACCGGGTCAAGTAGTCCCGGTCAGTTTCATCATCCCTCTGCTTGCACATGGCAAGCTGCTGAGGACGATTCGGCCTCTTGTATGTGCTGGAGAAATTGCTAACGAAGGCTTCTTCAAAGTCCAGCCAGCAGTCAATGCTGCCCTCTCGCAAGTTGTTCAGCCAGATCCGGGCTGGCCCTTCCAACATTTGCGGGATATACCTTACCGCCCATCGGCGGTTTCCTCCCGCGATATGCACTGCCGACACATAATCTGTCAGCCAGTCTTCCGGCTTAGTACTGCCGTCATATGTCTTTGCGCCCCGGTTCAATTGAAAGTGCGGCACCGGTGGCTCCCTCATGATCCGAGGTCCAAAGCATGCAGGGCCAGGTGGGCCTTGCTCTTCCAGCATCTCGGACATAAAGATCCTGTCCAACTTGTAGCGTGCATCATTCGCCGACAACTGGCGAGGTCCCAGCCGGGATCCCAGTGCACCTTCATATCTCTGATACCCGGCTCTCTCCATAGCCGAGTAACCATCATCATAACGGTTAGCCACCTGGTCAACACCTTGTGGCTGCTGAACATGCTCGATATTTTGCTGCTGCCGGGCAGGATTTTGTGTCGGATACCGAGGTGGATAACCTCGGCCAGCCGGTTAATTTTTCCGGCATCTGGATTGCCCGGACCGGGATTGCTTTTACCCCGGCCGGCACTGCCTTGCCCGGCTAACTGTTTTCCGGCATATGCCGGATCATATGTCTGTATCTGCTTATTTTTACCGGAGTTTACACTCCGGTCACGATCTCCACCGACGTGCGGTGATGAAGCTTGCCCCTTAGATCTTTCACTGGCTACCTTAGCCGAGTGAACAATCTGGGACCCACCTGCAGCTGTGTTAGCCTTAAGATAGGCCTCATTTTGCCGCACAGCAACACCTACTAGCTCATTAACCGGTCTTGTTGCTTACGGAGAGCTTCTCCGGATAAACCAGATAACTCGGCTCTTGCTGCCTCGGCAGCTCTAAGAGTCTTAGCAGGGGAACTATATTTGGGCTTTTCAGCCGACATGTGACTAGGAGTTTTACTAGAACTTGATCTACCATCTCTAGCAATCTCGACATTGAGGCCTCTACCCCTTTTACGCACATCTTCTATGCGACTAGGATGAGTAGCTACCGGAGTAAACCATGAGCTTTGTTATACTCACGGAGGTTATCTCGAACTCTCTCCTTATCTGGGACATCGCGAGAGCCTCCTGATGCAGGTTCTGACGATGCGACTCCAACTCGGCCTCCGCCAGGGCAGCATCTGTACCGGTAGCTACCGGCACAGCCAGCTTCTCGATCATATCCTCGAGAGGAGCCGGCCTGACCGGTACCTGGGATGTACCGGCCTGGTCGAGGAGGTTCTCCTTCCTCTCCAGCGGCAGTTTCGCCGATCTGGTGGTCTTGGCGGCAGGTTTGCCGGCATCTCCTTTGCCGGTTTCTCCTTTGCCGGCACCACCCGTGGAGCCGGTCATCATGACCTCTGCGCAGCTCCCGGGGCGAGCGGTACGCCGGCCGCGAGCCGCACAGACAGCAGGAGGATCCTCGGCTACAAGCACCTGCTCGGGGTACCTGCAGACAAACTCGGTGGCGACGTAGACCTCGTACGCCCGAAGGTGATGAGGCAGCCGTTCCTCGAGAGCGGCCTGCTACCGAAGCAGCCCGCGTTGTCGCTGATGAAGTTCAGCGAGCCGAATCTGTGGACAAGGCCACTGACCACGCGCTCGCCGGAGGCGATGATGGAACCCGTCCGGATGAACACGCCAGCCAGCGCCGCTGCTGGCCCCACGGTGGGCGCCAACTGTCGTGGTGGTATCACGGCAGATGCCATAGGATGGCTTGAGTTGGGGCCGATGGACGCTGGTGGAACCGGGGAGGGATAGAGCATAGAGGTACGCTCACGGAAGACACAAAGCACACCGCAATCTACCCAGGTTCAGGGCCCTCGTGAGGAGGTAAGACCCCTACTCCTGCCTGTCTGTCTCAGTATAACGGGATATCGAGAATACAAAGGTGCTCCTCGAGCTGTATGCTCTCTGCTATGGCGATGCACTCAAGGAAGAAGAAGGAAGCTACGGGGGAAAAGGTCTCTCAGCGCATCCTCCCTCACGCAGGAGGGGGAAGGGCTCTTTTTATAGCCTAACCCGAGCAACGGTCTGGTCTCCGTACCGGCACTGTAGCCATGCGCGCCTGCATCAGCCGCTTGGTCATGATTGTGTCCTCTGCTACGGACAGGACGTGGCCTGCCCATGCCTTGTACTCTGTTCCCACGTACGCCCGTGGTCAGCGGTAGGTGTGACCGGTCACCTCGTACCCGCGCCATACCGCCTGCCATGCTCCCGTGTCAGGCGGGATGTGACCGGTGCATTGACTTCCAACCGGCATAAGGCGCCTCTTCTCTTTAACCCGGCATGGATATGCCGGGTTCCCCTTCCTTGGTTATCCTCCCCTGTACATAAGAGAAGACACGAAGATACCGACATTCGTATGTCGGTCAGTATATGTCGGTTTCTGTATGTCGGTTTGCACCAGCATCATATTCCGGCCCCTTCTGGGCCTGGTTATGTCGGTTTTAGTGTACCTCGGTCCACTCTTGGACATAATTTATACCATACCTTGACCCTACCCCGGGGTAGCCCCCCGACACAAAGAGTGTGGCGTTTCCTGAAGATTTCATGGCCTGCTGCGTCCTCAATCGAGAACATGTTTGACGGGGCTAAAACATCTTTCCAAGGCCCAAAATTCATGGAGGTGGCGTGTTGCGCCTTGTGGGGGATCTGGAAAATTCGTAATCAAAAGATTTTTGAGGGGCAGCGCCAGTCCCTCGAGAGGTGGAAGGTGATTTTCAAACAGGATCTTGGCTTGGTGTCTCATAGAATAAAAGCCTCCCATAAGGAGGCTTTCCTCGGCTAGTTAAACTCCTTTTAGCTTCTGTTTTTGGACCGTTTTTTGTTTTGTTCCTGTGGTGAGTTTTTGCTCACCATTTGTACTTCCCCCTCTCTCATCATGTAAATATTCCTGTGACCTGACCTATTCTCTAGGCCACCTTTATATTTGAAAATCATACCGTAGGGGCTTCCCCAACGGTTATACAGTCCAAAGACTAAATGATGCCTTCAGTTCATTTTCTTACTGACGAAATTTGTAAGCCGTGAATGGGTAGCGATTATTAATTGGACGGTTGCCCCACGAAGAAAGGTAAAGATGCAATATGCTCAAATAAACAAATGGAGATATGTTCTTTTCGGAAGCATAGCTCGTGATTTCATTGGTGAAGCCTGCTTCTCAGAAAATTACATTAGTTAAAGGAACCGCAACAAGGAGAAATTTCACATCTCCACCAGCTCCCAATTAACTGTCGACAACTTTGCTTGATAGATGTTATTGGGAGCACCGCAACGAAATCGTTCAATTTACATCAGACTTTAGATAATTTAAATCTTAAACTTAGCGTGAAGTTCATCGGCGCATACTTAAACATTAGATATATAAAAACATAATAAAACTAGTAAGAATAACTAGATGGAGGGCAGGTTACAGCAAAAAGAGCTTCAGGATGTGTGGAGCATCCAGGTGGAAGGAAAGGTGAAGTTCTTCTTCTGGCTCCTCGTGCAAAATAGGACCTGGACCGCTGACAGGCTCCTGGCGAGAGGATGGCCACATGACGACGCTTGCTGTCTATGTGACCAGCAGCTTGAGACGGCAAACCATCTGATGTTCGCATGCCCTTATGCTAAGGAGGTGTGGGTGCAGTTCCAGAATTCTCACCCAGAAGATCTATGCGGCTGCAACGATCTCAGAATGGTGGGAAAGGGCTAGAAGGGGTAGAAATGACGCGCAGGAGAAGCTTACCATATCGCTCTCGGTGTGTGTGTTCTGGCATATTTGGAAGGAACGCGGACGGAGAATATTCCAAGGCGAGACAAAGCCGGCCTCTGTTCTTGCGAACATGATCAAGGCGGACCTGGAGTTGTTGGTCCTTGCACGAGCCGGGACTGGGTTGTAATGTGTTGTCGTTGTAGTGTTGCGTTTCGAGGGTTCTAAAACCCTGGTGGCTGGGTTTCGTTGAAACCGGCATTCTTTGTAACTCAGATTTTATTCTCCCTTCTATAATGCAAAAGCAGAGCACCTGCTGTTGCGTTTCAATAACTAGATGGAGGTGGCCGAGGCGGCGCCCTAGTATTTTATCGGAATCAATGACGATCAGTTGAAGGTGGAGGTGGCGGTTGTGTTGCCAAGGACGCTTCGATGGCCGCCTGCATACCGGAGCAATGCTCGATCTCCGGCAACTCCTCCTCCTCCTCTTCCTCCAGGGGTGGGACACCCATATTACCCGGATGCTGTTAGTACATGTCATCGGAGTTTCACGTAGTGTCGGAGTCGCCGGATTCAGCGAGAGGAGGTTGTCCGAGAAAAACCACGTAGCATCGGCTGACCTCGCCCGACGAATTGCTACACGTTTTTAATTATGCATACCGTGCTCGTTGCTCAACATTGAATTCTTTTGACTAGCCATGTGTGCCCCATGGGAGGCCCGCCATTGTTTGTCGGATGTGCCCGCACTCTCAGCTGCTCCATATGAAACAGAGGTCATGATGGGAGTGCCCGACATTATGTTGAGCCCGTCCCACAGTTTTACCGGTTTTCGTGTATGGCGTAGGCTATAGCGCCAATGTAGTTGCTCCAACTGTTTTTTACTAACTCTGTCTAGCTGGCAGGTGGAGGCCCACCTGTCAGATTCTGTAGCAGCCTCGTACGTGCACCACGTAGCAGTACCGTGAACGTTAATTTTCTAGTGACCTGACCTCACACCGTGCGTACCTCAGCCGTGACCAAACGCTAAACTACACACAAAGCAAAGTATGTTGGCGCTAGTGGGGCACTGATCCTGACCTAAGAACCAGTGCTAGCTGCGTACTGATGCGGACCTAAGAACTAGAGATAACAAATCTTTCTCGTCGAGCCCGTAGCTAGATTTCACCGTTTGTTCCCTGCCCATGTGCAATCGAGAATCCTTTAGGCAATCTAGGCACTTCGCCTGTCATGTTACGGCCACCGGGTGGCGCGCCTGCAATCTAGGCAATCTAAAGCACGCACGCATAAACAAAATTTTATTGCAGGAGTAGTTGTTGTAGTGTAGAAGAGGCGATTCGCCTGCCATGTTACGGCCACCGGGCTCGCACAAGGCGCGCCACCGTGTTGGTCTCTGGCCGGAAGGGAAAACGCCACGGCGAAAGGCATCTCGTGTGCCGGCGGTTAGGGGCGCACCGGCGGGAGGCTCGCACGTGCCGGATCGCCGTGGTGCTCTGCGCCAGCGACGCCCTGCCCCCTCTGCCTGCTACACGCAGAGACCGAATCGGAACGCCGGCCACCGTGCACGCAAAACCGCAACGGCTGCGGTGAACGAGAGATATTACGGGGGTGTCACCGGTTGATGTCCCGGCGTTGGACTGGTCTTACTGTCCTCCTCATGACGACGACGACGATAGGTTTGAATAAACGGAGGCGCTTGCAATGGTTTTAATGGCAGGTTGCTTTCAGACAAGGGATGGACGTGCTTGTCGTTGTTCAGAGTTAAGGACGACGAAGGCGACAATAATTGGGGTTTCCTTATTTTTATTTCCAGAGGGGTGGGAGGGATGTGCTCATTTCGCATTGTCAAGATAGCGACCCGAATGACATATTTGGACATGTGGGGTACGTAAATTATTACGCCTTGAGACTTCGTCACAAGAAAAGAATATAAGTGGTAGTCAATTTATTTCACTGCTGTCAAGAAGAAAGGAACGTATTCAGAGTTTCACACACATGACTGCAATGGCATGCAGATGCACAGGTGTAAACGGGTGCCACATTTCTGCAGACAATAACAGGGTATCGAGTTCGAATGATGCAGAAAGTGCTTCGCGGGCTCTATGAACTGAATCTACTACTACACCCATTTCCATCAAAGATAATAACACAATAGCAACGAGAAACTTAGGTTACTCGCCTTGGCTCCTATTGATAGCATTGTCCCTCCTCCGATCCGCAACAAAATTGCAGCCTCTCGTCGTTCGCCGTTGCCTAAATTTGGCGCTGGCCCGTGCCCTATTTGTGCACACCCGGGAAGACAGCAATCCAGGCGAGCTCCCGGACGTACATTTAGTGGCCCATGTCACGGCGGCATTGCTCCACTTGTCGCAAGCCTAAGGCGCTCGCTGTTTCGCCGCAGGCAATGATGAAGGGGAGCGGTGCCATCATGAACATGAAGCCGACCTCGCCGTCGCCGTCGTCCATGTTCTACGTCCACGAGGCGGACGTCGCCACAGCCACCACTTCCTCGAGGAGTGCTCGCTCTGCGCCAAGTCGCTCTCCGGCGACATCTTCATGTACAGGCACGTCCGTCGTTCCGTTCATCTTGCCGATCGAGTAGACATTCGATTGCACGAGGTAAATTGAGATTCTTGTTGCGTGCAGAGGTGACACGCCGTTCTGCAGCGAGGAGTGCAGGCGGCAGCAGATCGAGGTGGACAGGGCGAAGCACCGGCGGAAGAAGCACGCGGCGGCGCACGCGGTGTCGGCGAGGAAGGAGCACCACCGGCACCACCACCACCGTCAGCACCAGCACCAGAGGGCCATGGTGAATGCCACCCCGTGGAACGACGCCGGGTTCGCCGCCAGGAGCCCGCGTTGCGCGTGTGATCGATCCGAGTACTACCTGTCTACGACTACACGCGAACCCTTTGAGGGTTTAGGGACTGGTTGCAGCATTAGTGGTGTACGTACACCGGTACACGCGCGGATGGACCTTGGTTTTGTTTCTAGTATTTTCCCAAGGTTAGAACTCTAGAGCCATGGATGGATGCATGAGCTCCCTCTCCATTTTCTTCCCCCAGATTAACTTGGCTAGTGTTCTGCTGTTGTGGAATGGAATTGATTTTCCGGACCAAAACGATCTAGATCACATGTAAATCTTGTTACTTTTCTGAATCTAACTTTCTACAAGCTTTCTGAACCTTGGATGAACATAATTCTGCCAGTGGAAACACTTAACAGAACATTGAGGTGCTGGTTGGGTTGCATGGAAGGTTCAGGACATCTCGGTCATGTTATCTGTAGCAGGACCCAGTCTGGTACTGTTTTACTGAAGCTTACTCTTGTCTCTGAATATCTGAATATAACACGGGCACGGTGAAAACCCGTAGGTCTCACACAGCCCAGAAAATTGCTGATGCTGTCCAAGCTGCAACTTGTAATGCTCACATCAAGGATTTGACAATGTCATCGCAATCCCAATGGTAGCAACTTGAAATATTTTAATCTGAATGTTTGCTCGCAGAGGCGACCTCATCAATTCTATATGCAGAATAGTTGAGGCTGTTGAGTAGTAGAGTATCACAAAACGAATCACAAGCGGACGGCTCAACAGAGTCAGCGATGCAAGGGAAAACGTAAACTATGCCGATTTAGCTTCTTTTAAAAGTCACTAAAGATGCGACGGATTGGATGCCCGGAAATATTGTAACGAATACAATCTAACCCATAGATCTTACAAGATTTCTGGCCTGGTTTCCCGGCATCTTCTTCGTCACGTTCGACAAGAACAGGTAGTGCATATTCTTGTGAAGAGTTCAGCTTTTCAGCTCCAGATCTCTTCTCCCACACACTGCTCTTGAAGATCTTTATTTCTTGCACGGTAGAAGTCGAGTCTCAGTGGAACCTGCAAACACCTGCCCAGGAGAAAAGGATGTATATTCGTGTGAGGAATTTCACATATCTGTCCTGGCAGCAAAGCCCACTTCTATTGCAACTACAGCTTCAGACAAAATTGCGTAGGAAACGCAAGCATTCCACCACGACACCGAAAGGAAATCCTCCAAGAAAATCAACTGCAACTAGACCATATCAGGGCATAAAGAAATTCGAAGGGTGCGGCCGTGGGATCACGAGGTCCGTCCACATGTGCGTCGTTGTCTCCCCACCGTGAACTGCGGACTGGCTGGAATCCGGGGAACCAACTATCGGAGTCAGCTTTTCGTTAGTTTAACTCAACCCGGCTGCTATACCTGCTCAGCAAGCGATGTCCGTGCTACGATCCTAATTTCTTAACGATAGCTTGACACTGCCAGAAAGATTAACTAGTGGTGCTGCGTACAAAGATGACCAGGATAGCACCAAAACCTACTGCATTTAACTAGTGCTCCTCCCATCACCAATAATTTGGCCACCTTTCTTGGGAATGGTGGTTTACACTTGTAAAAACGAACATAGGGAGTACGGCATTTACATCAGAGTAGATTTTTTTTGGCGGGGACACATGATAGAGTAATCAATCGTGCTGATTGAACCGGGACCTGTTGGTTGTCACCTCGTTGCGGAGGCAGGCGATCACAATACAGAAGGGTGAGTAGTTAACCAAGACGTCCTGAACCCTGCCAAATTTGCTCGCGGTGGAGTTAGCTTACGCACTTATTTTCTACTGTTCTCCTCGCACTTATTTATAGTTCTTCCTACCGTAGTGGCAGATCACCTAAACATGAAACAGATTGTTGACATACTATCATGTGTGGTTAGCATGTGGTTGTTTCTATTGTTGTTCAAAGACAGGGAAAGTTAACCTGCGATGAGGAAGGTTCTGAAAGGGCCACGGGGTGATGCGGTCGTTCGGTCTATCTTCTGACAGAATGGGTGGCGTCATGCTAGACGAATAGCTAGCCCGAATGTTCTTTTTTCTTCTGGCTCATTTTCATTTTCACACTGTGTAATCAGTGATTTGTTTCTACATAATACGCTACAACTAAGACATTTTATATTATTAATGCATAAAACGGACGTGTGCATCTTTTTGATGCAGAGTCTGGGGCGATGCTCCCATTTCTAAAAAAAATGTGGTACTTGACAAAGAGGTGAACATGTGTAAATTAGAGCCCCCTAGGTACAGTGCCGCTTTTGTTGTTTCGGAATTTGCACTATCATTAGTCGAGGTGTCATTTGTCTTACTACTACCACCGTGCAAAAAAAGATCGTCCATATGAGTGTGCCAAGAAGCTCGTGCTATCTTGTCATCCATCCATGGCACAAATGACCAGAGAAGCTATGATGGCGATGCTCCATTGTCTCATTGGAGGACACCCGCAACACCGAGTGGAAGTTTGTGTCCCTCGAAGAGGTCTTGTATTACACAGATTTTTCAACTTACCATTCGATTGACATCTTATATATGAATTATCATAGTTAAAAAATTCTACAACAAGCGACGGATCCCGATCTAGATCGAGCGATCTTGATCAGGTCATCGAGGTCGCTCCTACAGATCCCGACTTGTTTCTCGGTTCATAGAAAGTTAGGAATACAAAAAGGAAAGCAGTAACTCTATTTTTTCCTGGTTACACGTGAAGATCCTTTATATTATCCCCTTGTGAGTTGCAGTTGTAACAGTATCATCGAGTAGGATTAGAGCGGTGGCATCCGGGAAACGGAGGTTATGTTCACCGGGACAGGCTCCTCTAACATAGAGGAGGCAAGTAATAATTATATATAATTAATGTAGTATAAATCATCTAAATATTTTTTAACATCATAATTTTGGTTGCATGTAATGACGGTATATATACCTTAGATTTGTACAATATAAAGTATATTTAAATAATATTAAATAATACCCATTTGTTCCATAATATAAGATTTTTTGGATATTCTAATGTTGACTAGATACGAAACAAAATGAGTGAACCTACAAATTGAAATACGTCTATATACATCTGATTTAAAAAAGCTAAAACATCTTAAAATTTGGAACGAAGGAGTATGTCTTTGAAGAAGCCAAGTTAGAGTATTGTATTCTTATCTAACTTGCCTCCCATAAGTTAGAGGAGTTATTTCCTCTAACGTAGAGGAGACGTTGGGTGAAAAGAACACACGACAGTGGCTGAATATGAGGCAAAGGGGGTGGGCGAGTCATATTTTTTGGTTGCTTTCTAAGTACATCTTTATCTTTTGCCCGGAGATGAATTGATTAAAATGTCCACTCTTGGTGGCATACGCCAGTAGGTTCTCATTGGGCTGGGTCACCTAGCTTACCACTATATAAGTCATTTTTGTTAAAAAAAGAAGATTAAGGAGTTTTTTTTCAAATCTAAGGTGGTTATGTATCTTGTAGGAGCAATATCTCGAAACGGATTTTTTTTTGCGCAACTCAAATATCTTTTCAAAGATATATCAATTATATATCGTAAAAACACAATAAGATATATTGAGAAAAATTATGCTTTTTAGGGTAATATAAAAAAGTGTAACCAAATATGATAAAACATAATAAGCAAAAACATATAGTATAATTATATTTACGTTTACTTGCCTATGGTCAAAAAATTAGTTGGAACAACCTGAAGGCGAGAACAACAAGGTAGATGAGAACGAGATGCAATGTTCATCATGATTAGCAGAGTCAAATGTGTAGTACAAAATATTTTCATGGGTATTAGCCATATGTTCATCATTAGGTACCAATATTGGTATTGGGCGTCAGGTCAGAGGGGTGGTAAGAGCTGAACACTGAGCAGGATCATTCTCGAGTGGTTGACCTTCATTCGGTTAGAGCGACTACCCGGCGAGCACCGTGTCGTTCCAAGGATAAGTTTCCCAGGAATACGTGCTCCACCGTGGCTGCGCCGATGGTGGTCATCCAAGAAGCTACATTGGTTGATGGTTGACAATCTTGGACCACCGATTCCGCCCGCGAAGGCGATGAAAATGCCCCTACGGATGGCGCCAAATGTGGCAATGGCTAGAACATCCTCGTAGAAGGGGTGGTGTTCATCGTTGCGGAGGGAGTTGGAAATCACGTTGATGCCTTCTTTGACAGCGGTGTCGATGGCTGCGGCGATGCTCGAGGATTCCTTTGTGTTGCACGCCTTGTACGTGGCAATCCGTGGCTCTTGGCGCTGCCCAGTAGCATCTCCGCGGGTGAACATGAATAGACCTTCGTGCCGATAGATGTCGAGACCACATCTGTGGCATGAATGATCTCGTCCCTCGACGTGGTTATACCGTACGCCTCGGCGTCGGCGATGAATGCTTGGGCACTGATCAGGTTTTTGTTGCACATGAATAGACCTTCGTGCCGATAGCCATGGAGACCACATCTGTGGCATGACCGATCTTGTCCCTCGACGTGGTGATACCGTCCGCCTCGGCGTCGGCGATGAATGCATGGGCACTGATCAGGTTTTTGTTGCACAAGCTAGCACTGAAACCCTCGGCGCTGGTGCACTTGCCCCTTCGTCTCGGCAGGACATCAGAGAGCTGAACGGCGAAGCCGTGCATGACGGCGGCGTTGTATCTGTACAAGAATATCAAGGGGTCACACAAGATTTTAGAACAGAAAAAACCACGAAGGTAGACAGCAAAATTTCACTATTTCGGTAAAGGTTACAAACGAAGGGGATTCACAATTGCTCGACTTATCTCATGCGACAGCTTACGGTGGTACATATAACATGTATGGCCTAGGTCCATAAGGATCCAAACCGCAGGGGGCGAAGCCCCCCCCCCCCCACCCCCCTCTCCTCATCCACCCTAGGCGTACCTGGCAAGGGGAAATGGGATGGACTAATTTCAGCTTCGCTTCACTCGACGATCCACAAAAACAACGAAATCTGTTTTAGAGAATTAATATTTCGATGGTATGCGAAAATGAACAAGATCTTTTCTGCACACAGCCCAAGCTGAAACTGAGCTTTCGTAATAAAGCTAAACAGGCTTTCGTACATAATCTTCCTATTGGTTTAGAAATCAACAATCAGATGGAAGCCAACAATATTGGCAGCCAAACAAAATAGTAATGGAGATAAGGAGTAGTAGTGGAATACTAGCACACCATTGCAAATTGATAGCTCAAAGTATTTCTAACCAGGCGCACGAATCCAGTCTTGTGAAGCAATATCTTCGTGGTTAGAAAGGTTTGCGGCTTGCCAAGCTCCATTCATTGTTTGGGGACTTTTTTGTGTGTGCAGGAGCAGGCCTGCAATGCGAGATAACGCCTTGCAAATGTAGGAAGTTTTTTTTGAAGCGTGGGCAAAAGCTTTGCCTTTTCGATTAATTAAGATAGAAGTGTTTTACAAATCCGGACCAAGACGAGACAAGAGAGCTCGCTTGGCCCAACATTAAAGTAACGGGATTACTCTCCCGGCATTATTTCACTAATCGTTTCACACCCGCGGTGACCAAAGCGAGCCTCGGTTTTGATCTTATTGAAAACAATCGTCGGGGGCGCAAACTTATTCCGGAACACACGAGCGTTTCTTTCGTTCCATATCTCCAAGATGCAAGCAAGGTGATGGAAGCCAAGGCCTTGCGGTTTGGAGGCGTCATCTTGAGCCACCAACTAGAGAGCGAGAGGTCCGTCCATTGACTTGGGTCCAAAGGGTGAATGCCAAGCCAATCCTTGATGAAGCCCCAAGACGAGTAGTGTACCGGCAACCAAGCAAGAGATGCGTGATAGTCTCCGGAACACGTTTGCATAGAGGGCAAAGCCACAATTAGGCCACACGCCTAGCCAAGCGGTCCGAAGTCCAAAGCCTCTTTTGGAGAGCAAGCCAAGCAAAAGAACTTGACTTTGGGTGGAGCCCAAACTTTCCAAACAAGGCTCTTCATGTTTGATGCTTCGGCCCCAAAGAATTGCGCCTTGTAGGCCAAAGCCGCCGAGTACTCTCCGTTAGGTGTGAGCTTCAAAGTGATGTTGTCCTCCACATTCTCAACAAGAACAACATGAAGAAGTAGGATCCAAAGCTCAATGAATTGGGAAAGATGGTCATGCGAGAACTCCTCATCAAGGGTAATCTTGCTTATCCAAGTGTTGTCGTCCATAGCCTTCTTGATACTCCACTTCTTGTTTTGGACACCATGAAAATGAGAGGAGCAACGTCTCTAGGTTTTTGCCCCTCAAGCCAAGGGGCGTCCAAAAAGAAGTCAAGTTCCCATCTCCCACCATAATCGTAGTTGAAGCATAGAAAAGATCCATGTCCACGATGAGCAAGGGTTGCCGGTGCCAACCCAAATTTTGTCCCTATCCCTCCATTCGAGCCAAGGCCACCTCAAGCGAAGGGCCCGTGCGAACTTGTCGTTGTCGAGGTTGCCAAAGCCTCCGAGGTCAAGGGGGCGGCAAACCGTCTCCAATTGACTTGCATTGCGCTCCGGTGACCTTATCCTTGCACTACTAGGAAAAGGGTTATAGGGAGGTTGGCATTTCTGTGGCGCACCATTAATTGGTGCGCCACAAAAATATTTTCTGTGGCGCACGTTTTTGAGTGCGCCACAATTTTGTAATTCTGTGGGCACGAAAACGGCGTGCGCCACAGAAATACACATTTCTGTGGCGCATGGTGTTGGTGCGCCACAGAAGGCACATTTCTGTGGCGCACCGTTTCACATGCGCCACATTTCTGTGGCGCACCGTTCCACATGCGCCACAGAAAGTCACATTTCTGTGGCGCATATGGACCGTGCGCCACAGAATTATGCATTTCTGTGACGTATCTGACTGCATGCGCCATAGAAAGTCGCATTTCTGTGACGCATGCAGTCAGATGCGCCACAGAATTTTACAACATCACGTTTCAGATCCAAATTCTCTCTCTACCTGTCCTCTCACAGCCACATACGTCACACAAAGCACAGCCACACACACGCACCTCTCTACTACGTCTCTTTCTCTCTCTACCCTATCCCCTCGTACGTCTCTTCTCTACTCAGCTCCCACATATCACACAAAGCAGGACGAGGCTGAGAAGGCGATGCGATGGCCAGGAGAGCGGACACCACGGCCTCGACCAGCCTCACCACCGTCACGCCCTGCTCCACCGCCTCCTCCTGTACTCCAACTCCGACCTCGCCGCGGGGGCGCGCACGCCGCCACCCAACTGGCGCAAGGACACCAACTGCGCCACGCGCGACCTCCTTCCGCCGAGGCCTCGCGGCGACCTCGGGCCGCCACGACGACGGCGGATGGCTCTGCGGCGGGGCGCTGCTCGAGGTGGGCCGCGGACCCTGCAGCGTCGAGACCGCCGGCGGCGGCCATGGCAGCAGGACGCCAGCAGCAGCAGTGGGCGCGTGAGGGGATGAGGATGAGGAGCGGCAGGCGGAGTTCTTCGACTCGAGGGAGGTCATGTCGCCCGCGTCCGTGGCCTCGCCGGCGACCTCGGGCCGCCACGACGACGGCGGGTGGCTCTGCGGCGGGGCGCTGCACGAGGTCTGGACGCGGACGCCCGCAGCGTCGAGGAGCGCCGCCAGAGGTTCGCCCGCTGTCGGGGGAATACTTTCTGGATTAACCCGCGGCCCAGTGCGACTTAACTTACTCGCACGGATGAAAGCCCACTTGGGAACAAGCCAATATTGAACCGCCATAAGGAGAAAGATCTAGAAGATAAATCCCGGAGGACGTGAAGACCAAGTAGTCTCCGATTAGGCCTCTGTGGATGTATTCCTTATGGGGAAGTTTCCTTTTGTAACCTAGCGAGCCTCTGTGCATATAAAGAGGACTCGCAGGACTTAGAGCGGGTCAAGCTATCAAGCCCAAACCCTAGCTCATACGGCGAGTACCAGATCGGATCGCCTCCATTGTAACACCTCGATTATCATATCAATACCAATCTAGGGTAGGCAGGAAGTAGGTCTTTTACCTCACATTGAGGGGGCCGAACCTGGGTAAATCTGTGTTGATCTTTGTTCCTGCGATCCCAAGCTCGGAGATGCTTGACTCGCGTAATCCCACACCTACGAAGTCATCTATGACACCTGACGTGACAAACCCACGACAGTTGGCGCCCACCGTGGGGCCTGCGGTCAAAAGCGTCACGTTCCGCGCAGGATCCATGAAGGGAGCTGAAGATCTTGTTGTTGGCCGTATCATCACGGTCAATGGCACACCCCTCATCGACGATTCAAGCTGGGGACCGGAAGCAGATTACTTGGAGACCGGCCACGTCATCCCCTTTGGATCCATCAACGTCTTCGTCGGCTTCATTGGCGGCGAGTCAGAGGATCCATCGCAGCATGGCGACTCAGAAGAAGGAGTGCGGTAACAGTGGACCAAGAAGAAGGATCTATCAACCACGAGTCGCTGCCTCTTGAAGACGAAGAAGGCCAATCCATTGAGTATTTCCTTGAGGAAAGGCTATGCGGAGGCCCTGTGGACAGTGGCTCGCCCTCTGTAGAAGATCGGCACGTGGAAGGGGTCTACAGGACCACAGAAGCAGACGAAGGGCTGGGCATGCCACCAGGCAGCTTAGCCCCCACACCGCCGGAAGCAGCAGAACAAGCCGCGCTAGACATCAGGAGTCGCGGCATCCGCTGCGATGACGCCAGGAGTCGCGGCCTCAGGAGTCGCAAACAGAGAAACTCCACCTGGAGTCGCGCCTGCGGAATCAGGGTCAAGGGTAACCCCAGCGCAGCGGTCACGCCGCCACAGGGAAGCGTGTTGTTTACACCAATATCTGCGGTTAACGCGGCTGCTAGGGTGACAGAATTGGAGGCTACCAGGATCGGGCTATATGATGAAGTCCAGAGAATCGCAGATGAGAGAGCCAGGCTGGCGCGTGAGGAACAGCGCCTCCAACAGGAGCAACTGCGACTCATCGAGGAAACCAATACTCTGCAAGGAATACAGGCCACCTTGCCACACAGACGCCACGCGAGTCGCCTGCAGCCAGGAACAGTAAACCCTATGGAGCTGTTCCAATCACCTACATGAACCAGCAATTGCGGTCCGTCAGCGCCGCCAACACCCATCAGTCGCCACCAACACGGCGCACCCGGTCGCATGGTCAGGGGTCGCACAACCTTCAGTCGCGGTACCCGCACGCATGGCACCATCTGCCATGGTTATGCGGTCCGTGGCCCCGTTAGCTGCGCCCGCGGTTCAAGCAATCGCTGTACCATCAATCGTACCAGCGGTTCCATCTTTCGCAGCACCAAGAGTAGCAGAGATACCTGGTCAAGGGCCATAGTACAGGCTAACAACAGGGCCATGATGCCCCCGCCTTGACGCAGCCAACCTTTGTTCAGCATCGCCACAGCAGCCTCAAAGGTTCCACACGCCGCAAGGGCATTATGTTAGCCCAGTGGAGAATCTCTTTGCGGCCACAAACATCTTGGCCAGATTAGCGCCAGCAGGAAACACGCCAATGGACAGAGAGGCACGGCGCCATTGAGATGCTGAGCACAGCAGTAATACAGCAGGCGAATATGTCCGAACACGCAGGACGGCTGCACTCCACCCCTTACAATAGCAGAGCAACGGCGGAGAGAAGCATCCACGCGGAGTCGCCACACGTTGCGACCTCAAGCTCGGCTAGGCGACAAAGGGAAGATCAACCTGCGGCTCAAAATCAACCTCAGCTTCAACCCATAGAGATTGTGCAGCCGCGGCGGCCTCCAATAGGAAGGCCAGCTTCGTCCAACCTATCGTCGCGACTCAAAGGCCCAGTCTGTTTCAGCGAAAGAATCAGGTCTGAACCGTTTCCTGCAGATTTCAAAGGACCTCGCAAGGTCGCCAACTACAACGCCAGCATGGACCCTGTTACTTGGCTCAACAATTACGAGATGGGCATGAGCATCCTAAATGCATCCGAAGAGATCTGCGCACGTTACCTAAACATGATGTTAGAAGGCGCAGCCACATATGGCTACAAAATTTGCCACCAAATTCATAAACTCTTGGGATGAGATGAAGGAAGCTTTTATCAAGAATTTCCAAGGAACATGCAAGCGACTCTGCAGCATAGAGGACCTTGAGCGTTGTGTACAGAAGGAAGGCGAGAGTCGCCACTGGATGAGAAGGGTCGCAGAGATCATACATTCCTCAGACATACCACCCAGTTCAGCAGTCCTTGTCATGGAGAAAAATTGCAAATTTGAGCCGCTAGTCCACAAACTAGGTCGCATGAAGGATAAAGTCAAGAGCCTAAGCGAGGTAATGGCGGCGGCCAACAAGTATGCTAGCTCGGATAAAACCAGGGACGCATCTGATGGGAGGAAGAGGAAAACACTGGCAAGGGAAAGAAGGCCAGTAGCAAGCCTCAACAACAGCAAGCTAGCAATGCCAATGCGAGTTATAACAAGCGCAAAAACGAGGAAGGAAACTGGTTAGTCGCAAATACGAATACTCGTTACAAACAAAGCAGCGGCAGAGGAAGGAATTTTCACCCAGTTAATTTGGAAGAGGTTTTCAACCGCCCCTGCGACATCCATATAGGAAAAGATGGGAAACCACCCAACCACACGAAGGCACAGTGTTATCATTACAAAAAGTGGAAGGATGGACACCACTCAACACAAACTTCAATCATCAAAACAACGAGGAAGGTAAACATGGCGGAGGCAACAACAGCAACAACGCCGTCCCAAATCCGCAGCCAGATCAGCCACAGTTCCCAAAACAGTTGGGTCAGTATCATACCATTGTGGTGAATACTTCAAGGAGGGAACAAAAGCTGCGACGACGCAATCAGGCTGTTAACGCCATAGTACCAGCCGTCCCACAGTGGCTAAAGTGGTCCGAGCAACCAGTATTTGGAGCCGCGAGGATCACCCAGGAGAAATAAATGAAGAGGGAAAACTCGCGCTGGTGGTTGCCCCTCAAGTCGCAGGGTACAAGTTGAGCAAAGTACTGATGGATGGAGGCAGCAGCATCAACATATTATACTATGAAACCTTCAAAAGAATGAACCTTCAAGAAAAGCAGCTACACCCATCAAGAACAACGTTTCATGGTGTCGTGCCAGGCATATCAGCTCAGCCATTGGGGCGAGTTAACTTGGAGGTCGCCTTTGGGACACAAAGCAACTTCAGGAGCGAGTACATTTGGTTCGAGGTTGTAGATTTCCAGAGCCCATATCATGCGCTGTTTGGCAGAGAAGCATTCGCAAAGTTTATGGCTAGGCCGTGCTATGTGTACCTAAAGCTTAAAATACCAGGCCCTAGGGAGTCATCACCATCAATGGCGACAAAAGAATAGCTCAAGATGTGAAGAAGGCGACAAGGCCATAGCCAGAGCAGCTTGCATCGCAGAGAGCGCCCATGCGAGTCGCAGGAGAATTTTGATGACATCGTGAAGGCAAGAGGCACCTGCCTGACTTGCGACTTCAGATTACGGCCGCAAGGGAGGCAAGGAAGTCAAAGGCTACGAGCCATTGCCAATAAGGACACATCCCAGCGTCGCGAGTTGCCATCAGCAGCCGCAGCAAAATTATTAAGAGTTTACATCATCAAGCTGGCCACTCAGGGCTAAAAATTTCAATTCTGTCGCCACTAGGCGCGACCGACCCAATATGACACTTCTGTCGCCACTAGGCGCGACCGACCCAATTCTGGTTGCCACCTAGGCGCAACCGACCCAATTCTGGTCGCCACTCAGGCGCGACCGACCCATGTAACATCTCTGGTTGCCACCTAGGCGCAACCGACCCAATTCTGGTCGCCACTCAGGCGCGACCGACCCATGTAACATCTCTGGTTGCCACCTAGGCGCAACCGACCCAAGCATCACTTCTGGTCGCCACCTAGGCGCGACCGACCCTATGTATCATATAATGATTCTGAAATAAAGCATCTCAAACTACCAATTGAGTTGTGAGTCTTTTATTTTTTAATCATTGGTCCCTTGGGGGTGCGGCAGCTTTTTAGCGCGGCCTATTCCTTGGGATCGCCAAACAAGTGGCATTTATCGTGATTATACTCAACCTCTCTTGGATGCGACTTGCACTATGCGGCCAAAGTACTGGGGGTGCGGCGTCAATCGAGTTTGATTGCCTATCATGGCCGCTCTCGACCCTGAACACGCACTTTTTACCTGGGAAATACTGAGCCGCGCAAGGGCCTAAGTGAGGAAAAACCGAGACAAATCATAAGGACCAGCCTATTGGTCGAAACATGTACTGCAAGAGTACTTAAGCAAACCATAATATTGTCTTATGACACATAAATTCTAACAATTATTACAGACCGCTAAGGGCCAAGATCAAACCATTGTTTTCTCTTCTTCACTTGTGCGCAGCTTTTGGCCGGTGGGAAGGAGGAACAGGCGGCTTACCAAGCTTGCCAGAAGGAGCAATCGCAGGCTCGCTGGAGGGCTCTTCAGTCGCGGGCTTGGGGGCTGCAGAGCTGGATACGCCTGGAGAGGGGTTCTTTCCTGCGGAATCACCGCGCTGACGGAGCGGGTAACTTCTCCCATCTGCTTCCATCTGCATTATACTTGCCCATATAGGTCGCAAGATCAATCCCCTCCACCAGTTCAGTCGCATGGCCGCGCATATCCTTCCAAGTCGTCGCATATTCTGAGGCCGTCAGTTCGGTGCCATCCACCTTCTTCGAGGGCCTACCTTTTGCAACCTTGGCAGCATCAAAAGAAGGATAGTACGTCTTGGCCAAAGCAAGAACATGAGCCGCGCCGGTGCGAGCTGAGGACTCTTCCAGTCCAAAAAGAACTGAGGCGCCCTAAGCAGTCTTTTCAGCAGCCCTTCAGAATCACCGGGGACTGGCTTGGTCGGCAGCAGGCACTTAGACAGTGATTTCATGGCGTCACAAGTTCTTCGCGAAAAATCGCGGATATACTCCAGCTGCTCTGAGTACTGCCGCGCTGCTCCTTGGCATCTTCACCTACATCAAGGCATGTCTCCGTCAGCTCTACAACACAGGCAAAGATAGTAGAGAAAAAGATGCAGTTAAGTCGCAATACATACCAGTTAACTCTTGAGTCATGATGCACACTTTGGCGTGGACAAGGTTATGGGCATCAGAAACTTTCTTCAACTTTTTCTCAAGCTCGCCAATGGAAACAGCCTTAAGCCTTGCGTCCTCGTTGCATCAGCAATGGCGTCTTTCTGAGCACTGACTTGGAGTCCAGCTGCTGGACCCTCTCTGGAACTTCTCTTCAACAGTTTTAAGCCGCAGCTCGGTTTTTGGCTTGCTCAGATAACTTGAAGCTTTCATCAGATAGCTCGCCCATCCTGGTTTCCCTCTTCTTTAGCTCAGCGTCACGCTGGCCAAGGAGCTCGCGTAGCCTCTCCAGTTCAGAGGGAGTATCCCCCAGCTGCTTTTCCAAGGCAATTTTGGCAGCTGTTATGGAGCTTAGTTCCTCCTATGAAGGGAACATCAGTAGTAAGTATATATCAACAGCTAAAAGAGAAGCATCAAGTCTCCCTTTACAGTCAAAGAAGAAACTTGATCCTTGGGGGCTAGAGACAGATAACTGGAATAGAAGTTTACCTTATAAGCCGCAGACAGGTCAGACAAGTGCCTTGCGGAGCTCCATGGCTTGCTTGTCATTTGAGGCAATGATAGCCTCTGACAGTTTCTCAGCGGCTTGTGGAGGAGGAAGAAGCAACCTCAGCATGTAGAATTGGCGACCGCAGATTGTCCGCTGGCGACTCAACCACTGGCGTATCAGCATCCTTGGCCATTACATCTATGGAGGAGGGGTTGACCTTCTCCACGTCCTGGATCATAAGGGATCCGTTCTATCCTCCAGAGCCACCTCTTGGGTGGCTGTGTCAAGAACAGGGACCGTGGCCAGGTCATCAGTGGTGGCCACGCCCTCTACCATGGCGGTATGAGCCGCAGGTGATAAATGCGGCTCAACCGCGGTTCCAGGCTCAGTCGGGTTTCAGCCGCACTTCTGAAAAAAGCAAGGGCATTGTGTGAAGAAGAAGAACATAAGCCAGAATAAAAGTATTGAAAGCACAGGGAAAAGTTACTAACTCTGGAGCCATCTTCACAAAGGCCATAAGTTCACCGCTTGACGGTGAGGACAGGCCTTGGGTCCCAGAATCTACGAGTAGAGGTTTTGCATGTCAGTAGAGGAAAAAGAATAAGCATTCAAGATGACAAGACAGCAGAAATTACCAGAGTGGGGACCCATGTCTTCTTCAGCAGAGGCGGTGGCTTTGAAAGCACGCCTGGCAACGAAGGAGATCGCGCCCGTAGCAGGTTTGCGACGCTTCGTGGCCTCGGGGTTTTCCAGAGCATCAACCTCTGGTTCTTCACGAGATAGCCTCTTGGAGGCTCTACGGGGAGTTGGTCAGCCGCGGCAACAGAACTCGCGGCTGGCACTGGACTCTCGTCCTCGTCCAGTTCGGTCTCTTCATCATCTGAGGCCGCAGAGGCAACAGAAGGGATATCAGCAGTCTCGCTGCCCTCTAGAGTGGGCAGCAGCTTCTTTCGTGCGGCACGCTTGGGAGCAGCAGTGCCGGCGACAGTCGCAGGCAGCGACCAGTAGTTCTCGTCAGCCTGGATGAGAGAAATATAAGTTGCAGTATTAAGAAAAGGAATGCGACTCAACTACGAAGGCGAAAAGACAGAGAAGAGGAGTTACCTCAAAAGGCTTGTTGTTAACACTGAAAGGGGCAAGCCCCACCTTATCGAAGGAGATGTCCTTCTCCTCAGTCACGCGGGTGACAAATTCCACCCAATCCTCAGGCCTCCAGTCCGAAGCCTTGATACGATCAACGTCAGCAGAGGTGCCTGTGCACTCAAGGAAGGATCGCTGTCGTGGACTCACGGGCTGAATGCGCCATTTGGTCCAGCAAGAGAGAAGATCAAGGCCAGTAAGACCATGACCTATTAAGGCGCGGACTTTGATCAGCGACTCATTGATGAAGGACATGGACGAGTCGCGGGGTTTTGATTTCAGTGCCTCGGTAGGCACGAAGAGGGTGTTAGACCAGGAGGGAAGGCGAGTTTCGCCCTCCGGTGAAGTATCTTGGCAATAAAAGAAAGATTTTTGCCAAGCCCTGGGTCGATTCGCCAGGGCTAGCTTGGGAAGGCAAGAATTCCTATGGCGCTGAAGAGAGATGGCGCCGACCTGAACGTAGGCGCCACCCTTGGAGACAAGTTGGCTGTTGCAGGTGAAAAGGCCAGCCACAGATCGATGTTGGGGGCTATGCCAAGTAATCCTCGCACAGCACGTGAAAATTGCTCACCTGGAGCATTGAGTTGGGCCCGATGTCGTGAAGACGGAGGCCTAGGCGTTGCAAATTGCGGAAGAAGGGGAGAACCTGGCGGCGTGAATCCACGCTCCACGTGCTCCACGAACATCACCAGCTCGTTGGGCTTGGGGCGCGGCTCGATTTCATCGCCGGTGCCCGCCAGACGCCGTCCCCTTCGGCGGCAAGAAGCCAGCCTCGGCCAGATCCGCAAGAGTTTCCTCTGTTACCCAGGATCCTTCCCAGTTGCAGGAGATCTGCGCCTATGTCAGATGGCTTCGCCTTGGGCGCCATTGCGAGGGGGAGATTGAATTGGGGAACTAGGCTCGGGTCGAGGAAGAAGACGGCGCGGCTAGGGATGAGAAGATTGCAAGGGCAAATGGATAATGACCTAGGTGGCCGCAGCTTATAACTGAAGGGGCCCGCAACTAACGGCATTATCTGTGCTCGCAACCAACGGCACAATTTGCGCCCGCAAAAAGAGTAACGGTCCGCAATTAAAGGAAACAGAATATTTCCAGAAGGAGAGATGAGTCGCGCGGATGAGTCACAGCTGAATCGCATGAGTCAGGAGATTGGTCAGAACGTTTACAGTGCGGCCAGAGACCATTTCAAGAGGCCAGAAGATTCTCACCGTAAAGTCCTAACCAATCTTGGGGGCTAATGTCGGGGGAATACTTTCTGGATTAACCCGCGGCCCAGTGCGACTTAACTTACTCGCACGGATGAAGGCCCACTTGGGAACAAGCCCAATATTGAACCGCCATAAGGGAAAGATCTAGAAGAAAATCCCGGAGGACGTGAAGACCAAGTAGTCTCCGAGTAGGCCTCTGTGGATGTATTCCTTATGGGGAAGTTTCCTTTTGTAACCTAGCGAGCCTCTGTGTATATAAAGAGGACTCGCAGGACTTAGAGCGGGTCAAGCTATCAAGCCCCAAACCCTAGCTCATACGGCGAGTACCAGATCGGATCGCCTCCATTGTAACACCTCGATTATCATATCAATACCAATCTAGGGTAGGCAGGAAGTAGGTCTTTTACCTCACATTGAGGGGGCCGAACCTGGGTAAATCTGTGTTGATCTTTGTTCCTGCGATCCCAAGCTCGGAGATGCTTGACTCGCGTAATCCCACACCTACGAAGTCATCTATGACACCTGACGTGACAAACAACGACAGCCGCGCGAGGTCCGGGTGTCGACGTGGCTCGGGTGGGGCTGCGGCTGCCGTATTTTTTTTTTAAATGGGAAAGATCTTCTGTGGCGCATGGTAGCTAGTGCGCCACAAAAATCTGGATATTTCTATGGGCACTGTGGGGGTGCGCCACCGAAATATTTTTTGTGAGGGAGAGATTCTGTGGCGCACCCAGTAAACCTGGGGGTGCGCCACAGAAAGCCAAAAACGTGCGCCACTAATAGGGTATTCCGTAGTAGTGTTGCCGCCCATGGAAGGCACAATCCACTTTGTTGAGGTATTCCAAATTGCCCGGAGGGTGATTGCGTGGATCACACGTTCGCTGGGAGACCCCAAGAGGAAGGTATGATGCAGTAGAAGCAGTTTTCCCTCAGTATGAAACCAAGGTTTAATCGACCAGTAGGAGCAAGAAATCGCTTCTGAAGGTTGTTGGTGGCGGAATATGGCTCGGCGCAGCACCAGGGAATCCGCGCCAACGTGGAATCTGCACACAACACAATCAAACTACTTTGCCCCAACGAAACAGTGAGGTTGTCAATCTCACCGGCTTGCTGAAAACAAAGGATTAAACGTATGGTGTGGAAAACAGTAGTAAATTGCAGAGAATGAAAAGGAACATGTTTGCAGTTGGTTGTATTATCAGTGTAAAAGAATGGACCGGGGTCCACAGTTCACTAGTGGTGTCTCTCCATAAAAGATAACTAACATGCTGGGTGAACAAATTACAGCTGGGCAATTGACAAAATATTGAGCGCATGACAATGCATATATATGACATGATGATTACTATGATATTCATGTGGGCATTACGACAAAATACATAGACCGTTATCCAACAGCGTCTATGACTAATAATCCACCGCCAGGTTGTCATACCGAGTTCCCCGTTGGTATTAAGTTGCAAGCAACGGATAATTGCATTAAGTAATGTGCGTAATGTAAACAAATGCATTAGACCTAACGGCGCACCCTTAAGCTAAGCATCGGTTATTTTATCCCTAGTGGCAACAACATCCACAATCTTAGAAGTTATTGTCACTCTCCCAGATTACCGGAGGCATGAACCCACTATCTAGCATAAATACTCACTCTTGGAGTTACAAGCATCTACTTGGCCAAAGCATCTACTAGTAACGGAAAGCATGCAAGATCATAAATAACATATAAGATAGATTGATAATCAACTTGACATAGTATTCAATATTCATCGGATCCCAGCAAACACAACATGTAGCATTACAATAAGATGATCTTGATCATGATAGGCAGCTCACAAGATCTAAACATGATAGCATAAAGTGGAGAGACAACCATCTAGCTACTGCCATGGACCCGTAGTCCAAGGATGAACTACTCACGCATCACTCCGGAGGCAGGCATGGTGATGTAGAGCCCTCCGGTGATGATTCCCCTCTCCGGCAGGGTGCCGGAAGAGCTTCTGAACCCTCCCGAGCTAGGGTTGACGGCGGCGGCGTCTCTGGAACTTTTCGTGGATAATGGCTCGGGTATTAGGGTTTTCGCGTCGGGAGAATAAATAGGCGAAAGGGCGGCGGCTGCGGAGCCACGAGGGCCCCACACCACCCCACGGCGCGGCAGGGGGGCCGCGCGGCCCCATGGTGTGGCTGCCACGTGGCTCCCTCCGTGTCTCTCTGGACTCCGTCTTCGTGTTGGAAAAATAGGAGGTTCTGTCCAAGTTTCGTCCAATTCCGAGAATATTTCCAGACTAGCTTTTCTGGAATACAAAAACAGCAGAAAACAGGAACTGGCACTGTGGCATCTTGTTAATAGGTTAGTCCCAAAAATGCATAAAAATGCTATGAAGTGTATATAAAACATGTAACAATTGGTATAATATCAACATGGAACATCAGAAATTATAGATACGTTTGAGACGTATCAAGCATCCCCAAGCTTAGTTCTACTCGTCCTCGAGTAGGTAAAACGATAAAAACAAAATAATTTCTGAGGTGACATGCTACAATCATAATCTTGATCAAATATATTGTAAAGCACATGTTATGAATGAAGTGATCCAGGTCAATGGTCTATAGTTTGCTAGCAAGTAGATAATGAGCAAACAACTGAATCATATAAGCAAAAACTTTTCATGAATAGTACTTTCGAGACAAGCATCAAGAGTTTTGCATAAGAGTTAACTCATAAAGCAATAGATTCTAAGTAAAAGGTATTTAACCAACACAAAGGAAGATTTAAGTTTCAGCAATTGCTTTCAACTTTCAACATATATATCTCATGGATATTTGTCAACACAAAGCATATAATAAGTGCAATATAGAGCATATAAAAATTGTTGCACCAAAGTTGACACTAGTGTTTGCTTCTAAGATAGAAAGAAGTAGGTAAACTGACTCAACATAAAAGTAAAAGAAAGGCCCTTCGCAGAGGGAAGCAGGGATTAAATCATGTGCTAGAGCTTTTTAAGTTTTTGAAATCATATAGAGAGTAAAAATAAGTTTTGAAGGTGTTTGTTAATTGTCAACGAATCAGAAAATGGAAAGTACAATATGACCCCTGCCAACCAGACTTTTAAGAGCGGCTCCCATGAAGGACGTTATTTCTACCAGCAAGGCAGATCATCCCTCTTTCTCTTTTGTTTACACATGCAGATATTTCACTGTTTGTCATTGCTTGACTGATAAATCAGGGCAAAAATTAAGCGGTTAAAGTTGTAATTAATTGGGACTGGGCACCCCATTTGCCAGCTTTTTGCAAAATTAATGGATAAGCGGATGTATATGCCGCTAGTCCGGTGGTAAAGTCTGTTTGACAGTTGACATAAAGACATCCACCCCGTCCTCATGAGCTTGGTAAACATTGACACAAAATAGGAGTAATAAAGTTTGAATAGTTTAAAGGTAGCACATGAAAAATTTACTTGGAATGGCAAGAAATACCACATATAGGTAGTTATGGTGGACACAGATGGCATGGATTTTGGCTCAAGGTTTTGGATGCACGAGAAGCATTCCCTCTCAGTACAGAGTTTAGGCTAGCAAGGTTATTTGAAGCAAACACAGGATATCAACCGACACAGCAAGCTTATATGAAAACATATTGCAAGCATTATAAGACTCTACACTGTCTTCCTTGTTAACCAAACCCTTTTACTAGAAAATATCTAGACCTTAGAGATACCAATCATGCAAACCAAATTTCAACGAGCTTTACGGTAGTTCTTCATTAATAGGTTTTAACTACATGATACAAAAGCTTAAACATGAACTACTTGATAACTCAAAACAATTGACAAGTATCAAATTATCCAATACATGATCTACAAGAATATGTAAGCTTTTTCCATTATACCATCTACCACATGCAACATTTTCTGTTCCAACCAAACACCAATCAATTTATTTCAACATAAACTCTCCAAACAATTATAAGTGAAGCAAGAGAGTACTTTCTTTAAAAGAACTAACAGCTCTGAATAAGAGATGCATGAAAAACAGGAGCTAAAAGCATAGCAATAGCTAGATAAGAATACTCAACAAGTATAAGTGAAGAATAGGAGTATTCATATGAAAAAGCGGAGCGTGTCTCTCTCCCAATCAAGAATGCTGGGGTCCAATCAAGTTGACCATAAGAAAAATAAAATACTGAAAATAAAAGCACACAGACGCTCCAAGTAAAGCACATATGATGTGAAAGAATTAAAATATAGTTTCACTAGAGATGACCTGATAAGTTGCTGATGAAGAAGGGGATGCCTTGGGCATCCCCAAGCTTAGACGCTTGAGTCTTCTTGAAATATGCTGGGGTGATCCATGGGAGCATCCCCAAGCTTAAGCTCTTCACTCTTCTTGATCACATTATATCATCCTTCTCTCTTGACCCTTGAAAACTTCCGCCACACCAAACTCAAAGTAATTCTCATTAGAGGGTTAGTGCACAATCAAAAACTCACATGTTCTATAAGGACACAAACATGACCGTTACTTTTAACATTAGCTACTGCCACTGATGTTATGTGAAGCTCTTCACCCTAAAAAAGAATTCCACTCAACACTAGTAAAAGAGAGAATGCGAAAAATAAAAGACAGAATCTGTCTAAACAGAACAGTCCGCAAAGACGAATTTTTTCGAGGCACTTACGTTGCTCAGATCGAAAAACTTTAAACTAACGAAAGATGCGTACATATCTGAGGATCACGCACAAAAATTCAGATTTAAATAATTTTTCTGTGATTTTACAGAATTAAAACGGTGAACAGCAGAAATCTGTTCCTGCGCAGAAATCCAAATCTAGCATCATCTTCCTATTAGAGGCAATACTTGGCACAACAATGCGATAAAATAAAGATACAAAGGAATTGTTACAGAAGTAAACAACTCCTTGACTCAAAAAAAAGAAAAATTGCAGAAATAAAATAATGGGTTGTCTCCCATAAGCGCTTTTCTTTAACGCCTTTCAGCTAGGCGCAGAAAGTAAGAATCAAGTGTTTCCAAGTGATGAGCATCAAATCATCAAAAACTTCCTCAAAAACACAGCTTGTAACAATAGGCATTTTTGGTTCAGGTAATTCTTGGGAAGCAAATTTAAATAATTCATTATGTGATTCACCCTCAATTTTATCAGTTTTAAGCACATTAGGGGGTTTTGGTTGAGGCACTTTTCGAACATACATGAATTTTTGCTCTTTCCCCACAAAAGCTTTCTGCTTTTTAAACTTGATAGAGGAGAAAGTTGAACTTAGAGTATCCTCTAATTCACCTATCCTGAAGTTTTGATTATCATGGCCAGTGCTAGCTTCTAAAATAGCAATTCTTTTATTAATATCTCCAGTGATTCATTAACTTTGCTAGAACTACCAAGCAAATCCGGCAAGTTTTTCTCCATGGACTCCAATTTTTTTATAACATCTTCCAAAGTAGTCTCAATTTTAAGATCATTAATAGTGGTGTTCCTACCAAACTTTCAATTATATTGCGTGCTTCCAAAGCAGGAGTCCCCAGAAAGTTGCCTCCTGTCAGAGTATCTAGAACATACCGATACCAACTAGTGATACCAACATAAAAATTTCTAAGAAGGATCATGGTAGAATATTTTTTAGCACATCTACGGTGAGCATCACTGATCCTATACCAAGCATCTTTTAAACTTTCTCCACCTTGTTGCTTAAAGGACCGAACTTCAATTTCAGGGGTACTCATTTTAGCAAAATTAAAACAAAACAGAAAGATAACAACTTGAAAATAAAAGTAACTAATTTTTTTGTGTTTTTGATAAATAAAGCAAACAAGACTAAATAAAAATAAACTAAGCAAGACAATAACAAAGTAAAGAGATTGGAAGCGTGAAACTCCCCTTGCAGAAATCCTCTTGCTTCCCAATATGGCGTCAGAAAATATGGCGTGTGGAAGGAAAGGCAAGGAGATTGTTGAACCGAAGTGCTTCTGCTCCGGCAACGCGCCAGAAAATATGCTTGATTGCGTGGATCACACGTTCGCTGGGAGACCCCAAGAGGAAGGTATGATGCAGTATAGAAGCAGTTTCCCTCAGTATGAAACCAAGGTTTAATCGAACCAGTAGGAGCAGAAATCGCTTCGGAAGGTTGTTGGTGGCGGAATATGGCACGGCGCAGCACCAGGGAATCCGGCGCCAACGTGGAATCTGCACACAACACAATCAAACTACTTTGCCCCAACGAAACAGTGAGGTTGTCATT